>JARHVA010003288.1:1027500-1387500 GCA_037957365.1 Torreya grandis
TACTTGTTAATAATAAGAGACACACAAAATTTTCTAACTTACCCAAACAAGTCAGTCATATTCACCCCCATTTGGCCCTCCTAGCTTGAGTCACACCCTCAGTCCTACCAAGGATGTCATACCTCAAGTATCATATGAGGACTCATCTTAACAAACCATCATCAAAAACTAAGCATTCATCATTTTATTTTTAATAGAAAGCTTTTATCACTAGTCCCTCAACTGGCATATCCAAATAAGCTAATGGTTGACTAGTGTTGCTTGTTCTACATAGTGTGGCCTTAGGAAGGGTGGTTTTAGCCAAGGCTTAGGGTGAACATCATATTATTACCATGGAAATTATATCTTTCCATAATTATTTTCATATGAAATTCATAGATTCCATCACCTTAATATCATATAACATAACACTTATTTACTTATAGCTACATAATGGTTGAAATCAACCAACCCTATCACCATTTCATCTAGTAAAACCTTCATAATCTTACTTATAAGTCTACCAATTTTGAATATAATTTTCTCCTAAAGCACTACACATATATAAATAAAATTTCATGGTTGCAACCAATCACATATAGTGACACATAAATCCAAGCAAGGACACACAATTATATGCCATAGTTATTGAAAAAAATATAGCTTTATAAAATCAATAATTAACTTCTCTTTAAGCATACCTTATAAATATACAAGGTAAATCATCAATAATAGTAATATCTTATTTTATAAGCATTTCTAGAAATTTCTAGTATTACCTTATAAGGCTTTTTTAACAATTTTCAGCATTTAGTCCTTAACTACATCACATTCCAAGGGCATATTTTCCATAGAATAGCCTTAATCAACCAAGAGTATATTAAAACTATTGATATATTTTACTTAACTTTTTACCATTGATCATAATAATGTCATACTAGTTTCTTTTAATTTTATCATTTGAGCTCTTTTAATAATTTAAAATAGCATATTTAGTTCACTAAACAAGAAGTTATAGCAGTCCCATCCATAGAACTATAAATGATCATCATAATCATTCATGCTTCATGGTTTCATAATGGATCAAGACACTCCCTTTATAAGCAAAGAGCTCAATCTCTACTAACTTACCTATTATAATTTAGCCTCTCACACTATATTTAGCCTTTTAGGTTTAATTTGAACCCTTGGTCTTCCCAAAGTCATAATGTTTCAATAATTTAATGAAAACTTGCCCATATAAGTCAATAATAAATACCAAACATTATTCTCTTAATTATAAGATCAAATCCTTTAACACTTATTTCCTATTAACTTACCCATACAATTTACTAGTTGATAGGTGAGGCTTGCCCTAATGTAATTAGATTTAGGAATGAAATACCCAACTGAGGCTAAGGGAGATAACAAATGTCATCATATAATATCTATATTTCCCACAACCATCACTTTCAATAAATACATGTAAATTCAAGCATATCTAATTTAATAATGGCATACTTCTCATTCAAATCATAGCTAGGAAACAATTTTACTATCAACAAAACATAGTGTAGCTAAATGTACACCAATATTTCCTTAGTTAAGACACACTAACCTAAAAACTCATAGAGCACAAACTATGATATCAGGTGAAACAACCCAAAAACATTGAGCATCACTTTGTTCAGAGTATATAATGAAATAATGAATAGGTTATTCTACATGTAACTTGGTTCTATGGACATGCCATAATCCCCATAACCAATTTTATATACATGTAACCCTTAATTAGGGTAATTACCCCCAGTTTATTATATGGGGAAAATTATAACCGTATGAAATCTACATGAAGTTCATGGCATATCATTATGTGATCAATAACAATAAACTCAAAATTATACAGAGGTAAACACCTTAATAATAAGACCACATAAGTGTCCTTATCCTATCTAAGAGACTCATATATATGGAAGTCTGGTTATAGGTTAGGGTAACTTATCCATGCCTTTTTTGTTCTTAGAATGATCCCATAGCCTTAGAAGAAGATTTTGGTAAAAGATCCATCATTGTGGTAGACCTAAAAACCTCATAAGTCCTAGTTATATAATTCAAAAATAGCTACAAACTTCAATAATCCTAGATACAAACTTCACCGGTAGCTACAAACTTCAACAACACTATAATGGCAATTTCTAGGATTAATAGAAGTTTAACTTGATTCAAAATAATTATGTTGAAAGAGTACTTCATTTAAATGATATTTGTTTAATCAAATTAATGAAATAATCTAATCTCATAGGTTCATATTCCATACTTCTAAAATGACCCATATCGAGAAACATGGTTCAAGCACATAATTTGATTACCAAGACCCATTAGTTATCAAATGCTAGGAAGGTTAAAAAAATAAGGAATACAATCCCTTATGAAATATTATCAAATCACTCCACAAAAATAATCTAAATTAATTAAGACAAGAATAAATAAATTTGTATAACATAGGTGAGGAATCAACCTACAAGATTATTAAACATATTAATCACACAAAGTTTCCCAACAATGTATTTAATCCTTATGCAAAGGTTCTTTAGACTTGTCCTAATTAGAGTGGTGGAATAATAGTCAAGGTAAAGAGGTTAAGATTATCTTATTTATTCTTAAATGATATAATAAATATCTCAACTTAGATTAGGTCATCCTTATATTATCAATGCATTTAGGATTAATAGGTAATCTTTTGATAATGAGATAAGAGAACCTATAAAAGAGATTGAGACCACCTGTCTCTTCTAACCAAAATGAGAAATATGTAGCTAAATAAAACTACTGATTCATCAATAAAAAACCAATATTTGAGCACACATTCATATTATCCAAGTCATCATATAAGGTACCTCATGGTCTCTACAAGATATGGGAAATATACACAAATTATAACAAGTATTAGGACTTTCTTATATATTTCCACTTTTTTATTAATTTAGAACACATAATTTTACATGTCTAAAGAGATTCATTCATTATAACAAGGAATAATACTAAAATTATAACTTTAGAATTTAAAATAACCTATTTCAAAAATATGCTCTAAAATATTATAGTTTATTTAACAAATCAAACACAATACAACCCGTACTTTTAATGTAAAAGGTAAATATTGAAATAATTCTGCACTTTTCCACTCCAATGAGCTCCCAATAGTTAAAAATGAAGAAAAGATCAATTCATGCATAATTTATAAAAAAATTAAACAAATAATAATCATAGTCTTTTAACCCTTACTATTTTTTCTACTAAACCTATACCAAACATGTTAATAGAAAGGAGGTCAGCACAATGCTGAGCAAGGCATCTCAATCCAAAAAAAAGTCTATCCTCCTAATTATGTCATGGAAAATTATAGGTTTTTAATGTTTTTGATAAGATAAGGCAAAAAACCAGGGGCTGAATGCATTATAAACAAAAAAGACAAGAAGGCAAACATACAAAATATGCCTTCAGAGAGATGACGGCACTGGCCAAAAACAACAGACAGAAACAAAACACAAGAAATGGAAATACCAGAGTCAAAGAGGACTACCTTTACATAGATATTATTTTTATAATATCATTAAGTTTCTCAGTATTATCTGCATTGTCAGCATGCCTAGTATTACCCACCACTTCCAGCATAGACATGTTCAACAGAATTGTATTCTGAAGTCCTTTGGTGAAAATCTTCTCTAGCTTTTGAATATGGTCCTTCAGGACCCCAATTTTAGCTTTCTAATTAGTCTCATTCTTAGTACCCTTGCCAAATTCCTCAACATACATTTTCCCCTTACTTTTAGTAGTTCCCATAGTGTCAGCACCATGCCTCTTAGTAACCTCAAAATCCCTAGTAGCCTGCTTCCCTCTAGTGTCCTCCAAAATTTATTGGATTTCCAACTCTTTAGACTCTTCCTCTTGGGTTGCTTCATCTGAATCACTTTCTGAGTAATAAATTAGTTTGGCCTTTAGGGTGGGTTTACCAACAATCCACCCTAACCTTCACACTCTAGAGGAGAATCTTTCCTTATTAATTTTGGAAGGCTTGTGAGATTTACTACCTTGGCCCCCCATGGCCCTGCCTAGATTCTTGTGGGTCCCCTCCATGGTCTCTTTATTATTTTCTTCCTCTTCATCAACCTTTCTCTTCTTACCCTTGTTTCTCACCAAGGAGCCAGGGGTATCAACAAGGGTCTCTTTAGGGGTGGATAAGGAGACATATTTTGTTTTGGTATGAGCAGGGGAAACCCAAGACTCATCAATAGCATCATTGGACATCGGGTTGGAAGGAATGTCTCCACTATCAACTATGATATTCTTGGTTGGCTCAAGGGCATGGTGAAAGTTATATAAGCATAAAATTGTCCTATGGTATAGGGGAATAGGGTTTATATCTAGATTCTTAGCCATTTTAGATCTCACCCTCAGGACAGAGTGTTCCAAAGAAGAGAGCAAGTACAAAGAAAAGCTAATAATAACATTGCACCTAAAATGATTTAACAAAGGAAGGTGGTAATTGTAGAACCTAGTAAATCACCCTTTGAGTGTGAAGTACTTCATGAGAATGAAGAACACTCCATCCCATGGCTCTGGAAGTTTAACACGCTTGAACCCTCCTTGATATGGGATAAGTTCTCCCTCACCCATAAATAGTTTATGGCTAGCCATATCCATGATTTTGGTTTTCCTTTGAAGTTTTATACCCTGCATGGTCATACTACTGGCCATAAAAATCACCTTTTTAGATATTTCAAAACTAATTCCACCCACCGTGACTTGCCTATTTAATCAGGATCTCGCAAACTACTCAGACAAGTTTTCATCATAACCATTCAGCCTTTCCAGATATGGGTTGATACCCCCTTCTTTACAATAATGCCAAACTAGTAGACTATCTTTAACTTCACAACATGAGATAGGCTCATTTTGAATATGGTCTCCCCCCATTCTATATTTGTAGACCCAAATAGTGGAGTTCCTAAGTTCTGCCTTCAGCTTTGAATTGGTTGCTAACCCTTGTTTCCTTTATGTAGAATGCAGATGTGATAGCTCATTTTATGAAATACCCTGTAGAGATGACATTGTCTACTCTAATGCTTGAAAATTATTTTCCCTTTATTTTCATGTTGAGACCCGTGCACCTCAACCTCATGATATAATGAATTATGAATGATTACCAAAAAAGTACTAAGGTTATCAAGCTCTAAGATCCCCGATGGCCCTCTCCATGTGGACCACCTCTGAGAGCTATCCTTGTCATCAATGCACCTCATTCTTAACAAGTCATCTCCTTTTGAATGATCTCCCTAATTTTTAAGGGTATATGAACACCTTGTCACTGTTGCTTTAATATTTTGTCAATTAACGTAATGATAAACAAAATAGGTCTGATTAGCCAAAGTAGGAAGATTAGTCATCCAAATGTGTAGTTTTACCACATCATAAAGACATTGATCTCTCCTCTCATCAAGGGGAGGTTCCCTATAGGTATGCTATATATATATATATATATATATATATATATATATATATATATATATATATATATAAATAGAAAATAATACTCATGGGTAGGACAAACCATCCATCTCTCTTTCTTTAGAGATGATACACGGGGATCAAAGGAAAAACTCAAGGGAAATGACAGACAATACTCCTCTTCTTTTATAAGTATAATTCAGAAAACCATAAGAATACTCTTGGAAGTATCAAAAAAATGTAGCAAAGGATGTAATAACTAGCAAATTTAGATGTAGCACAAAGTCTTCACCTAGATTGCTCAAGAGTAAGATACGAAGGACAATGAGGGCACAAAGTCGCCTCAAGGTCCTTTACATAGAAATGAAAAGAAAACACACTAAAGGCAATTATGGGGCACAAAGTCTCTCCATAGTTGACTCTTTAGGACACCTTCTTGACTGCTATAACTAATTCTGCTTGTTGAATTAAAGGAATAGAAGATATATTCAAGAAAAAGACATAAGAACAATTTCCTCAATAACAAAGATATTACAGCACAAAGTCTAAAAAACCACTTGCTTTCTTATTCCAGTAACAAAATATAATCGGCAATCTAAGCTCAAAGTCTTAATAATGCCTTATAATTTGGGTAGAGTTTCATTCTAAATGTCAAAAAAGAGGTCCTTATTACAATAGAAGAAAGTCCTTTATATAGCCTCTTTAAGAAGGACTCGAGAATAATATAAGACATCATTTTGCATTGGAATATGTTAAGAAGACACACTAGAACTTAGGGGCATTTTACCCATTTGATTTTATCAATGCAGGGAAACAAGTCATGCTTATTGAAAGTTTACAACTTTCAATGTCCACCTGGCGATCTGATGTTATCTTCATCATTCCTCCTTTTTTGATTAATTGAATCGTGTCCTGGATTTAGTTTTTTCTATTCCTTCTCTATTTTTTGCTAGTCTTAGCCTTGAAATTTGTGAATATATTCTGATCTATATGTTCAAAGGATTAATGGCTAGTTCACTATGTTAAATTTGACATTTTTGGCCACGTCATTCCTTAGTCTTTTTTCAGCTTTCAGCTTGGTATTTTTCTAGATTGGATTTTCCCTTTTGGGCCTTGAGAAATGACCCATTTTGAGTCAAAATAGCCTCCCACAAGGATATCTATCCTTCGAGTAGTCTTTAAATGTCCTTTTAGGATTCTTCAAGCAACCCTTCTGAAGGGTGCTTTTATCGATTAAGTGTCCTTCGCAAGGGCACTTGTCCTTCGAGAAGCTTCCTTTTTCATTGAACCACCCCTTTGAACTTTGGTGATGAACCATTCCATTAAACCAAGACATTGAACCAATCAGTTAAACCAAAAAATGGTTCAAGCCAATGGTTCAAGCTAATGGTTTAATTTGAATGAACCGAGCCGATGAACTAAGCATTGAACCAAACATTGAACTTGCCTTTGAACCATGTCTTTAAACCAAAATGTTGAACCTTTTCATTGAACCAAGATGTTGAACCAACCATTGAACCAAGTTTTGGTTCGATGGTTCAAATGAAGCTTTGAACCAACTAATGACCCATTTGATTGAACCAAAAGATGCTAAAACAAAGGGAAAAAACCACCTAAGTGAAATACAATGTTGAACTACTTGGTTGAATCAATCCATTGAACCATTCGACATCGAACCAAAAGATGAACCAAACATTAAACCTGATGCTAATGCTTGCCGATGGAGATTTCTATTTGAACCAAGGTGATGAACTAATTTTGAAAATGACCAATTGTTAGAAATTGATTCTTTTGATTGAACCCACTTGCATAAATCATGAAGCTCAAAAAATGAGGAATTTGAATGCCCAAGACAAATTTTGAAAAGGGAAGAGATAATTTTGGTCTGTAAGACCAAAATAGTTCAAATGTTGTCCCAAAAATGAGTGATATTTTTGGGGGAAAATAGTCACCACACCCTCCAACCTAAAACTTTTTTACCAAGGTTGGTACAAGAATCAACAACCTTGTTTCCTTCTCTGTAGGTATGGGAAATCTCAACTTTAGAAAACTTTTGCAAAAGAAATTGGATATCAGTAATGATGTCTTTTATCTTGATTCCCACATTTGATGCTTTATTAATGGCATCTATGACCACCTTAGAGTCTCTTTGTATATTCAAGTTCCTTATTCTTAGGGATATAGCTAACTTTAATCTCCATAGTAAAGCCATTGCTTCAGCATAGTTGTTGCTCTGGCATCCAATTCCACTAGCATAAACAACAGACATACATCCTTTATCATTCCTTATAATTCCTCTTCCACTAACTTTACCATCCAACTTGGATGCCCTATCAAAGTTGATTTTCATCCATTTAGGTTTAGGGGGGATCCATTTAGTATTTAGTCTTTGTAGCATTTTGGAGTTATTATACCTAGGGATCTGGTTTAAAACCTTCCATTTGGCTGCAATTTTGTTTTCAATTTGAGATAGGGGTTTCTCCACCACACAAATATGAGATATTGTAACACTTTCCATAATGGTCTTAGTAAAGGAGTTAAACACCTGAGAAGAATTTATAGCAGTGTCCCTAAAAATTTTGTGGTTGCTCTCTTTCCATAGAATCTAGCTCAAACATGGCAGAGTTTGCTTCCATAATTCCATAAGCCAGGGATGTGTGAAGGTTGGATTCCATCTGAGAATTACTTCTTTAAGGTCAGAATTACAGACCCATTCAATACCAAAGGTGTTTATAATGTTAAGCATAAATGATAAAAAAATATAAAACTTAGTCATAATTGAAGGAAATATATTGACATAATCATCAACTCAGTTTTATATAAATTATCAACCATTGAGAATGTGGATACCATTGACATAATGTATTAAAATAATCATACACAACTTCCACTTTATTCAAGATTCTCAATAAAACTAAATGTATTATGATTGAAATTAAATATTAATCCAAATAAAATAAGCAACTTATTTAATGTAAGATCTTATTAGACAACTTTAAATAATAGAAAACAAGTCTCATAACCAAGGCTATTCATTAAATACAACTTGAAAGTAGTTGTCAAGGTGGATGCACAACATCCCTCTTACCAAACTGATCAAAGTCCATTCCATGACATGTATATAAAAATAACATGGATGGATATAAATATCTATAAAAACACTCCACTCATCCTAGAATCTACTTGACCCATGTAAAATGCTTGAACTATAAAATTAGTGTTTATTGCAACCAAGAAACCATTTTCATCCACACTAAAATTTTATTTTCTCTCTTGATTACCATGGATCCTAATAAAATTATACTTGTTGGAAATCTAAAGATGCACATAATAAAACCCAAAAATCATTTAGTTAGGTTCTGATTCAATAATGAGAAAAAATCATAGTTATATATGGGTATACATTAACTGATGGGAATGAATAACATTTTCAAATATTCTAAATCACTTAGCTAGGGTTTGGTATGAAAAATAAATTAATTCAATGTGATTTATTCTAACAAATTACACAACATAATTTAAATATTTCACATAAATACCAATCATAAGGTTCATAAAATTTTCTAAAAATGTTTTAAAATTCTATCAAGACCCACAATTACAATTCAACTTATACTTGGAAGGGTTCATATATGAAATACCACTAGTAGTTGGTATGAGATCGATAAATTCACAATCATTTTCTAAATGATACACTGATGACTTGATCAACCATAAGCCATAGAAACTTGAGAACCAAATAAGTTATTATAGCAAAACACATAATTACAATGCATACACACACTATTATTATACTTAACTGGCCTTATAAAATAGTGATAAAGTCACCAAGGAGTCAAGAAACATAGTTATATGAAAAGTGAAAAGACATAGCCAATTATAACTCATAGTGAGAAAATAGAGATAGAAAAGACATTAAATCAACTTCAACATTCAGTAAAATTGTGCCTCATCATAATATAAGAAAAATAACATTATAACAAATAAAATAGTCTTGGTCATGGTTCTAGTAACACATAGAAATATTTATGACCAACAAGGTACAACCCTACACAACCTAGATCAATTATGAATGCAATAAAAATCAAACTCAATACATTCCAATCACTAAAATCATATGCTTTGAAATTAGGATAGTTGTTAATATCTACTTACAATAGTATATATACCAATCATAAAAATTATTTCTCAAAGTTTCTATTTTATTTATAACATACTCTTATTCTGAACAATGATAAATTACCATTGTTAGGTGATAATAAGAAGTACAGTCCATAAATTAATAAAATAAGAACACTCCATTTATCATTATTTTTATCCATTAAACACTTTATGAGTTTATAAAACTTCAATTCTCAAACTTAATGAGCAATTTTAAATATTTTTTGAATAGAATATGAGATCACCATTTTAAAACCAAAACTCTTACACAAACCAAAACTAAAAATAAGCTAAGAACCCAATCGAAGATATAATGCTATTGGTTTTATGCCTAAAATAAACATGAAAGGGTTGACATAGGATGTAAAAAACAAGTCTCATAAAATATTTAACACACAAAAACCCAAATGTGTCATACTAGGGTCCAATAGAATTTTTATAACCAACAACACAATAAGAGAAGAGAATCAATTATGAAATGCAAGTGAATTGAATTAGCCATATGGCTTCCAAAAATATTTAAATACAAAATAAACCATATGATTCCATTATTATGGAAAAAGAGGAATAAAATTAATAACAAACCATTTATTTACAACCCCCAAATTTACACATGCAGCTAGGATTTTCATTTAAATTCCTCTCAAAACCAAATAGATGTATGTTATTTACAAAAACACATGATAAACATACAATATCACTAGTGTATTTATTAAGTCTGATATAGTAGAGTAAATATAAGATGTGTTCAGATTATTAGGGAAAATAATTATGTATGCATATTCATATATGCATGCGTGGATCGTTACCCAAATAACAGCATTTGATTAGAATAAGATGCCTATCAATTAAGAGGCCATAATATATATGTATTAAATGGGAAATTTCCTTGTTCATATTTCAATTTTGGCTTGGAATTTCAACTTTCCCTAGGAGGAAAACCATAGCCTCCCTTTCATCAACTTGTTTAATGTAGCTCATAACTAATAGCTAAGTAAAGCCCCAAATTTCCAAAAACCTCTCACAAACTAGTGCCACATCTAGTCCAATGTTTCCTCTGACCAAAGTTTCCTTTATGTAAAATTTTCATGTATTCAGATCCTTCTATCAATCTAACATGAATCCATACTTCTCATGTACCCGAAATGGCATCTTGAGAACTCCTCCAAGCCCTGAGTCAACTATGGGAAATGAAGGATAAAATAAATACTAGTTTTCCACATTTTTGAATTTGAAAGAAATTAATTTCCAATAATATCAAAAATTTACTTGTTTCTTTTTAAAAAAAAGATTTTAATTATTAATATATTAAAATTTTCATAAACCTACATGGGTTTCCTTGCCCCAAAATTAACCCTTAGGCAATTTGACCTCATTTTCCTTGTAATATCAGTTAATTATAAAATAAAAATTATATTTTTATTTTAATAAAAACAAAACATAGGTCCTTCATTAAAATGTACTAAATCATGGTTATGATCTCAAGTTTTAGAGATCATATCAAACCATAATCGTCCACTCATGGTGGGTTAAGACCTATGAAAATACCAGTGACAAAAAATTCAAAATGGTTAAATCAATAAAATATAAATATAAAAGCCAAGTTGTTCCATGTAAGCAACCTAATCAAATAGACATAATTGATAGTTCTCAATACCAACCATCTCGATAGGTAATGAAAATAAAAAATATGCATTAAATTTTTTCCAACTAGGTACGGATATGACACCTTTACATATTATATCTTATTTGGTCAATTTTCTATTTTGATGACCATTTATATATATGAACACCTTTATATTATTCATATTACTAGTAACATCTTCTAAACTTCTATAATTTACTCCAATTCTTCCCTAATCAATAGATACTTCACTATCATTCTAGTTTTAGAATATTCTATTCATTATGGACAAGTACGCACTACGAAAGTAGGGATGCATTGTGCTCATGTCCACTAGTGTAGATTTGTCTATAGTTCTTTAATGGCTAGTATTTCAAAATGACATGATTCTTAATGGATGTCTACATGTAAAAATAGGCCATTTATAAAAAAAAAATTATCTAATAAGAGCACATCAATTGTCTCTTCAAACCCCCATTTATGCTATTTATTAATCTCTTGAAAAATCAATTTAAAAAGAATCTTTTTAACAAATAACCCTACTACAAATGTATTGTTGAAATAGAGTAATTTTACAAGTTTCCATTATTTTATTTTAGCTTGAGACCATATTTTGTTAAGAATTATAAAAAAATCATTTATATGTTCTTCCCCAGAGGGATAAATACATCAAAATGAGGTCCAATTAGACTATGTAGGCAACCCTCAATCAACAAGGGGTTTTATTAGGATAACTCAACCATATCCCACTTCCCCGAAATTTCCCCCTAAAGATTTAATGTTTTTTTAGTTCAATTTAGGTTTTTTATTTTCTAGGTGATCCATGCATAAAAATAGTAACCAAATATAAATATAAAATACTTAGACAAAGGTGAAATGATCTAGATTTCTATATTCAGTGCACAGTCAACAATAACAATGTTACACTAGTAGACAACAATGTATTGTGACCATGTCTTGCTACTGTGCTATTTTAAATTAACATTGTGTGGTAAAGTTATTATAAGTAGTATCAAAATGTCATACTCATTGAATTAATTTCATAATTTTGAATAGATCAATTTTTAAGGACATCTCTCAAACCCTAACCCTAGTTTCTATTTTTTTAGTAATTTTTAACTTTTTTGAAATTTACATATTATTGTGTTTTTTCACTAAGTTGTCTTATTTATCTTCCTATATCATATTTTAATTTCACATTACTTTATAATTAATTTCTATTTATTAATTAATTTTAATAGTAGACATTTTGGTCAACCTACTTTTAGTAATGAAAATTTCTTATACTATTTTTTTATTGTTATCCTAGGGTTTCAGTTTAATTTTATAAGTTCCTAACACTGAGATGATATATTCCTAAACCTTGGATATTATATATAACATAATGATTCATATTTTTAGACCTTGGAGTCATCTAACACTAATTTTTTTTGTCTTATCACCTTAGATAAATTCCAACATAGAGGCTCTTTATTTTGACCTTGGGTTGAATTTTGTTGTCTCCTATACATAAAAAATATTTATCTTTTTCTACACTTTATTTTCCATTTGCATTTAATTTTTTTATAAACTATGTTTTGGAAGTTTTAAAATTTCTTAGTTATTGTCATGAAGGGATACAAGGTGCTCTATTTATAGATATAATAAAAGTGATGGGTTTACCCCAATGCTCATAGCCATAGTATAGAGATTAACATGGAATTTAATTTTCACTTTCATCATGGTATATCAAAAAATACTAGGATATCTTTGTATACACCAATATGGAGCTATACCATCCATCTAATTTTGTAGTGCATCACTAAGCTGTTAACCTTGCAAAGTTACTCTCTGCTTATCCTAAAAACTATGTTTAGTGGGCTACTAGTAAGGTTTTACCTATATATTTAGGTTTCTAAAACATTGGGATGATACTTTCCAATGGATGATAAATTATATTTGAGATACTATAAATAATTCAATACCTTTGTCTAGATCACCCTTTTCTTCTTGATTTTTTATTGCATTGTATTCTTAATTAGTATATTTGCTTATTTTTTAATTATTTCATCATGGGTGTAACATATACATGTTATTCTTATTTAGTAAAAAGAATCATTTATTTTCTTGTAGCATATAATGTTACTTTTTAATGTGTTATTCATTATGTATTTTTATGGAATCCATGCAAATAAATTAAATAATATCCTTCTCATATTTCATCTCTTCCTCTTAATACAAATTCCTTTTTTATCTCATATTTTCCTGTACTTGCACCTATTTTTTTTTAATATTCATTGACTTGGGAATAAGATAAATCTTATGCATGTAAAATGTCTTATCACCCACCCTTAGTAATCTAAATGGCCACATTGTGGCCCTTGTTTCTAGTATTGCTTCCAAAATCAACCATGCTAAACTTCAAGATTATGTTAGAGCACATTTAGAAAAGATTGATTTGTTTCTGTATATTTCTTGAGATGAAATTTAAAAATAAGCTTCTATTAGTCCCTACCATGTTGTTACTTATAACATTGAGTCTATTCCTATTTTTAAACCCCAAACTACCTACACCCCACCGATTAATACAACTAATGATTCCCTTAATCAAGCCATTCTTATTTTGTAATCCAATCAAAATAATATTAAGCAAACCATTTCTCATGATAGCCATTAATTATATTTTGGTACCTTTTTGCATAACCCTTTAGATCCTCACATTTCATCCTACCCTCTATAAATTGACTTTAAGGATCTAAATATTCATATTTATGAAGGAAAAATTGATCCTCAACAACATTTATGTGCCTTCCATGCAGCCTGTATATATTATGTGAACAATGAAAGATTGTTAACCATATTCTTTGAAAGAAGCATCAAGGATTATGTTCTCATATTTTTTTATGATATTACTCTCTAATAAATTAAAATTTTCAATATTTTTAAAAAGTAGTTCTTATCATATTTTCTATTAATATTGGTGATAAATTATCCTATGCTCAAGTTGAAAAGATCAAACAAGGTCCAATCGAGATACTATATATGTTTTATGATATAATATTTTTCTTTCAAAAATCTCAAATTAAATGGATGATAATGAGATTAAATATATTTTTAATCAAATCTTGCTTACTCTTCTTTATCTATCATATTTTATAGGTTGAAATCATTTGACGAGTTGTACCATATAGTTAAGGAATGTGAGGTCAATTTAACTACATTGAATAAGCTTAAGTATAGTTGTATTATTCCTTCTACATCTATTATCAAGTTTTAAAATAATCCTAATTATAAGATCAAAAATAATGATGGAATAAATGAAGCTAAAGTTACCATAAATTTTATATCACAACCACCATAAGCTTCAAGTAAAAGCTCCACCAAGGAGGTAAATATCAAGGATACTTTCACATCCTCGTGTTTTACTATAAAAATTACTTGAATGTCAATTTATTACACTTCCTCCACCATTTTAAATATATCCATCTAGACCTCAAGCTATAATTTTTCATAAAAATACATATTTTGACTATCATAGATGAGTGGGAAATTCCACTAATAGATTTATGAAGCTCAAACATAAAATCCAAGATATATCTAATGGGAACATTATTGGTACTCGTACACCTAATTAAGAGGTTAGGCCACAAGTAAATTATAATCTAAAGATAAAATGTATCAATATACTTTTCCCAATCATGTGGAAAAAGATAAAAATAAAAATATGAAGTACAATATGCATATAATTCTCATCCTCCTTCATCTTCATATGGGTATCCACTTGATATCACTACTGGTAAACTTAAAATCATGTTAGAAAATCAACCATATATTACATTTGATAATTTTAATTTTAATTTTTTTATTGATAATTTTGATAAAAATGCATTATTCATTAGAGCATACATTAGCATGTAAAATATTCATAGCATTATGATAAATAATGGATCCATTGAAAATGTGTGCACTATAACCCTATGACATTATCTGGTCTATGTATAAAAGTATAAATAAAATATATATAGACTTGTGAAATCATTCGATGGCCATATATAAGAAATTTTTAGACACATTATTATTCTTTTTTAATTATGGCATCTCATATTTACCACATATTTCTTAGTGTTACTAATTATAGGTGTCTTTGATATGTTATTGGGAAGATCTTGGTTAAAGAAAACTATAGAATTTCTTTAAATTATTCATAATTTTCTAAAATATATACATGTTAATCAAGTGGTTAAAATAATAAACATTTAATATGAATATCCAATGGAACCTAAGGTGATTACTCATATTCTATAGTAGTTGGGTGGAATAGTTGTTGGTAAAATTGGTAATGATCTAGTCTATACCACTATTCAGGATCATGATTCACATTTAAAAATACATATTACAATATCAATTTTTACACATATTCATGAACATGACCATATTTCTATTTCTTTACCTAATATTGAACATGAATATACTACATTTTTTCCATATATTGTTGATAGTAACATGATTAAACATGAACATGAACATTTTATGATAAGTTGCTTAATAGGATTATAGATTGGCACTCGCTCAAAATTTGAAATCAGCTATCGTGGTCAATGGCACTCACTCAAAATTTGAAATTTACTGTCATGGTCATGGTGGCTGGTGTGGCTATGGCTATCGTTACAGATGGGGATCCTTCTGCTAGCGAGGGGAAGGATCTGTTTGCCCCTAAAGCAATTTTTTTTGCGAGGAGAGGAGATACAACGGCCATGAGTATTGCCTTTGCTCCTAGTTCAGGGTATGGACCTAGGGGAAGAACATTCACAGATGTGGCAGCCTTTGAAGTGGATATACATGGTGCTTTTCCTCACACATCATTTGGGCCAACCCGTGTATCACTGGTAAGTGCTTTAAAACCTATCAGGGTATCTCTAGATCCTGATTTAGCGGAAAAAATCTTCCAATCGGAAGAACAGTTTTCCTCTTGTGCTGTAATTTTTCATTTTCATGGTTTTTGGCCCCCTCTTGTAGATCTAAAGAACTGGATTTCCAAGAAATGGATGCATATTAAAGATGGTCAAATCCTTCCTTGCACCAGGGGGTTTTTTATAATAATATTTCAAAGCCCTGAAGATAAGAAGTCTATATTGTGTCACAATAATTTTTCTTGGCAGGGCAGATTTCCTCTTATGGCCAAACCATGGCATAAGGATTTTGATCCTCTCTCAGAATCCTTTAACAAGTTCCCTATATGGGTGTGACTACCTTATCTTCCATTACACCTGAGGCTAGAGGAGGTTTATAAAATTGTTGGAAATGCTATAGGGGATTTTTTATACAAAGAAGATAGTGTGACTCCTCTCCACTCGACTTGTGCAAGATTTTTGGTAGATCTGGATGTTTCTAAGGGCCTTCCTGAGGTGATTTGCCTTGAATCCCAAAGGGGTACCTGGACACAAATTTTGGATTATGAGGGGATCCCTTTTCGGTGTAAGAAATGCCATCAGATGGGACACATTGCTGCTCATTGTGTTGCTGGGAATTCTAATCCCAGACATTCACCTTCTTGGAGGCCTAAAGCTTCCTTTGAATAAAAAATAGACAAACAACCTTAGGAAGCAACAACTAATTTTGAGTCTGAGAATGAGGAAAGTTCACAATCTAAAATGGAAGATGAAGAGGAATCAGTGGTGAAACATTCTAAGGAAACTCCTATAGAGGCTGTGGTTAGTGATATAGCTAAGCCAGAGGAGGAGGTGGTGGTCTCCTCCCCTATTTTGGAGGATCTTTCTAGGAGCCAGACTGTGTTTGATTCTCACAAGGATTTTACACCTTCTGGAATCCAAAGAGCATCGTATTCTGAGGCATGGGTTGTTGAGGTAGCTAAGGTAGAGGACGGTTGGATAGCAGTTAGGAGAAAGAAGTCAAAGCCTTTTGTCCCCCCTCTATCTATGAATCTTTGGTCATGCAATAAAAAAAACAACTTAAAAGATTCATCTAAAGGTCCTTGTTGTTGACTGATTTTTTGGGGTCAATAAACTGGTCACTTTTCTAGTTTTCTGGTTACTAGTCTGGGAGGTTGTTCAGCTTGTTGATCCAGTTGGTTAACTTTCAGATCAGTGTTTTGTCTACTATTTTTTTTGGTCTTATTTGTTGGTTACAGGTCCCTATAAAACCTGGTTTTGGTACTTTTTTGTAATTAGGTTCTTTTGTTAACCTGGATGTGCTTTATGGTTTATCTTTCTACCTTTTGTGTAGGGTTTTGGGGTCCCTTCAAAACCTGTTTTTACCTTAATATAAAACATGATTAAACATGAACATGATCATTTGTAAAAGCAAATTAGGATTTATAATACCACATAGGTGCATGTTATTTAGAAGAATCCCACATAGGTACATGTTAATTAAAATATCTTACATAGGTATAATATGTTACATCATCTCATATCATACATAAGGATATAATTTTGGATAGATATATGAATCATGATTCAGAAGGTTACTTTACAACATATGATTCTTATTCATGTTCAAAATCTTCTATAGTTTGTATTACTTCTATTGTATATTATATTTATCCTTCTTATCAAGAGGTTAGGTACACATATTTTCATCCCATTGATGATATAATTGGTTGGATAAATTATAACATTTTATCTCATTATCGTAGTTGGGCTAAGATCCTTGATTAATTTCTTTTCTTAGTACCTACCTATACATAGATTCTTTGTTACTCATTTTTAAAATTTATTCTAAACCCATTCTAAATTCTATCCATTGGATTTATAATTTCCTTTTATGACACTTATTCCTTTGAAAATACACATATTGTATGGTAAATCATTTAATTATTATCCACATATATACATGTTATAAGCTCTCATTTATATTTTCATTATCACATCTACATAATTTTTCATATATTTACATGGTTATACTTTCCATATTTCCATGCTACATCTACATTGGGGGCATATTATATAATTTCCTCCTTACCATGCTTGACTTTAATACCTTGGTGAAGGTTGTTCAAATCTCCCTCACCTGCCTCATTCCATTATTATAGTTTCTCAATCATGTTTATTTTTATATATTTGTAAATTTTTCATTTATACATGATTCTCTTTTCAAATATGAAAAAAAAAACAAAAAACATTCATATATTTTAAAAATAAAAAATTAGAATATTTTTAAAAAATAAAAAATCAAGACATGTAGACATGTTTTCATGTTGTTGGATATGTCTTCGCTTATGGTATATATATTTATATTTTAGTACATAGAACTTTTTCAATAGTAATGATTCTCATAAGGTATATGATTGTGTAAAATGGAAAATTTAACAATGTAAAATAGTCTTCATTTAAAGCACAAGATGTCCTAATCATAATTTTTTATATAAAATCATCTTAGATAAATTCATGGTAGGAAGATAATGATACACTGCACACATATCCCTATGCATCTTCTTTATTTGTTTTCAGTTGCAACATAATCAAATGGAATTCTTACACATTTTTTTCACATATAATAGAATGAGCATTAGAATATCAGTCAAGTTTCAAGCTAAGGCATACTTTTATCCACATAATCTTTTCCATGTTTAGATATAAATGAAAACACATGATTTAATCTTTATATTTTATCTTCACATATGTCTTAATGAATATGCAAATAATTAACACTAAAATATAGATACACATGTTTATCCTATTATAACTTCATTTATTATATGTTTTTTCCATATTCTTATTTTATTTTCACAACATGATTTTATAATGTTTGGTTATTGTATGTGGCCCTTGGCCTTGTGTATGTTCAACATAAACCTTGCTTGTATGTCACAATATTTCCTTGTGTATGTGACCTTTGTGATGTACATGTCTATTTTACATGTTCATGTCCCTTATATTAATCTTTTTATATCAATGTGTGACATATATGTCAAAACCATACACTTTTTGAGACATTTTACATGTCCCTTGTATGTGGCCTTTAGGCCTTCTTACATGAAAATTATGTGACATTAATTAAAATTTTGTCATTTGGATACTATGGTGCCATGATTATTATCATGTAATAATATGTATCTAATTATATATCTATTGTTCAAGGATACATATCATACACATATTATCTATGTGCTTCAATTGTTAACTTTTTGATATACTACGTTTGTAAGATATGGGCAATAAGTGCAAGTTTAACATGATTCATTAATTATTTAAATATTATATAAAACTAACATGATATAAATGAAATACAATTTTCTTAAAAATTCTTCAATGTCACATCTATATTACTTCAATATAAATTCAATTATTCAATTCATATTATATGTTTATCTATTTTTCAAAAATTCTCTTAGTTTTTCTTTGGAGACAAGTGATTCACAATAAATCTCGCTCATCTCAAAGGGGGGAATTATTATGGGATTTTAAAATAAATATATTTTCATATATGATAGATTACAATTTACAAAAAATATAAATTCTAGACTATGGGGGAATTTGCCTTGCTTATGTACTCCACTCATCTACTTACTTGAGCACAAAGACACATGTGTGAAGACAATTACAAGGCTTGAAATAATTTTAAAAATTGCACATTTTTTACTCTATACATTATAATGGGAATTGTATGCATTCATGATCAATATACTAAATAAAAACTAATACATTTTATCTTTTTCAAATCAAATATGAAGTTTTTAAAAAAGTCTAGTTTGAATCTAGATTCATTTGCAATAGTGTGATATATATTTTTCAAGTGAACCATGTTTTATATTAGTGATGATACACATCTTGGTTGCACTTTAGTGATCCATATACCTAATCCCACCTTTTTTATTTTATTTTATCAAGTGGACCACATGAAATCTTAGTGACACTCAATATTTTTGTTTCACTTTAGTGAGACACTTCATTAGTTCCTATCTCTTCACATATTATAGAGTACTATACGAAGGTTATATACATATATTTAAAACTCAAGAATATACACTAATTCTTAAAATTTAGACTTTAACACTCTTAATTTATCACTTCTCCACATGCCTCAGCAAGGGGGCATGCATATCTCTAGGACAAATATAAAGTGTGTATACACACTCAAGTATTGAATTTACTTTACTATATTTATTTATGAATAATTATAATAATTGGGGGGGTGTAGACACATAAATTTAATTTTCTGGTCCTTAATATATTTTATCTTGTTTTTACATCTCACCATTTTGATAACTATAGATTAATTTTTTTTAACTCTATGTTGTATTTAAATTTTTAGTTGTGCACTGCAGTTTTGGTTCCCACATACCTTGGTCATGGCGATAGAGTTTTGGACTAGAGAGCAGGTTTATTTTTTCCTAAGTGTCAAAGTACAGTGGAGGCTGTCAAGTGGCATAGTCCAAGCATAGGTTTTATTTTCCCTTTTTCATTTCCTTCATTTCATTTTTGTCTAAGTGTCAATTTTGAGTGGAAGCCGCCAAGTGTCACTTTCCAAAACACGGTGTTAGCTAACTGGCATCATCCAGGATGCTTTTCATAATTTTCAAGGAAGCCATAGATCATGCCACGTATCTAATAGAAACTAAGTGGAATGCACCATGTGTTAGCATCTACATCTCATTTTGGCACTCGCATTTCATTTCATTTTTTGGTAAAGGTCTTCAACAAGCTAAGTAGTAGGGAGTAGCAGAAAGCACCAGGTGGTAGTCACAGAAGACCCTAGACTACTTTTCAGAAGAAGGCAAAAGTCACCAAGTGTCACCATATATAGAAGCCTAGTGTGTGCCTTGGATAATTCTATAGCATAGATAAAGAGAAGCGTCATTCCATTTTGTCTAAGTATCGAAGAGCAACATATGCTACCAAGTGTCACTCTCTGAGCCCCTTTTTACTCCATCCCTGAAAATAGTGGAAGGCACCACATACCCCTAGTAAGAGAAGAAAAAGATGCCATGTATCTTCCTAAGAGTAGTGGAATTCACAATGTGTCAACTTATAAGAGACCATCTTCGAGCATCATTACTGAATAAAGATGTGTTGGGTCCTGGGTGTTATTTCAAAGGTCTGTGGAAGCATCAAGTGTCAACATGCAAAGACTGGCACATGCATCCATCCCCATTTTAAAATATGCTTGAGTAAGGGATGTAGTGAGTTTTATTTTGTTAAAAATACTAAATATCAAAGAATTGGATTGTGACAGGTGTCGAAGGCAGAGCGTTCTTGAGCAAAATATAGAGAAATTATAAAATGCCACATGTCTTCGATAAAGTAGGTGAAAAGTACCAAGTGTCATTCTCTGGTGCTTTCTAAGCAATAAAGAGAATTTTTGGGGGTTGAATAAGTGTCCTCTTCTATTTCAATAGAATAGAGTGTCTGTCTATCTATTATAAAAAAGTGAGATGGAGGGAAACTTGGCAGGAGTTATTCCCTAGTAGATGGAATAATTCATCAGGTAGATTTTTGGGGCCTGCAAGCATTAAAAGGGCCATCTATTTGTCCCCTATAAGCAAAGGTAGAATAGATATTTGAATGGCTAAGCAGGTGATGGAATAAGAAATTCAAGTGTAAAGGGAGGTACTAGACATGAATCACCATGCCATAGTCAAGGCAGTTCTTGATAAGACCAAGATGCATCCAAAGCATTGAAAGCACCGTCTGTTTGTCCCCTATGAGTTAAGGATGGAGTAGAATTGTGTGGGAAAGGGAGTGATGGAAGGAGAAATTAGAGGCTATAAAAGAAGAAGAATTGTAAAATCAAAAAAAAAAGAAAGGGGGACTTTCTATAGTTTTAGACTACTAGAGTTTTTTACTGAATAGTATCATTTGCTTTTGTCTCATTTTCTTAAGTTGTAAAGTTGATGTAATTGTGCATGTTTTTGTGCCTTTTATATGGCTGAATGAATTGAGAAGATTGAACTCTATGTCTTGGTTGATATTATCTATGTCCTTTGCAAAAGTAGTCTAAACTGTGGATTTTCTAAAGTTGTGATTAGGAATGTCATTTGCTTTTGTCTCATTTTCTTGAGTCAAAAGTTCTACATAATTATACGTGATTTTTGTGCCTCTTATGTGATTGAAAGATTATATTAAGAATATTAAACACTATGCCTTTGTTGACATCTCTTGTATCTCAGTAAAATAAGTCTTTGTTGTAAGCCTCTGTTTCTATTATTTCAATCTTTTACATTGATTATGCACTTGTCTGCTCTTAAATGTAATTGAATCTTATATATAGTCTCAATGTGCTCAGGTTAGGATTAGGATTACACTCAGGCACATCACCATAGTTAGGTTTCATTTCTTGCATTTGCATTTTTATTTAATTTCCTATTCCTTTTCCCCAAACACTTGATACAAAAGATGAGACTAGCTTCTCTAAAATATAGAGGTTGTTTCAAGCCACAATATCCCACAGCTTGAAACTTCCCATTGTTGATTGATTAGAATCAAGCACAATTTTCAACATCAATAGTTTTTGGCACACCTAGTGGGATGGATATTTCAAGGAGTTGAAGAATTTTGGTGTGTTCTTCAGCCAACTAGCCTTTGAAGTTTTTTTTAGCAACACCAACGGTGACTCTGAGTTGAATTAGCTGGTTAAGTAGTCTTGGTATCATCAAGAAATCACTGATTGGTATATATAATTTTGTTACTCATAGTTATGAGTCTTATTCTCCTTCATATATTTTTAATCAAGATCAAGTTTCTCATGAAATCACGTGAAGCAACAAGGATGCATATGGTCATGAACTATACCAGTCTTATGCCTAGTCTCCCTAATGTGTCACATCTCATGTTCAACCTAATCTTATTTTCACCTTCAAAAAAGCATTACTGGGTTATAAAAAGTATGAATTTGAGCTTGACAATAGAAGGGGATGTGGCTAAGAAATTCCTAATCATGTCATCCATCAAGTAAGGGATGCAGTAGATCTAATTAAAAGTGAGTGGGATCAAATTGAAAGAGCAAATTGGCAAAGGCTTACATATGAGATGCTGGATGTGTGTGGATTGATTGCATTTCTAGAAGAGAAACTAAGTATTCATGAGAGACAACCTTACCAAGTCTATCAACCTACACATCCACTGCCACACGTTTCATATTAGATATATGCAACCCCTATTCATGAGCCAAATCAAACCTATCAAGGTTATTTCCCTAATAATGTCAAGTCTATATTGGCAGCAAAGGAAGTGGACTCTACACCCTCACTTCCCCCTCACGTCCCTTCCACCTTTCCTCAAGAAGCTTCTTTTTTTCATCACAGCCTTCTTTATTCCTTTTCAAAGAAGAATATATTTTGGAAGAAGAAAACAAGTATGTAGAGGAATATGCTCAATTCATGGTTAGTCAAGGAGATTTTATGAGTGCAGATGAGGAGGAAATCACCATGGGTACCCCCTTTCATGAACAAGAGGACAAGTCATAAGCTTTTTCCTTAACCTCTGAGGAGGAGGAGATCATTTCTAACTTTTTCCTCACTTTACAAGAAGATATGGAGGAGCATGGACACTCCCTTGATAAAGTCATTGGGATAGGTTACACTATCCTTCAAGGAGACCATGAACTAGTTGGATGTGGAGAAGACAACATCGGGACTCAGCTAAATATGTAGAGGGGATGCCAGCTTTTAGATTTATCCTTTCAAGAGGTTGAAGTCATCAAGGAGCATGATGATGTAATAGAACCCAAAATTGAGGTAGAAGGAGATAAGCCAAAATATGATGGATATCAAGAGACATAAAATGAAGAACCAATAGCCATTGATTTCTTGATGAGACACGGCAACATGAAGAACCAATATTCAACAAGCTTTCAAGGACAATAAGAGCTTATGGATGTCAAAAGTAGGTTTGACTCAGACTCACTCAAATGTAGGCAAATCCATGTGGCCTACAGAGAGGACATTTCACTAAAGATATACCTATTTCAATCACTTTTATGGCAACATAAGTTGGCTTGTCATAAAGAAGACAATAGAAATTTTTCTTTTGATCTTAGAGGGAGATAAGGATGCTTAATTAATGTAGTTAGGTAGTTTCCCATTCCCACATTATTTTGTTTTGCATTGTTTTTTTCCCCCTTTCCTTTTAAATAAGTGTTCTAAACATAGAGTTGGCAGCCTAGAAGTTTTTTTAATTCTTTAAATTTTGCTGCATTAAATGCTTCCCAAATCTTTCAAAATCTCTAAGGTACCTTGCACTGTAACTTGCATAGCGTGTCCACCTCACTATTTCCTAAAGATTGAGTAGGATTTGTTAATGGTCATCTAAATTTAATGCTATTTGAGACTTGATAGGCCCCTAAAAATCCCTTAGCAATTTTTAAAGTTTACAAACTCTTAAGCATTTCTACACCTACAAAAATATCCTGCTCATTGTGATTGTTAGCACATAGTAAATTTTTCTTCAGCAAGCATGTTTCTATCTTGCACAAGGTTCATACTAGGGATTACATAAAAGACATAGAGATGGTGGGAACATCATCTTCACAATAAGGAGCTGGAACACCTGGATCTCTTGATAGGTTGCTGGCTAGTAAATCATATGCTGTAGCTCCTACACAACCATCGAGAACCTATCTAAGAACTAAAATCCTACGAGTTGGTCAAGCCAGTGATCCCTGAAAGGTAAAAGATTATGTAAATGGAATCATGGACCTGATCTTGTAAAGAACTAGTAGCAAGAATCTTAGAGAAGGAGCAGACCAAAGGTGTCTTCAAAGAGCCAGAGCAAGGCAATACAACACATTCAAAATGAGGATATGGACCTCACAACTAGCTCAATTCATTATCTTAGCTATGCATCCATGCCTTGATTTGATTGAATTATGCATAGACTTGCTCCATGCACCATCTTGCACCATTCAATAGGGTCCCTTCATGCTGCATATCACACCACAAGCTATAACGGACATGCTAGCCTTGCATTATGAAAATACCGCTACATTCCCCACTATTGATTAGATACAAAGGATGTGGGTGAATATCAACACTTAGATAAGGATTTTGAGGTTTGAGTTACAAATGGCCGATGGTGATACAATGGTACCCATGCTCCCCACACCAAAAACTCAGTTTGTGTTAGCTAGCCAAGATGCGCTATCAATGATGACTCTCATCTTTGGCATGAAGGATGACATGGTGGTATATGCAAAACAAATGGCCCTCCTTTTTAGGCTGAAGATAGTTGACAAGATGTAGGAGTATCAACTTGACTTCTCAGAGCACATCGCCTTTTCAATAGTGGAACAACTAACCCAGTTCATATCAAAAGGGGTGTTTAGGTATTCCTCCTATTTATTCCATATCATACTATATTAGAACCCCAACCTTTTTACCCAACATATGAATCTGAACCTGTATGATCCAAGCTTTGAGCCCCAAAGGACAATTCCTATGTCTGCATGGACACACATTTTATCAAGAACTAGTGACCTATATGATTTTTAGGAACTATTCGTTACTCCCATTCTTCATTGTCTTAGCCCTGAACCTATCATAAATAGGTTATTTCCAACTATTTTGAACCTCCTACTCAATTGTCCAATCTCGTGTGATTTCTATTCTGGGTCCCACCATATGATCATAAGGGTTCATGGTTTCTATGTGGAACTAGTGTTACTACCAAAGACTTTAACTCTTAGGTTGGCATTCTTAGAAGTCACCAGGTAGGTGTCGGTAGTTGAAAATGAGTATGGCTCTGGGAAGAAGAAGAGAAAAATGTACAATCTCCCATGGATGGCAGGCAACATGAGTTTAGAAGCTAGAGATGTTAAGACTGTGTTGCTAAGAAAACTTGCCTTCCTAGGGTTCTTATTAGTCAAAGACAAATGGGTTTATGACCCAAGTGATTATATAGCTTCTATGGTAAGGACCAATAGGATTGGGGCCAAGATTGCACATGAAGGTCACCCTTTTCGGGAGACTAGAAAAACCCTATAAAAGATGCTCCTAGTCTCTAGTTGAATTGATAGATTTGCCCCAGCCACAGAATAAGCCATGGGAAACCTTCCATGATAAGTAGAGGGATTATGATCCCAAAGTCAGGATGACTTCTGATTTGAGAAGGATGCTAAAGAACAAAAGTTGGGATATGGAAAAGATTGAGGCTTATTGGAAATATAGCAGGAAATTTCTCAAACCACCCACACTTTCAAAGGCATTGATTAAAATAAAAGATGGGAGGAACTCTAGGATGAGTGTCATCCCTCCCCTATATCTAGCCTAGAAACAAGTCAATTTCAAACACTTGATACAAGGTAAGAAGCCAGAGTGGGACCAAGCCAACAACCACAAGCCTCAGAGCAAGCTACAATTATAGTCACTATGTCAACCTGGTCCCAGCCTCTTAGCACCATGGAACAACAAAGGAGTGTGGTGTACTCACCATCAAAACCTTCCCCATCATTGGAAGTGATCAAAGTCCCCAGTTCTCCACATGCACCACTGACAATAGAAGATGTGGAAGGGAAGCAGACACAACCAAAATTAGAGACACCCAAGAAGAAAAAGAGAGTGCAGTTCCATTTTGATTTAGAGGAGGAAGAGGGGCCTTCATAGTGCCAAGTGTAGAGCACTACAACTTCCCCTCAGGTAAGTATCACTCCTCCTGCCCCATCTTAGTCTGTTCCTTCCCCTATCAGTGTGAAGCCTCCATCTAGCTAAATGATGCCTCTTATCACCTTTGCCATCCCCATTTCATAATTCACCCCATCCTTGGCACCTCAAGCCCTAATGTTACTCCATTTCTCCCCCTCTATTCCTAAAAAGATGCCCCTTTAGCTCACCCCTAGCCAACCAATGGCTATCCAATATGGCCTGCCATAAGGATATCCTTTTGCAGGAGGACATATTGCATCCCCTTCCACCTTCCAAACGTAGGCTGATGCTACTAAGAAGGCAAGAGAAGCCCATATGGAGAAGAAGAAAACCAAAGAGAATAAAGCATCAACTTTTCCACACTTGTGGTTACAATTTGACCCTATTCAGCAGTAGTTGATGGTGACCCATTTGTCACCCAATGTAGTCAAGCTGAGTGAGCAAATTCAGCCAGAGGACTATGTAATGAATGTCATGGCCATTGATATGTCCCTATTTAGGCCCCAAGATAGAGTTGAGTTGTTGATAGAATCCACTTCTACAGTCAAAATAGGTTATTTGAAAATATCAACAAGACTACATAAGATGGAGGTTGATTTGGCCAAAGAAAAGGCAAACTATAGTAATTTGGCTAAAGAAATAAATAAGAGAGATAATGAAATAGCAAGCTTGAATAAATAGTTGCAAGATATTATTTTTGTTTAGACTCATCAAGTAGTTTAGGCTTAGAATGATTCATTAAAAGTAGAGCTCAAACTTGCAAAAGATGTAGCAACAACAATTAGGTAGGAGAATGCAGTGTTATAGGGAAGAGTCAAAGGACTTCAGCTGTAAGTTACCCAATCACAGTAGAGGCTATTGGATAAAAAAACAAGGCTACAAATTTTCAAGCCCAATTTTAAGTAGAGTAATAGAGGATAACACAACTAATGCTAGAACTATCTAATAGGCCAAGAGGTGTCAGAGTGATAAAACTTGTGAAGGAGCTCTACAAGTCAGCATGGGAAAGAATCTCCTCAGAGATTATCTAGCCCAGGCCATCTCTCACCTTCTTGCTCAATGCATAGTAATTATGTGAGAAGGTGGAAGATTCAGTGCAGAGCACTCTGGCTATAGTCTCCAATAGAGTCATGGACTCCCAGACCTTGTTGTAGAAGCTTTATGATGCAATGGATGTGACATTAGTAGCTGTGGGAATCACTGATAGAATGGTCACTATGAAATGGGTCAATGAGGTGCTCAGTTGTAATGCCATAGCCAAAAATTGTAAAGAGATTCTTGAAGTCATGAAAAAAGGCCTCAATGAGATGAGATATGATATTAAAGATCTAGTGTAACTAGGCCTCCCTTCTTTATTGCTAGATGACAACATGATGCTGATGGTCAATCAAATTAAACCATTGCTTTTGGCCAAGTAGAAAGATCAAATAGTTTTCTATGACCTGCAGGATGATCTCCCAATATCAAAAGTTGAAGTTACTCTATTTCCTATTTACTAGCTAGAATTCAATGTAAAAGCTACAATCTAGATTCGAAAATCTTTTTTGCACAAGGATATCATTAACCTTGATCTAGCTTTCATTAAATTGCAGAACAAGAGAGGGTTATCTAACCATGAATGGTCCATCTACCAAACAACACTTTTGAAGCTGTAAAATTTTGAATTTTGATAGAGTGAGAGTCAAGTTTCTTTTTGAGTAGGCTCAAAATTCATGGGGGTCACCAGTAACTATAGAGTAATTTTTTTTACTCTACGTTGTATTTAAATTTTTAGTCGTGCACTGTAGTTCTGGTTCTTGCATACCGTGGTCATGGTGGTAGAGTTTTGGAGTAGAGAGCAGGTTTATTTTTGCCTAAGTGTCAAAGTGTAGTGGAGGCTACCAAGTGGCATAGTCTGAGCATAGGTTCTCTTTCCCTTTTTTCATTTACTTCATTTCATTTTTGTCTAAGTATCAATTTTGAGTAGAAGCCACCAAGTCTCACTTTTTGAAACACTACGCTGGCCGAATGGCATCGTCTAAGATACTTTTCATAATTTTTAGGAAAGTTGCAAATCATGCCATGTATCTAATATTAACTAAGTAGAACACACCATGTGTCAACATCTACATCTCATTTTGGCACCCACATTTCATTTTATTTTTTGGCAAAGGTCTTCAACAAGCTAAGTAGCAAGGAGCAGTAGAAAGCACCAAGCGGCAGTTGCGGAAGGCCTTGGACTACTTTTCAGAGGAAAGAGGAAGTCACCAAGTATCACCATCCATAGAAGCCTAGTGTGTGCCTTGGATAATTCTATAGCATAACTAAAGAGAAGAATTATTCCATTTTGTCTAAGTATTAAAGAGTAGAAGATACTGCCAAGTGTCACTCTCTGAGCCCCTTTTTACTCCATCCCTAGAAATAGCAGAAGGCACCACATACCCCTAGTAGGAGAAGTAGAAGATGCCTTGTATCTTCCTAGGATCCATGGAAGTTACCACGTGTCAACTTTCAAGAGACCATCTTCAAGCTTCATTGTCAAATAAATATTGTGGTGGGTCCTAGGTGTTACTTCAAAGGTCTGTGGAAGTGCCAAGTGTCAACATGCAAAGACTAGCACATGCATCCATCCCCCTTTTAAAAGCTACTCGAGTAAGGGACATGTTGAGTTTTATTTTGTTAAAACTACTAAATATTGAATAAGTGGATTATGATAGGTATCGAAGGTAGAGCATTCCTAAGCAAAATATAGAGAAAGTAGAGAATGCCACGTGTCTTTGATAAAGTAGGTGGAAAGTGCCAAGTGTAATTCTTCAGTGTTTTCTAAGCAATAAAGAGAATTTTTGGGGATTGACTAAGTGTCCTCTTCCATTTCAATAGAATAGAGTGTCCATCTATCTATTGCAGCAAAGTGAGATGGAGGGAAACTCGATAGGAGTTATTCCTGGTAGATGGAATAGTTCATCGGGTAGATTTTTGGGGCCTACAAGCATTAAAAGGGCCGTCTATTTGTCCCCTATAAGAGAAGGTAGAATAGATAGTTGAATGGCTAAGTAGGTGATGGAATGAGAAATTCAGGCATGAAGGTAGGTACTAGACATGAATCACCATGCCACAGTCAGGGCAGTTCTTGATAAGACTAGGATGCATCCAAAGCATTGAAAGCATTGTCTATTTTTCCCCTGTGAGTTAAGGATGGAGTAAAATTGTGTGAGAAAGGGAGTGATGGAAGGAGAAATCAGAGGCTATAAAAGAAGAAAATTTTTAAAATCAAAAAAAGAAAGGGGGGACTTTCTATAGTTTTGGACTACTACAATTTTTGACTAAATAGTATCATTTGCTTTTGTCTCATTTTCTTAAGTTGTAAAGTTGATGTAATTGTGCATGTTTCTATGCCTTTTATATGGCTAAATTAATTTAGAAGATTTAACTCTATGCCTTGGTTGATATTATATGTGTCATTTGCAAAGGTAGTCTAAACTATGGATTTTCTAAAGTTGTGATTAGGAATGTCATTTGTTTTTGTCTCCTTTTCTTGAGTCAAAAGTTCTACATAACTGTACGTGATTTATGTGCCTCTTATGTGATTGAAATATTCTATTAAGAAGATTGAACACTATGCCTTTGTTGACATCTCTTGTATCTTAGCTAAATAAGTCTCTGTTGTGAGCCTCTGTTTCTATTATTTCAATCTTTTACATTGATCATGCACTTGTCTGATTTTAAATGTAATTGAATCCTATATATAGTCTCATTATGCTTAGGTTAGGATTAGAATTACACTCAAGCACATTGCCATAGTTAGGTTTCATTTCCTGTATTTGCGTTTCTATTTAATTTCCTATTCTTTTTCCCCAATCACTTGATACAAAAGAAGAGACCAGCTTCTCTAAAATCTGGAGGTTATTTCAAGCTGCAATATCCCATAGCTTGAAACTTCCCATTGTTGATTGATTATAATCAAGCACAATTTTTTTCATCAACAATAACCATTTATCTATATAAAATCCTTAAAATTATTGAAATTACTGATAACATCTTCTAAACTTCCCAAATTTATTCTTTTTATTTCCTAATTAATAGATACTTCATTATCATTCAAGAATCCTTTATCCATTTTCTACAAGTGTACATTACATAGATAGTGACACACTATACGCTTATCCACTGGTGTGGACATGTCCATAGTGATTTAACATCTAGTTTTTCAAAATGACACACTTTTTAGTGGCTCTCCCACATGTAAAAATGTTTTTGACTCATTAAAAATGTTAAAGATTTTCCTATCAGATAAAATATAGTGTCTCTCTTCAAACCCCAAATTAATCTATCTATCACTCTATTTCAAAATCATTTATCTCTTTATAAAATATCCCCACTACAATTCTTTAGTAGTAATATAGTCATTTTCTAAGTTAACACTATTTTCTTTTAAGTTGAGCCCAAATTTTGTTAAGTAATATAATTAAATTTATTAATTTCATTTATATTATCTTACCTAAAGGGATAAATACATTAGTTTTGGGTCCATTTAGCCTATGAAGGAAATACTTGATGAATAATGGGTTTTCTAAAGAAATCTTAGCCACATCCCACTTCCCCATTTTTCCCCTAGGCATTTGTTCTTTTTTTCCTTATGAAAGACAGGGTTTTGATTTTTTAAGTGATATATTAATCCAATTAGGATCTACATAAAAATAATAATACTAAAATATATATGAACCAATACATATTTTTAGACTCAACACATATTAAACACAAAAAAGTCACACTAGCAAAAACCAACACACTCTGACCCTGTCTTGATATAATGCACTTGTCCCATAATATAGTGAGGCACTATTTTAAATTAACGCCATGCTTGAGTATTTTTTTAAGTACTCAGATAGTGATAGTCAACAAATGAATAACATAGTTTTTAATAAATTAGTTATCAAGGACAATCTATCTAACCCTAACTCTAGTTATTATTAATAATTTATAACTTCTTAAAATTTTGTATATTAATGTATTTTTGTAGAATGATGTCTTATTTATCTTTATAGATAAATTTATGAGTTTACATTATCTTATAGTTAAATTCACATATTAATTAACTATAATGGTAAACATGATCACACTAGAATATCTATATTTCATTATGTCTCACTTGCTTTGTCATTAACTCAATTCATTTTATAAGAACATCAAAATTAGAACTCATCTTATATTTAAATATAAAATAAAATAATCAACCTTTAGTGGTATATTATTCATAATTATTATTCTCACTTTCTCATGAGTATTATTATATATATTTACTATGTAAGACTTCTTCCTACTTAATTTATGTTATATTAAACTAATCATATATACTAGGATCATCCTCTAACTTTTTTCATGTACATGTGTAAACATAAATTCTCCCTTAGGTGTTCCAATATTAACTCATTCATGTCTCTCTTCTTAAGAGAGTATTATACTATCCTCTATCATTTATCCTTGACATTTTTTGTTCATTCCAATCTACTCCTCAAGAAATGCCCGTGAGATTGGGCATTCATTAAAAAGGGTAAGGTGGGGATAACTATGGAATTTTATCCTTTATTTTAGGATTGATCATGAATTAATTTAGGGGATGGATGTGGGTATTAGACTTCAAAAACAAAATATACATGAATGGTTTCTAAGGAATCGTTATCACCATCAAAAGTTCAATCTAATGTCTTACACATAGGTCAAATATTGTTATGATAATTTAAGTGTTGGGATTATTGTTTTAAACACAAGGAGAAATTGTATTTAAATTCCATGAAACAAATACAAAATATATGTAAGGGTAGACTATAGAAGGTATGCCTCTAGGTCTAAAACTAACTCAATGCATTGGTCATTGAACCAAGTGACTATTACATAGTTATACCATTATAGATTGAGCTTCACTAGAGTTATTATATAATGGGAATAATTTGAGGGAACCATGGGTATGAATTCAATGTGATATCTCACTACTGATGAGTACTAGGGGTTTATTATCATAAACACATAAACACCACATGAAAATTTGTATATTAATACATAAATTATCAACACTACTAAAGGGAAGGAAAAAACTCGCTCAATGATTATAATAGCTAAGTACATCATAACTATGGCATACACAATGAAAAAAAGTGTTAATCCAATTAACCTATCATTGATTATCATTCAAACATGAAGATGAAAAAAAATTGGAGTGTAAGACAAACCCTCTTACACAAAAATAGAGATTGTATTCATTAAAAGAGTAAATGTTGTTATAATAATCGATCTGGGCCAATTTTATGGTCTGGAATGATGAATGAAATGTAGGTGAAATATTAGTTGTAATCCAAAAACACTTTTAATTAGTTTTGGTCAACCTTATAATATAATACAACACTTCTTTATATATATAAGGATTGGGTATCACCTCCAAATAGTATGAGGATCCCATACTGGGCTAGGATGGCCACTCATTATAGTTACAATTGTATTTAAACATTTAAACAAAACAATCCCTATAAACCCAACATATATCTATGGGGGCCACTCAATTGACATAAGGAGGAAGATGAGAAGGACCAATTTCTAATTACATTTATCAGGAACTTCTAGCTTCTAACATAGCTATCACAAGGTCAAACTCCTTATCTATCTTACCTAGGTTCATTGAAGGATCCCTAAAGATTAAATCATATTGTGCTATTAGTCTTTGGGAGATTTGGAAGGTTGATTCCATTGATTATTGAACCCTAGATACTTGGTTGATGTTAATCAATAATAGAGTTGACAAATTTATTACTACCTAGGCCCCTTTCTAGTTTGCCTTGGCCACTTTTTCCATCATAACCTAGTCAAATTTACCTAGGTGGAATCTTAATTCCCATTCATATAGTAAGGTGCCATTTAGGTATAATAACATATATATATTTACCTCTATTACATTTCAAGCCAAGCCTAACCAATACTCCATTACAACTCTCATGTTTCTGACATATGTTTAGTAAAACCCTAGATCTAAGGTTAGAATAAGTATAATCTCCAAGAACATTACCTTTTTGACCACCACATGCAACTTTTTTAATTTCCCATTGATATTTTTAATCCTCTCCATGTAGACCCATGTCCATTGGATAAGTGCATTGGTCTCATCTAGAGTCTCCACTACTTTCTCAAGGATTGAGAAAAGTAGGAGGGAATCCTTGACCTTCCCAATTATCTCAACTAGGAATATGGTCTTCACTTAGTATTTTAAAGTTCAAACTTGGCTATGCATATCTTCAAATAAATTCTTAGACATCATGGGTAGATCAAAGGTTGGATAGTGGGTCCTCAACCATCCTCTCCTCCTAAGTGGAAGCGCTCACCTTGGTGAGAGAATAGATCTTTATGGGTCTAGCATATCATCAAGTTCCCCTCTTAGATAAATCTCTTCAGGAGCATTCTCTTCATGATTCTAAAGGCTCAGTCAAAACTCCATTACATGTTTAGGTCACCCTAGACAACCATCTATAATGATTGTGACCTGAAGACCACTATTTGAGTTATGGGAGGTGTAGGAAAGTTGGAGAAAATGGTAGTGAAGGGAAAAGGGTGAGGAAGAGGAGAGATAGAGGAAGTGGAAGGAGTGAAAGAAGAAAGTAGTGAAGGTAGAGGGGGTATGGAAGTGAAGGGAGGGGGAATGAAAGGTGAGGCCCAAGGAAACATTTATGCCTACTAATATTTCTAAGTTAGGTTCACTTAAGGAAGAATTGCCCCTAAGAACAGGTCATGGAGAAATAGGAAGAGATGGGATGGTTAAAGGCGAGTCTCATGGAACCTTGGGTAATGGAGAGAGGCACCTAAGGAGATAGATTTTAATATGCTAATATTGGGGCACAAGGATATTTTTTCACCTATAGAGGAGGTAGAGTTAGGGAAAAAGACCTTTGAAATGGAACAGGAGTGTGGTTTGACTTTTATTTATTCTTTAGCCTCTTTCATGGGCTGATTCTAGGTATTGTATTGGATGGTCTAACTAGGATGATAGGATATTCATGGGCTATTGGTGGAAGACTTATAAATATTAAAGGCAACATCAAACTAATTGAATTAGGCACCAAGAGGGTCCTTGCTGTATGTGGTATGCTATTAAAGGCTATAGTTATATCATCTTCTAAAGGCATACACAAGGGAGCCACATGGAGGAATACAAGTTATGAGATGGGAGGAGAGGAAGGAAAACAAGATTAAAGGATTATTAGAATGACCAAGACCTAAGGTATTTGGGAAAATATAGAGGTGGAGAAAAATGAGATAGAGGAAGCACCATATGGGGAATTTTTAGAGGTAGAGAATGATTAGTGGATTTGGAATTAGGATTTGAAAATTGGTGGGAATGAGGGGATGAGTGGAAATAAGAGGAGATGGTGGATTAACAAGGGTAACCTAGATGGGTGCCTATTAGGATCCTCATTTCTAGATCATTCTCAAGATGTTGGCCACATCAAACCTTAGGGGTTATGTGGCTTGAGGTTGTAGTGTTGGTTATTTAGTAAGTTTTGTCTTGGTTTCCTAGTGTTGAGCAGTCATGGGTTATCTCTAACATGGCTTAGATTTTGTATCTATTAGAGTATGTAAAGGTAGAGCACATGGAGTGACTAGAGGAAGTAGACGAGGATCTAAAGCACAAAGAACAGGGGCTACTAGTAAAATTAAAGCTAGACTTATAGCTCGATAAGGAGAAGGTTATGAGATGACTTGTAGGATCCTCTAAGATATGGATAGAGCCATTATAGTTAGGTCCTTCATAGGCTGAGAAAGAGTGAGAGGAAATGTAGAGGGCCCTACTTGAGCCTTCTTTCCCTTCTTATTCTTGGATACTATCTAAGATAGCACTTATTGGTCATCGATGGTGTTTAAATAGAGCTCATCATCATCTTTATCCCAATGGCCATAGTTGATGTTAAGGTAGGTTGATTACCATGCCAAATGAGATCAAATTACCCCATTAGGTTCCCACTTCCAAACCTTGTACTTTATAAGAGTGTTTTCCCATCTTCAATATATTGAATAGAGGGGTAGGTATTATAGACATAGTGATGTATAGTGATTATAAGTTATAGACATGCCTTCATTGACATTGTACCTAGATCTTGAAGATGCCTTCCACTAGTTGATAGGCGATCTCTTATTCTAATAGGTAGTCAAGAATGTAATATGGAAGGTAGATGGGGTCCTTGAGGAAACCTATGATCTAGATCATAGTGCATCCTTGTATAACTAATAGTCCCAAATGGTTGTTATATAATCTTAGATCACACTAGAGTGTCATTGCATAGGAGCCTAATTGATGTCTTGGTATAACATTAGGTAGAAATGATCTTAGATATCTTAGATGTGATGATGTAACTAGTGGAAATATAGATTAAATAAGACCATGTGGACCATTGATCCCTTAGGAACCCATGTAAGAAAGGCTAAAGGCTTAAAAGAGAGTGTCTTATGAACTCAATATAGTAAGTAGCTCATCATGTAAAAGTTACCTCTAGATCAGGCATTAATGATTGCATGGGCTAACTTAAATTTTATCAATCCCCCATGTTTGGGATGTGTGAGCACATAATGATCATGTGTAGAAGAGGAACCCACATCTCACTAATATGATGGTAGTTCTTGGGTATAAATAGTCATTAAGCAAGATTATTTCCAACCATACCTCTTCCTTGAATGTGTGGAATGTGTAGGCATTGATATCCTCATTGTTAAGACAATTAGAGTCTAGGTTCTCATCCTAGTCATGAAGGACATCATAAATCTAGTAGGTCCCCATTTAGGCTATTGCTATAACTGCATCATAGGAAAAAGTGAAGTCTAGAAGTGAGTAGTATGCCTTGAAGGTATTCTCAAATATATAGGCAACTTGGTAATGAGAGTTGGGTGAGCATAACTAATCATTGACACCATCTTGCATGTATATAGATTTACTAAGGATGTTTCTTAGTAGGTATCTATAGGCAAATGCCTCTAGTTTGGCCATGACTCTATGGAGTCCACACTTCCTAGAGGACATAAGGTAATACTCATACTTAGCTGATTGGCCATCATATTTTGTATAATCCTTGGGGACTTTATCAACACTTTAAATATGCCATTTTAGTTCTTGAAATTAGTTAAGACAATAAGGAAGGTAGTGTCTTGGTATTCAAGTTCAACCTTTAGGTTTGAGGATGATGTATCCATTTGAGTAATAAAAAGAGGAAATTAATAAGCTTTGAGCATAGAAGGAATGGGATATAGGGTCTCTATGGAATTTTTAAAGTAAGGAGTTATAGAATTCTTTGAAGGAAATAATGGTAACCATTATCAAGATTATCTTAGCATTTTATATGTGTATGCATATATGCCCCTATATTAATGGAATTTGGAATCTCACTTGATGAAAATTTAAATTTGAGTTAGTGGTTATATTTTCTCCCTTTATTTTTAAATCCAAAACTGAATTTGGATCCCATGATCCTCTACTACCAATTAGATATAGGAATGGTAATGGGATGTTTAAAAAATTGTGTAATTGGGCCTAGATTCCCATTTTATTAATACATAGCACAAGGTAGACACATGATCACATCTATTATAGGATTATCAACTATCTCCTTTTTGACATGTGTCATTTTCTCATTTCTCTTCCCATTAAAGGCCAACACCTAGGCATGGATTCATACTCCATGTTATACCCATAGGCTAGGTGATGTGTAAGCTAGGAACACATGGCACACTTTGATTAACTCTTTGGTCTTATATATACCTTATTATGATCTTCTTTGGTCCTTAGGTGCTAGTGAGTTCATCTACATATTAGGTGATGTGACACCTTCTCATTCATATGAGCTCTCTCAGGCTCTGACATTTCTGATAGTTTTGGGGGACTAACCAGTTTAACATTCAGTGACATGGCACCTTCCCATTTGGCTAGGATATTCTAGGCTCATAAATATTTGATAGGTCTAGGGGACTAGCTACTCTAACACTCAGTGATGTGACACCTTCCCATTTGTTTAGGCTCTACAAAATTTACAAAATGACTAAGAAAAATAAAAGGAATGTAATAAATTAAAACTTAATTTTCAAATATGAAGAGCTTTATTTTAAATTGAGGGAAATGGGGCCATTGGTTTAGGAAGGGAACTAGACACTTGGAGATTTAAGTGAAAGCCAACCCATAATGTTAGCTCCATGATTTCATACAATGAACAAATACTCCTCTGTCTAAAAAAATAAAAGTGTCCTTTTACTGTTTGGGTAAATAAAAGGAGGTTCATTCTAAGGATTTAAGTAGGTGATACCAACAAGACAAAATAAATGACCAAAAATCTCTAGTTAATGATATTTGTAGAGGGGTTCCCCATTTCAAAGAAAAAAGGAGCATGTTGGCCACAAAAATGGTGACTTTTATATGGAAAGTGATGATAATCACGTAGAACCCGATCAATTTATTTTTATTTCCTTGCTCAACATAGAGATTGTAAGGAAGATATTTATTATCCATGTAATGAGGCACTAAAGTATTGTAATATCTAGTGGCATTTTAAACATTCATCTTGTAGATCAACACCAGTGTGTGTAATAAGTGATTTCATTTTCCATTTTAACTTAGACTTTATTTGAGTTATAAAGGTTGAACTGGTTATTAGACTTTATCCAGGGAATTATTGTCTTGATAGCTTGAGAAAGGAAATGGTAGGGGCATTTATCTACTTTTATATATTCATTTATATCCCTAATAGATAAGATTCTAGTCTCATTCATGGACCTACTCCATTGACATCCAAAACAAAAAACATGCAGAGGAGATTGCTTGTATAACCCTTTTGAGGTAGAATCAAAATTTATATTATGCATGTTTTCTTTATTACTTTCCAAGATTATCATGAAAATTTCATCATTTATTAGTATTATCCATTAAGGGTTCAAGACTAAGATAGGGGTGAATGTATAAGGAGGAACTTTTGTATAACCAAGTAGTCATTGATCAACTTTAGTAATCTAATATTTTCTTGGGTCATTAGTTTAAGTGCAGATTTATATCCCTATTGGGTTGTTGGTTGTTCTAAAATCCACCTATATATATCACAATAAATATCCTCTTAGATATGGGATAGCAAAATTTTCCATTACTATCTTAGAATCACTTAGATCAAAGGTTTCAACTTGGGTCCTCTTTTTTTCAATAATCCTTCCAATCTTCAACCATCATTTGAAGTAACTACTAACAAGGGCTACTCATTAGAGGAACATTTCAAAACAAAAGAGGGAGAAGTATGGACAAAACATAAAAAAATAAAATCACACATAAGAAATGAACATATAATAGAAGTAAATAAACAATGAAATCAAACTTGTCTAATATATACATTTCCACCTCTTACTCTAAATACTTAAAAACTATACTAGAGGGGATAACTAAGAAATAGTGCTTCAATAATTTCCTATTTACTGGGAGTGATATCTTATTACCCTCAAGATATTTGACACAAAGAGTTTTAGCCCAATATTTTGTCTATTTGGTACATGCCAATCAAAAGTGGATCGGATTTATAATGCTAGCCTTTATTCTCATGGGCCTTGTCCCAAATTAAGACCATGTCAAAGATTGTAAAGGTCTTGATCTTTTCCCTCTTATAAAAATATATATTAATTATATTTTTATACTTTTTAAAGATCAATAAAGCTTCATCCTTAGATTCCTCTAATTGAATAAGGTCCAAGAGTATGTAATTTACCTTCTTATTTGGTTTCATGAACTACTACATGAACTTATAAGTCAACAACTTGAGAGTGATTGGCATGGCTAATCCCACCCATAGACTAGAAGGAAAGGAGAGATTTTGAGGGATTTTTAGGAGAGATTTATCAATGAGTACCATTCTTGGGGCTTCTCTTCAGTTGATTTCTTGATGGCATCAATCAATTTTTTATTGGTAGATTCTACCAATCCACTCCCTTACATGTAGTTATTAGATGAGAACCTCCAAGTGATGCCATTATCATAGGCCCATTTTTTGAATTTTTTGGATTGACAGGTGGGACCATTATCACATACTAAGGAAATAAGGACTCCAAAAATAGGTTATTATGACATTTTATTGGAAATTTGTGACTTTAGAAGTAGTGCACCTTTTGGTTAAAACTACCTTAGACCAAACTGGTATAATAGTTCATTCCCATCATGGAAAACTTATGACTAGATGATGAATTGGAGTTAATCAACTTTACAAAATACATTTCCCATTTGTGAATGATATAGACTCTATAATAGGTTGTAATGCTATTAACACATGTTTCTCTCTTAGTAAAGCTATGTCATTGGTGGCATAGATGAACATATCATAAACATTTCTAAATAATGTATACTAACCTACCCAAAGAAATTTGTGAGCCATGGAATATACTATGGGATGGTTACATCCTAATTTCTCATGGAAACTTACCATTATCTCTTTGGTCTCTTCTTCTAACACACAACATATGTATATTAATTCATGTTTTATTTTGAAGAGAACTCCCTGACTTAACATATATTTCATGGCCTTTAACTAGAGAACTATTCATTATGTATTGCTATCTTGGGTGTGTATTTATATAGAGTATAAAGTACATGATTGATGCATACCAATCTAATTATATGACCCTTTATTGGTCCACCTATTGTACCATAATCCTTAGGCTTATCTAAATTATTATTTGAGTAAGGCCTTGTCCGATAACTATTTTTTTACGATTGATTTACAAGTCATAATCTTGTATTTTCATCATCCATTGGCCTCTTCTTTCACCTAGCTCATTTTTCCCCAATATTTTCTTTATAGTTGGGTTGGATATGATGGCATGTACTCTATTTTAGAGGATGTAATGCCTAAATTTATTCACTACCTTGACTATGGCACATGCATGCTTATAAAGGGTATAATACTAGAATTCAACATATTTAATATTAGTGCTCATGAAATCCATGGGGTGTTATTGTGTTTCTAACCTTTGCATGAGGAAAATGGTAATTTTGTGCTCCAAAATAAAGGGATTGCATGATTGTGTATTTTATATCGTGGAAAGAATTGTTTATTTCACATGCCACTCAAATTTATTATCCTATTTCAACATTGCATAAAAGGGATTTACTATCCTAGTGGATCTAGAAATAAATTAATGCACAAAGTTGATTTTCCCAAATAAAGATTTGAATTATTTTTTGTTATTACATAAAGTTAGTTTAGAAACTACATCTACCACTTTGGGGTTGATATCAATAACTTTTTTTTTGAAAAAGTGACCAATAATATTAGGTTAGGTGACATTAAACATTATATTCATTGGGTTTAAGGAAATGTCATACCTTTTGCATCTTTAAAATACCCTTTCTAAGTAGTGCACATGATTTGAATTGTATTTTGAAAATATAGTTAGGTCATCCAGATATATTACTATGTACTTACGTATCAGGCCTTGAAAAATGAAGTCCATTTCCCTTTAGAAAGTGTCACCATGGTTTTTTACACAAAGGGCATCCATTTATATGTGAATGTGCCCCACTTGGTGGTAAAAGTGATTTTAGTTATATTTCTAGGGTTGACCAAGACCTGGTTGTATCTCAAGAATAAATCTAATAAGGATATCATCTAAAACCCAATCACCATTTGGATTTCCTCATATAAGGAGGGTAGTGGGTAGTTATCTTTATCTGAGGCCCAGTTCAAGTTTTGCAAGTCCACACACAAGCAAATTTCTCTATTCTTATTTTGAATTGGGACTAGGTTAGCCACCGAGGTGGAGTGGTGAATTTGGAATATTATCCATGTAGAGAGTAACTTATGGACTTCCTTATGAATCAAAGGCTCCAAGATTTAGTATATTAGCCTCTACCTTTAATTAAAGGGTTTTTTCATGGGTTTTAAGTGGATAGTATGAGTAATTAATCTCAAGTCAATGACCTTAAGGTATATATAGGCCCAAGTAATCACATACTTATATCTTATTAGTAACCTCTATAATTTTTTTAATTTATAATCCATCTAATTTTAACCCACATTAACCATATAGGGATTCGCTGCATGGTTGAGATTAATAAGTTGACATTTTCAATACTTAAACTTAAGTTTTTTAGACTAGAAGGTGAGATATAATGTATCAAACAATATTTTTGAGTAGATCATCCCTTTTCAATCCAATTCCCATAAATATTTAGGATCCCATCCATATCCAAATATTTCCTAAGGTAGTCTTTATCTTTCTCATATATGAATTGGGATTCAAATATTCCCTCATTATAGAGGAAATAGATGTTTTGTTGGTCATCTTCAAATAACTAAAAGTTAGTCACATTGTCTAAGATAGAGGGACAGGGGATTATTTCCACAAAGAAATATTTAAAATTAGTGTCATCTAAATGGGTTATGTTTGTCACTATCGATGATAGTGAATCTACTACCTAATTTTTCTTCTAGGCAATAGAGATAATATCGAATGCATTAAAGATTTTGATTAGGACCCAAGATATATGCTTATACCTTATAAGGTATGATAGTTTACATTGAAACTTAGTTTTGATCTAGTTGATGAAAATTCTAGAGTCCATTAATACTCTTATTTCATTTGCCTCATGTCCTAATGCAAATTGTAATATTAGGATTAGAGCTTTGTACTCTGTTAGGTAATTAATGCAAGGAAATTACAACATATATAATGCTACATGTTTTTTCCCAAAGGTTTATATGAAAATAACATTGGATACACTAAATTTTTTAGATTGAGATCAATCTATATAAAGATACCATAAGCTGAGCAAACCTTGGTTGTGATTGGTTTGTTTTTTTATAGGTTTAGTGCTTAGCATGTAGATGCCTAAGTCTTATGAAACTAAGTTTATTTTCTCATTAATGGCATTATATTTAGTTATTATATGATTCATGTGTGGTTCTCTATAGAATCTTATTTTGTTTTCTATTCTTCTCAATGACAACCACATATGGGATAAATATGTGACCATATACCCATTCAGGGATTTCAACCAATCTCTATTAAGGATCATGTTAGAGGCTTATATGATATCCACTATATACACATAGTATTTTCAAACTTTATATATTATTGATACTTTATATCTTGTAATAACCCATTGTGTCTTAATCTCTCTACGTACACTCCTTAAGGGGTACACTAGGAAAGGGGTGGGCAGCCCATTATTGCTTTATAGGATTCTTGTTCCTTACTACCACTTGTTAACAATCCAACCATCTCCTAAGAACATTCCCCTAAGCTTGGCCTCCTATTTTTCACTCTCCTCAAGTCATTTTCAACCTTCATTAGCCCTTCCCTAGCCTAAAACCCTTTTTTAAAGTTTATGTTACATTATTGGCCCCATCGAAATTGTACTCTAATTGATAAAACTTATTATGTTTTAGGTCTACCCCTAGCTAACCTAAACCATGACATAAATTTTTTTATTAATACAATACTAGGTCAACTAGGTTGACCTTGTTAGCCTAAACTTTTAGAAAGGACTAAGTTTATGTTTACTTATATAAACACATCGATTTTTCCATTCTTAGAGAGACAACAAGTGTTAATTATTCATTTTTGCTTATTTACAATCTTCTCTTCTTCTATTCTACTTGAGGAGTCTTAGCTTAGGGTTTATACTTGGAGAGGAATATTATCTAATGTTTAAGTCTTAGATGTTTTGGCCTTTCTTAGTGATGCTTAAAAACCACAACAACCACTTGTGAAGCACCTTTATCTAAGGGATATATTGAGTCTCCATGAGTTCATCTTCAAGGTAAGTATCTCTAACTTTGATCCTCTCTTTAGTAGATAGAATTAACATAAGTAATGGATTTTTAATATATTTCTCTCTCCATGCATTAAGGTTTTACCTATACATAGATTAATTAGGATTCTCTTATACATGTTTAATTTTGTGTTTAATAACCTTCCCCTACTTTGTGACACAAGCCTTGGTGAGCACTAGATTAGATTTTGCTTTAATTGTTATTAGTTTACTGAGTATGAAAACATAGGACCTTTTTTGGGTTATTACATAGTTTTGCTTAACTAGAGGTTTTAGAACCCTCTCGATTAAATTTATTGTATTAAGAGATACATTGGATAGGTTTAGTAGATCCATCTTAGTCATGACCCTAAATATATAATGTATCCACATTCATAAGTGTAAGTAGGATTTATCTTCTTTGAGATAGAATTGATTTATAGATATACTACATTTCTCATTGTTTATATTCTAGTGAACTTGACATGAATCTAACCCTTGCAAATTTTATTTCATGCCATCATTTTTATCATTTAATTATATTTTTTCTATATTTGTAGTATTGTATCAAACTAGTCAATATAGTTCTAAATTTATATGTGCATTTTTAACACAATAATATCAAAATGACTATGTTCTATTTATGTAGGTCTTCATTAGATACATGTTACTAGATCAAATAGGTCAAAACAATACTCTTATTTAGTTCTAGATTAGTATACAAAGTTGAATGGGTCAACTTTATTATCTTGTTCTCTCTGATAACATATAGGTCAACAAACACAGTTGAATAGGTTGACTTTGTCATCTTAATCTTCTTCAACACACCAATTTTTTTAGAACTAGGTCAAACTAGTTAAATTGGTTTAAAGAATTTGAAAGCAACAATTAAGGCACTTCACTATAAAATTTTTAATCTTAACCATATTAAAGCACACCAAGGTTCCTCTCTTTCCCTTCTATATCATTTTATAATTTATTTAGTTCTATTTTGTAGAACTAAGTAGTATTTAAAACTATAACCCTATAACCAACTAGGTCGACCTAGTCGACTTAGTTTTGTAGTTTATCTTCTATCTAAGAGACATAGTTAACCTATTTGAATTTGTTCTTAAAGAACTCAATTCTACAAAATAGTAGAGATGTAGTCAACTCTATTTTTTTATTGTTTACATACATTGTCTCCTGAACCAACTCTGTATTATTCTCAAACCAAGGAATTAATAGCTATTTACTAGTAATTAATTCATATTTCCTTTTTTAGTTGTTTTCTTCCTTACAATGATTCACATAGTCTAGGTAGGTGGTTTTTCAAATTAACATTTAGTTAAACTATTTTACTCTTTTTTAAACACTAAAAAATCACATAATATTCAAAACATATTTAAAACCTTATCTTCTCAAGGCCCACCTACTTGTATTTCATCACTAAGGGGGAAACCAACTTGGTTTTTTGGGTAAGTATAAATACATGTTTAATGGTATATATTAGCAAAGAACCTGATACCCTTATCACTATATGATTTTGAAGTGAAGGGTTGCACACCAATACCAAGCTAGTACCATTTCCATCATAGATACATTTCAGGTCAAACATCCTAAAAGGATATATAGATTAATTTTCTAGTTCCCTATCTCAGCTAACTCTCCTATCACACTTAAATCAATATTTTTTAATAATCTAATAATAATCATAATGACCATGTAATTAACAATTGTTTTTTAGTTGATTTCTTAATCTCTGATCATTGTGTGTTGTATTGAAAAAAATTACATTATCCAATGTTGGTGAAAGGTTTTATGTTGTGTGCCCTAATTAGATCACTCATATTGATCCAATTATTTGTACATTTACTTTTGTTCTTGTTTCATTTATATTAAATAAAATACCTATTTAAAAACACTGTCATTATGGTTTATATAGTATCTTATAGACTGTATCTTTCTTCATGCATATAGTACATAGTTAACCAACATGATTATTTCTCTTATCTTTGTGTTTTTCCCTCTATCTAACAATACACAATCAACCTAGTCGACTATATAATCTTCTCAACCTATGTCTTCACATTACTCTATCAACCTAGTCAGTTCTCTACCTATTGATCAACCTTACCCTTTTTTCTAGCCAACTTAGTTCTTTATCCTTGATCTCTCTTTCTTCTTATTTAAAAAATTATTCCTTTCAATAATCATTATGAAATCCCCTATCAGAATCTTCTTGGACAACCTAATTCCATTTAGACACTATATGGGATATTTTTTTCTCCCTTTCTTTACCTCCCAAGAGAACCCTCACACTTGTAGAACTTATTCCCTTAGTCTATGGATTTTAACATGGTTCAAGTCATGCATCAAGATTAAGTAGGTGGATCTAATCCTTTTTGTATATATTAAGACAATTCTCATCATCAATAATTTAATCATAATATTGGAGCAATCAACACAATTCTATCCAAAAATCCTAATGGTAATCCACCTCGCAATAGCCTTCCACCTAATACCAATTTGGGGATTCCTCCTACAAATAAAAACCCACCAATTGATGTAACCCAACTTCTTTCGCAAGTCATGAAATAAATGTACATAATGCAAACATATAACACCTTCCAAATTAAGAAATTATAATGTTATTAAATCAATATTGCTAATCAACCTCTAGTTCTAATTCCTCAAAATAATCAAAACTCCACCTCTTAGATATGCCTTAGAATATTTTATTCCCAAACCTATCATGAATAATAAGTTGCTTCAAAACATTCAAAGTGAGACTTTAACTTCTTTCATCATTCCCATTTGTATTGGTAACATCTTTCTAAATATCAAGTATGATGGTACTAAAGACCCTGTATCCTTTATTAAATCATTTGGTAGTCTTTATAAAGAATAGATCCAAACTAATATTTTCACCACTAATAAAATTCTAGTTAAAACCTTTATTGGAAATGTATTATAATGATACAACCAACTTCCCCAACATTCCATTTAACAACTTGAGGATTTAGTCAATCTTCTATTTAAATAATTTCAACACAATGACCTTCCCAAAAATTACCTTAGCCATTTCATCAATGCTAAGTAATCTCCCACTGAATCAACTCATGATTTTATCAAATGATGGAAATATTTGGCCCATAAGTCCAATGATAACATGATTGATGATAATCTATTTAAACTATGTATAACTACTTTAACTCATCTTCAATATAAGGTTCAAACTTTCCCCCCTCAAATACTAATAGAGCTCTTGACCAAGCCAAATGTCAAGTCCTCTTAATTAAGTAATTTAAACTTGATATTGAATTCCTTACGGGATATTTTCAAACTTATACCAATTCCATCACCATAAATACTTTTCAAACAAAATCAAGAGTTGTTAAGGCTGACAATCCCCCATATTCTCACATACCATTAACTATGAAACAAATGAAACAATTCTTATTACCCTCTAGACCCTTTACTTATCCCAATAATTCTCCTAAATGGTATGACCCTTATTAATTTTATTGGTTCCATGAGGACATTGGTCATTCCCATGAAACTTGTAGAGGTCTTCCCAAATATTTTATCTCTTATATGTTTGGTGACTCTTTCAATCAAGAAGCCATGACCCAACTCCATCATCAAGAATACCACATTGTTTCTCAACAATGACAAGCTCCCAAAGCATCCTCTTCTAATAACCAAATATATTTCCCCACATATAACACTCAACAAACTACTAAGGATGTTTGTGCCATTAATACTAACTATGAACAATATTACAATAACTCTCAATATGTTAATGCAAATAAGGCTAACTATCATTGAAAACTAGCTCATAAAGATTCAGTCAAAGAACCTAAGAAGCCCTCTTTGGAATAACAAATTCTAAAATATACTACAACTACTAATATATATTTGGAAGCTAATGAGGAATCATTTACTTCTTTTGAAGCACCAAATTCTTCCATTACTTCAGAATCTACATCACCTTCTAAACTTCACACTGGTTCTTCTTATAAATCCCATTAGAATTTTTTAGAAGAACTCAACTCTATGCCTTATAATATTCCCCTTATGGAGATAGTTCATACCTCCCCTATCATTACAAGTTCCTAATTTAAAAATTTAGATAAATTGAAGATCCATATTCTATATATGAAGAACCACCCTTTCTTGAGCCTTAACCTACCAATGTGTATACAATCGAATACAATTATGCTTCTTCCAAACCTTCCATTGAATTTCTTGAAGAAGACATGATTAATGATGAGATCCTTTTTTACACTAATGATCCACCCATATTCATTAAAATAGTCATTAATATTTCCATTATTCCTAAATTTTTAGTTGACAAAGGGTCCAGTATTAATGTGACATCTTTGTGGCTCATCCAACAACTTGGATATAATACAGATATCTCAATAAAAACTACATAACCTATCATTTATTTGATAAAAATAATTAAAATCCACTTGGTTATATTTGGAATCCCCTTAAAATTGGGCATAATATTGTTCAAACTAAGCTTATGGTTCTTGATTTTCCCCTATCTTATAACATACTCCTAAGATGCCCATGGACTTATAGAATGTAGGATATTGCCTCTTTTGGTATCCATTGCATCTATTTCTTATATAAAAATAAAAGGTATAAACATGAGGATGATCCCAACCCTTGGAGTTTTCAACTTCTAATCCTAAATATCAATATTGCATTCCTACCATTCTAAAAATCAATAGCGGTCCCTTACTTGAATTCATCAACATTAATACATACTCACATGTCACTTTTGTTGATTTAGGTGATTATTAACCTAATGACTTGTAACATACTTGCAACACCACTAATCTACCTCCTTTCATCTTGGATTGGCTTCCTCCTTCTTTATTACCTCATGATTTCACTATCCCTCTCATTGATGAGATCACTGATTTCCCCCCTCCATGCAATGCTCAGGATGTTTTTAACCCAAAATATGGCTTCACATGTAATTATTATGGAGTGAAAAAATTATTCAAAGATAATTTAATCATGTCTCCATGTAAAGTTAGTGATCTAGGTATTTCCCCTTCTGAAACTCCTCTTGAATCTCAAGTATGTATAACTTATATAACCTATGATGATAACTACCTCGTGGCCCAAGATCAAAATTAAAACTTGGATGTTCAAAATTATAATAAAACTTTATCCTTAATACATGATTTCAACCATGATGTTCATACCATTTCCAATGATTTTTCATTAGTACTTGAAGGTCATGTACCTCCTATTAATTCTTTACTTATTGATACTCCTTAGGTGATTAATGCCTTCCAAACCCATATCTCTTCTTACATTTTCTATACCACCTAAATATTCCATCCTTACATATAATGCTTCCCCTTTTAAATTATATGACACACCAATCACATCTGATCAATCATCTTCCTATACTCCCCATACTCCTGAGATTACATTAGATGCCAAGGCCATAGATGTACATCAGATCCATTTTGAATATGATCACCATGATAATAAAATTATTGATCTCAAAGTAGATGTAGAGTATTTTTTCCTATTCCCACTTTACCTAGCGATGGATCCATTCTTGAATTACTTCATGCTCGAGAACCTCAACTCCCTCGACAACATCACAAACTTAGGAATTTCAAAAAGAAAGCACCTTATTTCAAAAACTTCATCACTATCATAAAACCTAAATTAAATCCCATTTCATCTTTACCTAATGCACCATATCAATTATAAGATGGAAATAATATTCTTATCTAAGAAATTACTCATATTGAATATGGTACCCCATCATGCCCCCAACTAGCTACAATCTCTCATGAACTCATACCAATTAAACAAGATAATTTTCTTATTATTTAATAAATATTATGATATTTTTGCTTATTCCTATGAAGACATGCATGGTATTAACCCTATAATCATGGTTCATAATATTATCACTTACCTTGAAGCCAAACCTATATGACAAAAGCAATAAAATTTTTCACCAGAAGTTTTAACTTTATGCCATAAAGAAATTATCAAACTTCTTGATGCTAAGTTTATAAAGCCCATGGACTATTATGAATGGGTATCTAACATAGTCCTTTTTAAAAATAAGGTCACCATGGTCATTTTCATTTTCATTTATTTATTTAATCTTAATCTTTTTTTCCCCAAAGATAATTTCCCTCTACCTTTTATCAATGCCATCATTGATTCCACTATTAGTTTTGAAATGTTGTCTCTTATGGATGATTTTTTGGGTTATAAATAAATTCAAATTTGCCCCTGATTACCAAAATAAGATAGCTTTCACCATAAAGTGGGGCACCTATTTCTACATTAAAATGCCCTTCAACCTCAAAAATGTTAAGCTACCTATCAATGGGTGATGACTCACATCTTTCATGATCTTATTTAAAATATTATAGAGACTTATGTGGATGACCTCATTTCTAAATCCAAAATCTTAAAGCGACATCTCTCTAATATTTCTATCATCTTCAATTGCTTCTTTAAATATAAATTTGGACTAAATCTCTACAAAATTTTTATGGTGTCACATATACAAAACTATTAGGATTCTTCGTATCTCTTCACAACATTGACGTTAACCCTACCAAGATGAATGTTATCATCAACATGCACATCCCTCAATCCATTATATATATTCACACTTACCTCAGTAAACTTAGGGTAATTAGATGATTCATCCCAAAAATGGCTTACCATATCTATTTTGCCAATTCTCTTATTAAGAAAGGTAATGCCCTAAAATAGACAGATCCCTATAAAAAAGCATTTGATAATATGAACTAATCATTATTTCACCCACCTATTCTTTGTCCATCTTCAAATGATTGAATATTAATCTTATATACCTCTTCCACACCCATATCAGTTGGGTTAATGTTTTCCTAATAATATGATACTAGGAGGGAATATTTCATCTACTATATCAGTCGAGGCATCATCAATTATGAGAAATGTTTTATAAAATTTGAATGTGATTACCTCACTATAAACATTGTCATTGAAAAACTTTTTCATTATATAATTTATCAAAGCACTAATGTTATCATTCATTCCAATCCCCTTCATCACTTTTTATGCAAATATTTTCTTCCTAAAGATAGCATAGGCAAGTGATGGTCCTTCCCATGGAATTTGATCTTTAAATTATCACCCAAAAAGTTGTCAAAGGACAAATAATTGTTGATAAACTTATTGTAGCTCCCATACCAGCTATCTAACACCTTCAAGATAGACTTCTTGATGATAATATTCTCTATATTGAAGGTCTCAACCAAGCCATATCTCTTAAATATTATTTATATAACTTCACTACTAACCTTGAAGTAAGTAATCTAGAAGATTCCTCTATCTTCCCTAATAATACTAAACTAAAATTAGTTATCAAAGAACTTCTTGATATTAATATTGATCTACATGAAGATAATTAGACCCTTCATTTTGATGGTGTTAAATTCCTTCAAGGATTTGGGTCAGGTTGTATCCTTATGATCCCTCTTGGAAAAATTATCCCATTGGAATTTCACCTCACATTATATGTCACTAACAACATGAAAAAGTATAAATCTTTAATCTTACGCATGAGAGTAGCCCTCGATCTAGATATCACATATATACATGCTTTAGGTGACTCCCAACTCATTTATCACCAGATCAATCATGATTATCATTGCAAAAGTGAGAATCTCATTTCTTATCATCAAATTACAACTACCCTCATCAAATATTTCACTTATTTTACACTTGAGCCTATCAATCAAGATTAAAATTATATTGCTAATTCACTTACTTCTTCAACCTCTCTTTTATATCCACACCAAGTTCTTACCAATCACACTTTTCTTATCAAAATAATAAAATCCCCATCTTCTCTTCAACCATAACATACACTTGTCTTCCACATTAAGTCCATCACCATTCAACAAAGTCCATGGTACAAATCTATTATTCAATTTCTTAAACACCAAACTTATCCTTCAAACCTTGATTCTCATGAAAATGCTTGCATTCACAAACCAAATTTTAAGTATGTTTTTTGATATAAAATCTTTTATTATCACAATGTTGAAGGTAACTTGCTCTATTATGTTCTGAAATAAGAGGTTCCTCCTCTTCTATAGCTATCACATTGGGGTATTTGTGGTTTCCATTGTAGCATACATGGTACAACCCATAGATGTTTATTTATAGGATAAATTTATCCAAATATTTAAAATGATGCCATCAATTTTTCTTAAAAGTGTATTACTTACCATATTTATTATGATCTAAGTCATGCACCTCAAAATGAGCTTTAAATCATAGAATATTCCTTGCCATTACCCATGTGGGGATTATATATCATAGGTAAATGACCTCAATCTCAAGATGGGAATGTATTTATTATCACAACCATAAGTTTTTTTAAAAACTAGGTTAAGGCTATGCACCTCATTAATGTCACTGGTACCATAATCTCCAAATTCATCTTGAATCAAATCATTTTCCTCTTTGGTGTTACTCACACTATCATTTCATGGTGGTAACTTATAAAAAAAGATGTCAAATAAATATGTGCTAAATTTAAAATCAATCAAAAATTCTCCACACCCTACCATACACAATGTAATCTCCAATCTAAGGCCAAAAATAAATTTATTGATAAAATTATCCAAAATAAAATTCATGACACTTCCATGAATTGGCTTCTTCATCTCTATCCTGCTCCTTAGGCTTATCATACTAGCATATGCACCACCAATGGATCAATGTAATTTTCTCTAGTCCATGGTTTTGATTCAATCCTCTCATTAGAAGTTGAGCTTCCCTCTATCTATATATCTCTTCATGGTATCATACCTAATTAAGAATTATATAAAAATAGCCTTCATTATCTTGATATCCTTGATGAACATTATCTTTCTAATTTGCAACATAATCACCAATATAAGGCCCGTATTGCCAAACAACATAATAAATGAGTTAAAGTTTGCACTTTTAATATTAGTGATCTCATACTTAAATTAAACTACACTCATCAGAAATAAGGTAAATATTCATAAAAATGGTAGGGCCCTTATTTATTCAAAGATATTCTTTGTCTAAGTACCTATCACTTTCAAACCAATGAAGGCCATATTTTCAAAGAGCCCACCAATGTGTAATTCTTCAAGAAATATTTTGCCTAAATCCTTCCCTTATTTTCATACTTTATATATTTTATCTATCTAACACTTTTTTTTAGGATACTTACATGAGTCTCACCCTCTATAAAAGTTTTATCTTTTCACAAACCTTAGTCCTTCCTTTTGGTCTTATGGTTTCCCTTTTTCTCACAAGTTACATTATAAAACCATGGATAGAACCTGCTATTCATCATGACTTCTTTTTTCCTTTTTGTTCTCATAATTTTTTCACATTTTTTTGCACCCTTTAGGTTTATTTTTTTTGAGTTGAAGTATAAGACCATGGATAGGCCATGACCTTCTTAAAAAATACCATGTCTATCTTGTTTACTTTTCACATGCTTTGTACACCGTCATGGGTTTATATTTTATGATTTACAGTGTAAGACCATGGATATGACCTACCCTTCTTCATTAAATCACCATATTTTCATTCCCTATCTAGAATGTGTTTTAAAATGGTTATGAGTCTTTGATCTTTGTTCTTAGGCTTAGATTTTGCTTTTTTGATAGATGAAATTTGCATAACACCCTATGCTAGCATGTTTTCCTACATTTCCCTCCTTATTATAAGGAATCATAGTTCAATGTAATTGTATCCATTTTTCACACTTTGTCACATTTTTTTATATTTAAATTAATTCAAATTGTTTCATATTTAATTAATCTTAATTTACTTTCATTTCATTCTACATTGGATAAACAAAGGTTGAAGTCAAGATATCACTTTTATTTTACCTAAATTTAGAAGACTCTTAGACACCATGCTATATGAATTCTCTCTCTCTCTCTTAGAAACTAATTCATAAGTATTCAAATCAAATTCATATTTAACACCCATGTTTGGTTTTCCAAATCCCTATGAAGGGGGAATAAAAAAACCATCAATAAAGTTAAAAGATGCATCATTTTAAACAAAAGGTAATGATATACAAAAGGCAACATACAAAATCAAAAGTTAAAATCACAACAAAAGACATGGTTACAAGCACATTTCCTATTTCCAACAAAAGTTTAACTCCATAGTTTGCATCATGATAATGATGAGGTCCATTTGGGTGCACTAGGATAGTAGATTAGAATAGGATAATTTAACAAAATCTATGGTGCTACCTAGTTTCTCACTCAAGTACCAAATCTTCATAGGAGACTGACGACACTATAAGGGGTCTTGAAGAATGGGGAACACAATTTACGAAGGTGGGTCTAATTTTACTTTTTTTGCATATTAATTTCATGGGATAATATACATACTTAATTTTTTGACCTAATAATGGTTGTCTAAGAGAAATTATTTAATGTCCTTAAGGTCAAAATTCCTCTTGTTTTGAAAAACTTAATTTGAGTGTCTTGACTTTGATAAAGAGTTCGTTTACCTTGGTTTTTCCTTCATTTTCCCATACACCCATTTAATTCCCATCTTTATAGGAAAACATGATTATAAATATGATTTCCATACTCTATATTCCCTCTTCTTCACATCTTATAACCATGTTAGCACTACTTTATTTTAGTTTTATCTACCCTTAGAACAAAACATGTTTGAGTGACTAGGATTCTTTTCTTTACACCATGGCTCTACATTTCTATTCATGATTTGATTTATTTTACCATTTATTATTTTTATACTACCCTTTTTTTAGACACTTGAGTCTATTTCAACTTTCATTAACATTTTCAAATATTAAGTGTAGTTGCCTTGTTACTTATTACTCACCAATGTTGCTTCCCATTTCATGCACTTTTTCCATTGATGACTGAGTAAAGATTGTTGCTACTTACTAATCAATGTTATTTTACCAGTTTACTTACCCAAATTTGTTTAAGTAAGTATTTTTATTATTTTACATTGATGTTTGATTTCCATTTTTTACATGAATCCTTGGTTTGACTTGGTGAGTTTCCCTTTATTACTTAAGGTTTACTTGTTTGATTTTTTTGATCTTTAGTAACTTTGGATTTTTTGTTAACATGATTTACTCTAATTTTGACTTGGTAATTTATTTTATCATAGAAATTTTCACCTCAACTTGCCAAATTGTGAATTGTGTCCCATCCATATAACATTAGTTATCTTGGCTTTCCTTCATTGTTTATTATTGCCTTTTAATTTTGTATCCTTGGGTTTGTCGAAAGTTGTCTCTTCACCCTCCATGATTAAAAATAAAAACACAATAGACAAATATCAAATGATAAAATTGTGTTAAGGTATGAGTTACATTTAATTTTTAGTTATTTCCTTTTTAGTCATTTATTTTACTTATTTTTGCTTTAAAGCACTATAACTTTTTTTAGTCTTAGCTTTAAGTGTAGCTTTTTTTTTTGAAGAAAAATTTCCTATTACACTTAAGTGACACATGATGATATTTGATTGGGGAATCTATATACACATAATATTTTAAAATTTCATCAATTGATAATGTTTTTTAATCTTGCAAGAACCCATTGAGTGTCAACCTCTTTGAGTGCATGCATTAAGGGGTGCACCAAGAATGGGTGGGCAAATAATTGGTGCTTTATAGGATTGTTGTTCCTTATTTCCACTTGTTATAAATTGAACCATCTCCTTAAGACATTCCCCTAAGTTTGGCCTCTTATTTTTCACTCTCCTCTAGTCATTTTCAGCCTTCATTATCCATTCCAAGCCTAAAACCCTTTTTGATAGTTTACATTACACTGTCATCCCCATCAACCTTATACTATAATTAATAAAAATTATTAAGTTCTATTTATGCCCCTGGTCAACCTATATCATAACCTAATTTATTTTTGTCAATAATGATACTAGGTCGACCTTATCATTCTAAAATTTTAGAAAGGACTAGTGTTAGATCTTCCTATTTAAACACATCCATTTATCCATTATTAGATAGATAGTAAGAGGTAATTATTAATTTATTATTATTATTTATAATATTATATTCCACCATTCTAATTGAGGAGTCTTAGCTTAGGGTTTTTACTTGGAGTATAATCTTGTCTTGTGGAGAAGTCTTGGATGCTTTGGCCTTTCTTAGTGATCCTTACAAACCATAACAACCTCTTGAGAAGAACCTTTAGCCAAGGGAGAGATTGAGTCTATATGGTTTCATCTTCAAGGTAATATCTCTAGATTTATTCCTCTCTTTAGTAGATATAAGTAGTATAAGTAATGCCTTTTGAATATATTACTCTCTCCATGCATTAGGGTTTTACTTAATAGAGCATAATTAGGATTATATTATGCATATTTATTTTTATGTTTACTAATCCCCCACTTTATGCCAATATCTTTGGTGAGTAATAGATTATATCTTTCCTTACTTTTATTATTTTAGTGAGAATGAAAACATATGACCTAGTTAGTGTTATTGCATAGTTTTACTTAACTAGATGATTTGAAACCCTACCTAGTGAATATATTTTTGTAAGTGATCCCTTGAATAGGTCTAGTAGATTAATCTTCATCATAACCATAAATATCTAATGCATTCATAATTATAAGTGTAAGTAGGATTTATCTTCTCTAAGCTAGGATTGATCTATTGATATTCTATATTTCCCATTGCATACATCCACCACTTCAATGTCTATAAAGTGTTGCATCATAGGCTCAAATTCTAAATAGATGTGGATGTTTATCAACTCACCTATCACTTTCACCTTTGAATTGTCTAACTAGACTACTATCTTATTTGGTTTTATAGGGGATATGCCATGTTTATCACATATGCATGTTGGCATCACATTGGCTAAGGCTTTTGAATCTACTAAGTAGTTATTAAAATTATTTTCAAATAAATAGATGGTTAAAAATAATAGGGGGACCTCCATCTCATTTATTTTAATGAGCACATTAGTGTGTGTTATTACTATTTCTAGTTGGGTTTGTGGGGTTAGATTTTGATTCAAATAATTCAGTAGGAGATCCCATTTCTCTATGATTTGAGCAAACTTGTGAAGGGTAGTATTAGCCTTGATCTTATTCACTATGTTTTAACTTGATTTGACTTGGACAAATGGGGTTTCCATAGGCACTTTAGTCTAGTGAGGTCTCAGATGTGGAGGATCATTCCTAGAAATTTGATCTAGTGGGGTTATACCATTGTGTGGGGTTATTGAGGTACTAAGGGGTTATTGTTATTACATACTACTAAGGGTGTAGTTTTTCCTTTCAAACTTATAAAATACTTACACCTCATTCACACCTTCCTCTAGATCATTTTATTCTTGGCTATAGAAATATGTGGTTTCTAACACCATAGTAGTAATGGGGGTTTTAACTTAGATATAGGATTCTAGATGATTTGGGACAAACTAATATTACTTCATTTCCTTTTGGAATATCTTTAAAGTAGAGATAAATTCCATGTATTCTAATTCCTCATTTGATTCCATGTTATGTACTTGACACCAATTATGCAAGTCTATCTCAATGGTATTGATCTAAAGTATCTTATTGGGTGAAGTTTATGGGGGGTTATGAGGATAGTTGTAGATCTTGTTTGGTATTTTAAAATGTAAAGTTTTTACTAGAGATTTTTGAATTAGAGTTACTCACCTATATTTGTATCCCTAGGAAATCATTGTTATGTTTTTGTACAATCCATTAAATGGCATCAAGCTTGATTTTAGTGGACTCTTGAGGCATGGTTTGGGTGTCATTTTACATGGCTAATGTCACTTGATGATGAGTGTAGGGAATTATATCCTAGATCCCTATGTTTAATAAAACTAAACATTGGTTTGAATATGGATGACCTAGTGAGATTTGATGCATCATGACTGACTGAGGCATATGTGCATTCTGATTAATGTTGGGAAAGAAGTTTAACACATGAATATGTGGTTGCATACTAGGAGTAGGGGTCATTGTGTGACCTTGGGGATTCAATTATCTATCCACTTTGATATCCCTTACATAAGTTGAGGATAGGTCAATTATAACTACATCCCATCTTAAGAACATGGTCATCTAAGTATATAACATATGTTAATAAATTTTTAGTGCTAGTTGAGGGTTGGCTTGATAAGGAATAATTACACAGATATACAACTTCTAAAACCTAGCATTAAAGTTCCTAATGAGTTAATTAGGATCCCTTTTGATGAAAGTAAATTGATGGTACAAAATACTGGGGTTTATCACTTGCCCAAATTAAGTGAGGAAAGTAGAACTAAAATAGTCTTAACTCAATATGGATTCTTTAAGAAGTTTGAGGAACCAGTAATAAGAATATTACATTAAGGTAAAAGGGAATAGCTTACACCCCACATATTTATGTTCTATATTTATGAGTCCCAGGTTAGTCTTGTAAGATGTTATGTGTTCCTCTATGGTACATCCCACACTAGGGGTGAAACATGGAAGATACCTCTCAATGTTTTTGGTTAATTAATGTACAACCCCATGACATTAATGATTGATATAGATAACTAGGCCATCTTGGGATATAAATTTTGAATAAGTTTTAGATATGAAATTATATAAATCATGAAAGGTCTAGGTTGGTTGGACCTAGGTTTTATGTGAAAAAGTAGGGGGGAAGACTACCAATCGACCTAAGAGGGACCTCGACCTAGTAATAGGTGAACTAGTCTCCAAAAAACTTCACAATAAAATAGTAGTTAGCACATTATTACCAATAAACCAAACTTAACATATTAATAAAATGAATAAATAACAAGCATTAAGTATTCTAAGGACTTCCTTATATCACCAACTATTATTCTCTCCAATCTTTTCCTTCTTAAGAAATGCTCATGAGATTGGACATTCCTTAAAATGGGGAAGGTGGGGATAACTATGGAATTTCATCCTCCATTTTAGGATTGATCATGGATTATCCTAGGGCATGGATGTGGGTATTGGGCTTCATAAATGGAGTCTACGTGAATTATGTCTAAGAGATGCCTTATCACCACTAAAAGTTCAATTTAATGTCTTACACACAGGTCAAATATTGTTATGATAATTTAAGTGTTGGGTTTATTATTTATAAACATGAGGGGAAAGCATATTTCAATTCCAAAAAATTAAAAAAAATAGAGGGAAGCGTAAGGTAGAGAAGGGAAGCCTATAAGTATAAAATGAAATCAATATACTCGTCATTAAACAAAGTGACTTTTCCATATTTATACCAGTATAGACTAATTTTCACTACCTCTAAGAACATAAAATGGGAAGAGTTTAATAGAACTGATATTATGCCTTCAATATGAGCTCTTGCTATATATGATTATTAGGGGTTTATTATGAAAAACACATAAACACCATATGAAAATTTATAGATTAACACATAATTTATCAATGCTACTAAAGGGAAACAAAAGAACTCACATAATGATTATAATAGATAGACACATCATAATCATGGCATACATAAATTAGTAAATTTTTGATCCAATTAATCTATCATTAATGATCATTCAAACATGATGATCAAATAAAAATAGAATTGAGGACAAACCCTCTTTCACAAACATAGATGTTGTATTCATTAAAAGATTAAATAATTTTATAATAATCAATATGGGAAAATTTTACAATTTAGAGAGATGAAGGAAACACATGAAATCTTGGTTGTAATTTGAAAACACTTTTGAGCAATTTTGGTTGACCCTATAATATTATATACAAACATATATATATATATATACATATATACATATATATATATATACATATATATATACATATATATATACATATATATATATATATACATATAGAGATATATATATATATACATATATATATATATATATATATATACATACATATACATACATACATACATACATATATATATATATATATATATATATATATATATATTCCTTATATAAATAAGGATTGGGGATCACCTCCAAATAGCATGAGGATCCCATCTTTGGCCATGGTGGCCACTCATTAAAGGTACAACTATATTTCAAAATTTAAACCAAAATAATCCCTACAAACCCATAGCATATCTATAGGGGAAAAATAAATTAACATGAGGAGGTAGATGAGAAGGAATGACTCATAAGTAATTTAATTAGGAACTCATAGCTTATAATGTAGTTACCACATGGTCAAACTCCTTATCCAATTTGGATAGGTTCATTGGGGACTCCCTAAAGATTACCTCAACTTGAGCTGCAAGTCTCTAAGAGATATAAAATGGTGTTTCCATTGATGCTTGGACTATGTAAAATTGGTTAATGTTCTACAATTATTGAGTTAATATATCTAACACCACTCAATCCCCTTCATGGTTTTCTTTAGCCATTTTCTCTCTCATAACCTAGCTGAATTGACCTAGGTGGACTCTGAATTCCCCTTGGTAGAGAAAGGTGCCATCCATGTAGAATAACATATAGATATTGACATATTTAAAGTATGCCAATATTTATTTTTTGTCTTATTCTAAGGTTCCTATTTTAGTGTGAGATAAGGCCAACCACTCCTCCATCACAACTCTCATGTTCTTGGTGTATGTTTGGTACAACCCTAGATATAAGGTTGGCATATGTTCTGGGAACATTCTCTTATTGACCACCACCTATAACTTCCAATATTTCCCATTAATCAATGTAATATTCTCCATATAGGCCTATGTCCATAGGATAAGTGTGTTGATCTTAGCTAGAGTCTCCACTAATATCACAAGGATTGAGAAAAGTATTAGAATGTCATCCTTGACATCCCTAATTATCCTTATTAGGAATATTCTCTTCAATTTGGCTTCAAGAGTTTGTAATTAGATATACATGTACCCAAGGATATTATCATACATATCATGTGTATAGAGGATAGAAATTGGGTCCTCAACCATATTCTCATCCCTAGTGGAAGTCCTCACCTTAGTGAGGGATAACAAATCTTAATGGGTTTGCCATATCACTAACTTATCTTCCTAGATAAACCTTTACATGAAAATTGTTTTCATGCTCCCTAAGGATTATTCAAAACTCCATTTCATATCTAGTTCACCCTAGACATCCATATATGTTGCTTATGATCATGGGACCATTCCTTAGGTTGTGAGATGTGTAGGAGGGGTGGATGAAATTGTAATGAATGGAAAAAGGTGAGGATGAGAGATGGAGGAAATGGAAAGAATGAAAAAATAAAAGAGTGGAGGTAGAGGAGAAAAATGGGAGTCCTAAGGAAACATTTTCACCTACTAATATTACTAATTTAGGTTAACCTTATGCAAAATTTCCCCTACGAGTGGGATGTGGAACAACATGGAATATATGGTTACTTCAAGTTGAGTCTTATGAATCCTTAATTAATAGAGAGGGAGATGAATATATTAATTCTTAAATGTTACTGATGGAGATATAATAATTTTTATGGGTTTTATAGGAGGTGAAGTTATATTATAAGACCTTTGGGATGGAGCTAGAGTGTGGGTAACCTTTTTTTTCTTCTTCAACCTCTTTGTTGGGTCACCTTCATATGTTATAGTGGATGGTCTGAATAAGATGACAAGGGACGTAGGATCTAATGTGAAAGCACTCAAATCTATTGAAATTAATGATATACTAGCTAAATTAGGAATCAAGAGGGTCCTTACTACAAGTGGTATGATTTTGAAGGCTGTAGTCATTCCTAATGCTAAAGGAATACCCAAGGGAGGATTTAAGAGGAATCTACGTTATGATATGGGAGGATAAGAAGGGAATGAGTAAGTAATTATTATTGAAAGGATTGAGGCCAAAGGTAATTACATGAAATATGGAGTGGATGAAATGATAAATGAAAGAGGCACCACCTAAGGAACTTATGGGGGTAGATTAGGATCGATGGGTGTTAAAACTAAGAATTTGAATGTCATGAAAATAATGGGATGAATGGAAATATAAGGAGATGTAGGAGTAAGAGGGAACCAATATGGGTTCTTATTGGGATCCTTTTTCTGGTATTCCTCTTTAGCTTTTAGCCACATCAATCCTTATGGGATATATTACATTAGGTTAAGGTATTGGTGGATAAGTAGGTTATACATGGGATACCTAGCATTGAGGAATATTGGGTTGGATCTACCATTTATTGGTTATTAGAGTTGTAAAATTAAGTAGAGGTAGAGTGAGATTAATTATTTGATGAGGTGGAAGATGAGCTAAGCCATGAGGAGTAGGGGATACTCTTAGAAGTGAAACTAGACTTGGATCTCAAGGAGGAAAAGGTGTTAAGATGCCTTATAAGATCCTTTAGGAGATGGCTAAATCTATTTGAGTTGTATCATACATGGATTGAGTAGGAGTGGGAGGAGGTGGGAAATTTTTTTATTGAGCATTCTTTCCATTCTTCTTATTTTTGATCACTATCCTACATGACACCTCTTTGTCATTAGTGGAATTCAAATAGAATTCATCATTAACTTCATCCTAATGGCCATAATTAATGTTGAGTTAGGTTGAGTACCATGCCAAATGATCTCAAATTACCCATTTAGGGTCCCATTGCTAGACCTTGAAATTTATAAGGGTAAATGAGTCTCACCCATTTTCCATGCTCTAAATATAATGGTAGGTATTGTAGACATGGTATCATATGATGATTGGGTGTTTTAGGCATAACTTATACTAAATTTGAATGTAAAACTTAAATATGCCTTCCATCAATTGATATGATATCTCTTATCATAATAGGTAGTAAAAAATATAATATGGTAGGTAGAGGGTATCCTTAAGGAAACCTATAATCTGTATCACACTATCTTCTTCATACAACCAATTTTTCTTAATGGATATGATAGAATTATGTATCACCCTAGGGAGCCAAGGCATAATAGACTTAGTTATGGATTAGTAGACCTTAATGTATAAATTCTATTAGATGTCTCAAACATGATGGTATAACTACTGGCCATACAACTTATATAAGACCACATGGACCACCAAGCCCTTGAGAACCCATATAGGAAATATTGAAGGCTAAAAAGAGAGTGTCTTGGAGATTGCATCTAGCAAGTAGCTCATCATGTAAAATTTGTCTCCATCTCAAACATCTATGATGGTATGGACTAACTTGAATTTGATGAATCCCCCTATTTCTAGGATGTTTAAGTGTATAAGTATCATGTGTAGAAGAGGCACCCATAACTCATTGTTGTATTGGCACTCCTAGGCCCAAATAACTTGTTGAGTAGGATAATACCCACATAAACCTCATTTTAGAAGGTGTGGACTATGTAGGCATTAAAATCCTCCTTATTAACCCACTGTGGACTATGTAGGCATTAAAATCCTCCTTATTAACCCACTTAGAGTCTGACTTCTTAGCCTAGTCATATAAGACATCATAAATATGGTAGGTCCCCAACCAAACCATTACTACCATTAAATCATAAGAAAAAGTGAAGTATAAGATTGAGTAGTATTATTTTAATGTGTTATTATATATATCAAAAACCTAGTACCAATATTTATATGAGCACACCTAATTATTAACCTCATCTTGCATGCAGATGGCTTTTTGAAGGATGTCACTTAATAGGTTTGCATAGGGAGATGCATCTAGTTTAGCCCTACATCTATGGATTTTGTACTTCTTATATGATCTAAGGATATCCTAATACATAGTATGTTGGATAAAATCTTTGGTATAATACTTAGGGACTTACTCAATAACTTTGAATATATCATTGTATTGTTTAAACTTAGTCAATCTAGGAGGGAAGGTAGTGTCCTAATATTTAGTTTTAGCCTTTGATTTTGAGGATGATGTAACCATTAGAGTAGGATAGAGGGGAAATTAGAAATATTTAAGTGTACAAGTCATGGGATATAGGGGTTATATGTAATTTTTAAATCAAGGAGTTATATACTTATTCAAAGGTATAAATGGTAACTATTAACAAGATTATCTTAGTCTTTTTATAAGTGCATGCATATAGCCCCTATATTAATGGTGTTTGAAAGTCACTTGCTGAAAATTAAATTTTGAGTTGGTGTCTTGATTTTCTCCCTTTATTTCTAAATGCATAATTGAATTTGGACCCCATGATCCTATGCCACCATCTAGATATAGTAATAGTTATGTGATGTTTAAAAAACTATCTAATCGAGCCCAACATTCCATTTTGTTAATACAGTGTATGGTAAGCATATGGTCATATCTCTTATAATATTCTAAAATAACTCTTGATTTATTACATGTGTCATCTACTCATTGGTATTCTCATTAATGGACGACACCTAGGTGTAGCCTTGTACTATATGTCATTCCCTTAGGCTAGGTTATATGTTACCTAGGAACATATATCACACTTTGATTAGTTCTCTAGTCTTATCTATAATTTATTCTAAATTTCCTAGTGACTTAGGTAGAGGAAAAGTCATTTTCATATTGAGTAACATGGTTTCTTCCCATTTGGTTAGGATCTATTGGGCTCTAACATCTTTGACAAGTTTATGGCACTAGTTGCTTTAACATTTAATGATGTGGAGCCTTCCCATTTGACTGGGCTATTTTAGCCTTTGAAATATTTTATAAGTTTAGGGGACTAAAAAATCTAACACTTGGTGATTTGGCACCTTCCCATTTGTATAGGCTCATTGAAATTCAAAAAATGAATATGTAATAAAAATAAAAGTAATGCAATTCATTAAAACTTACTTGTCGTATATGGAGATCTTGATTTTCCATGGAGTAAATAAGACAATTTCTCTAAGAAAAGAAATATAATTTGAGATATTTAATTGAAATACAACTTGCAACATTAGTTCCATGATTTCATAAAAATAATAAACACTCAGTCTAAAAAATGAAAGAGTCCTGTTATTACTTGGTGAATCAATTTAATATGCATTCCAAAGATTTTATTGGGTGTTTTTGCAAGAAAAAAATAAAGGACCTCTAAGATACAGTTCATGATATTTTCATAGGGGTCCCCCATTTAAAAGAAAAGGGGGTGATTTGGCCACAACAATTGGTGACTTATATGGGGAAAGTGATGAGATCACTTAGAACCCAATTAGTTTATATTTATTTCCTTGCTCATAATAGATATTTTAAGTGGGATATTTATTGACCACATAAAACATAGGTACTAAATTATTACAATAACTAGTGGCATACTAAGATTCCACCTTATATATCACCACCAGTGTGTGTAAGAAGTGATTTTCATTTTCCAATCAAGGGTAGACTAGTTATCAAAATTCATCTAGGGGATTTTTGGATTGATGGAATTGGGATGGATATGGATGGAGAATTTCTCTATTTCTATATGGAAATATATATCCTTGATAAAGATGCCTTTAGTCTCATTCATGACCTTTCTCTACTTCTAACTAGGCCAAAAATCCTATGGTGGATATTGCATATATTTCCATTTAAAGGAAGACTCAAAATTTAAAATATTCATGATTTATTTATTCCTTTCTAAGATTATTATGAAAATATCATAATTTATTAGCCTTTTCCATGAAATGTTTGACACAAAAATAAGGGTGAATGGATAAGGAAGAAGTTATTAATAGCCATCTAGTCATTAAACAATTTAAGTAATCTAGTATTTTCTTGAGTTATTATTTTAAGTATAGCTTAGTGGCTCTATTGGGGTGTAGGTTTTTATAAAACTCACCTATTCTCTTAGAATCATTAGCCTCTCAAATCTAGGATGTTAAAAAAATTCCATTACTATCCTATAATTTTTTATATCAATGGTTTTAACTTGGGTTCTATTATATCATCAATCTTTGCCCTTAGAGAGGGTTCTTTAGGCCCTTTATAATTGAGATATCATATTGGGACAACCCTAGGCTATGGGTAACCTATGGTGGGGTTTAACCTTTGGAGAAGGCTAGCTTCTTCTTGATGCTCACCTAAACTAATGCTTGTATAGGAAAAATGGTTAGAAAAGGGAAAAGGGATCCTACGAAGGACAAAAGGTGATGCACCAAAAAATATGGATACTCACATGAGATTGAACATACAATAGATCAACATAAGCTAAATATAACTCACACAACCTCACAATCTTGCTAATTTCATAAGTATTCTAGGTTTAGATATAAGACTAATCTAGACCTACAATATCTTGAAAACACCTTAAAAGAAGTAAGAAAAAGGATAATGAACTAGGAATATTATTCTTCATGAATTCATCATTCACAAGAATACTAATAACTAATCAAAGGAAAGAGATAGGCAAAGAGTCAATCTTATTACTTTAGGAGGTAGTTCATATAATAGTTGATGGGGTATAGCCTTATCAAATAAGAACCCTTTTGTAAGAGTATCCTTGTCTCCCAGAAAGATGAAAATTATAAAATCTAATAACCCTTACAATAGAGAAGAGAATGGGATAATATATAAAGTGGGAGAAAAGAGAAGAGGGAACATGTCATCCAATAAAAAATAATGAGATAACACCTTTCAAGGGATGCTCTACCACCTTTTTGATCTATCATCAAGTTAAAACCTATTTACTTTAATAGTCTTCAAGTTCTTATTGGCTAAGAGACTTGCACTAAGAGATAAGTGTCTACTTTATAGATGATTAGTCATGATTATTTCAATGATAAAATATCTTTAAAGGCTCTGATTAGTATTGAATGCTCCAACTACTTCTTTAGTCCCTCAATCTACTCTATGAAAATTTCCACACCTTCCACTTGGCTTCATTATGTGGACAAGTTCTTCATACCTATGGACCCAATAGAACCACATTATGTATTATTTTAATAGCTATTTATCCCTATCTATTGAGGTTGTGACCATATTGGAAGATGAAACACTCTTTCATAGCCACCTATCTACCCCATTTCAATATCTAAACATAGGTCCTTTTTTATAGTTTGAAAACCAATCTCCTTTATTGGTTTTCCTATAGCTATTGATCAATGTAGACCTATAGGTTGCATATCCTTTCTCCTCAACTATATTAGGTTTAAATAAACATATTCTTCCTTTAATTTAGAACCTAAACTTGGGTATAACTATATATTGAAAACCAATCCTATTTATTGGTTTTCCCATTGTTTTAAATTTGAGGAAGTGAATCTCACCTGGTCTTTGATCTCATTTTGACATTCAATCACCAACCTTTGGTGTAAACTAGTCCTTAATATACCCATCTTACCTCTATTGAGCTCTAATGGTGATGCTCGATCTTGGGATATTTACTCTGGTTCACATGTTCAATGTTGGCTCCATGCATCTGCTTACCTCAGTCAAAAAATACTTATTTTACCTCTAATGGTAAAGGTCTTGGGTCAACTTAGCTCATTGGCTATCATTATTGACTAGGCCTATTGACCTTTTGACCAATCTTACAACATTGATCCTCTTTGGTATGATCAAATGTGTGTTATTGGATCTACTTTAGGGATCTTTTATGACTTGTTAACCTACATGCATGTCATATATATTTGATGCATGATTTAATGTGAGCCCTTGATCTTGCTGGACCCCATCATTTGAAATCAAACTACTAATTCATGAGGCCTAAATTTGATTTTGTATGCCTATATTTAACATCTATGTGACTATAATTAATATCTACATGAAAATCTTAGGATTTTATAACCCTAATAGTTATTTGATGTGAATTAAATTTGACATCCACACACCCATAATTTTATGTTTGTGTCATCATCATTTATGTTCACATGACCATCATAATTTAAACCCTAATTTTTAATTATTTAGGCTTAATTTTGACACTCGCATGGCCATCCTCGTCTTCATGTTTTAGTTTTAAGGCTTATATATCAAGATAGATAAATCATTGAGACATGAAATTTACAAATGATGATCTTGGTATGAAGGGCATCATATCCATGAAATTCTTTTGGATTCAGAGGATTTCTACATGAACTTATAAAATGTACAAATGAGCTAACCAATCCATTTCTACATGACATCCTAATAATAGTCTAGTTCATTTAGACTTGCGATATGATATTTTTCTTGATCCTTAAAATATCCAATGATTTTTAAGGCTTGTGCAACTTGTTCCATGATTTGGATACTTAGACACCATGAAACTTGTTTGGATTCTCTTCTTTATAACTCGAGACTTGTTTCAAGACTTTGGTCTATTCATTCCATTAAACCATCCAAAATCTTTATATATGGGTCAAATTTGGCCAACATCTTTCAAAAATAATAGGGGTTTCATGTCTATCTATGCAAGATAACTTAAACCATTTTCATTATCTAATCTATTGGGCATGGAGTCTCCTCTTTAGTTTAATCAATTGACATAAAGATGAAAACAAAGCTGACCCTTTCCAAAACCTCATCTTGAAGTAAAAGGGAAACAAATAAAAACAAAAATAAAAGGCAAGTGCATGTAGGCACTTGGAGAAAATAAAAGAAAACTAACCTATGAAATAAATGTGCACATAGGTACTTAGATAAAATCATGAAATCTACACTAATATATGCATGGCTCTAATTTACAAGTATATTCCTCTTAGATTAAATGGAAAACTTTGAGTATCATTCACTTATAATAAACCAAGATGAAAAATACCTTGATTTTTAGGTAACAAAATTGATGAACCAAGAATTTTTATGGCCAATCCTTTTGTTGTGATCTTTAATGGATGAATGAAACAAACATGTATCCAATGTAGACATATTGGTCCAAGTCTTATAAGATTGGTTCTTGTTTGACTACATGATTAGTTGAAACCTTCTATTTTTATGGCTCAATTTTGTGATCTAAATGAAGCAAAACATGTGATGGATCCCCTTTATCATCCTCCAACTAAGCTTAGTACCTAATAAGGCATATTTTTGTCAATACAAATATTAAATAATAAGATTTCCCCTTGATCTTATGTTTTGATTCCCCATCATTATGTTGTTTAGGAATAATTAGATCATAGACTCCTTAAGGAGGAAGTGAGTCCTTAAATGTGATTGAAGTTACAATTTCAACCTCTAATGACTCATTAAGATCATGTTCAATATGCACATTTTGATCTTCTACTTCTTGGACCTATTTACCTAAAGGTACATGTGTGCCATCCAAATGGAAATCCTAAAGTTAGTCCCAGAAGGAAGACTCCTCTTGGTCATTGGAAAGTATGTCAATATCAACCTCATAAATAATAAATATATAGTATCTAGATTGGTCTTCTTCCTCTAAAGAGAGAGGAGGCTCATATTTTCAAGAAAGGTCTAACTCATCATGATTTTGATGCTCTTCATTAATATGTTCAACAAAATACATCACTTGAGAACTCGAGATGTCTTATTAATCAACCTCACTCAAGGTTTCATCTAATTATTTAACTATAAATGATGGTTGATCTAACCATCTAGGGTCCAAAACATTACACTTGTCTTGCTCAAGCTCTGATTTACTTTCTTGTTATTCCAAACTATCATGTCTAGATTCATTTAGCACCTGATCTTGAATTTTACACACCTCAGACACGTATTCCTAATCCTCTTCTTGATCTATGTATAATGGACCTTTTGTAGTCCATTCAAAATATACTCTATTTTCATCTTGAGGGTTTTCCTCATTAGGATCTAGTTCAATACTTTCAAAGCCATGCCAAGAAGGCTATTCTAACCTTGAATTTTCCCCTTTTAGATGAAGTGCAATAATTATCATGATCTCTTCATAATAAATACTTGTGTTTTACTCTTCATGCTCATCTTCTACCACATGCTCTTCCTCTATTATTTATAAAACCACTTCTTCCTTTATAAGGGATATGGTGGGAAGGTGAAAAAGTTCACATTTCTTGCATCTTAGGCAGGGTATACTTTAAGAAACCCCTCCTTTAGAAAAGGTGTAAAAAATTGGCGAAATGTGTAAAACACCTAGCAAAAAAATTTATTTTTTGTGGCAAAAAAAAATAGTTTACAAAGAAAAAATAATAATCTCCATTGGTGAATCATTCATAGTCTCTCAAAAAATGTGTAAAATATGGGTGAATTGTGTTATTTTAAAACCACAAAAAAATTATACATTGGTGAACAAAAAATAATAATCATAGTAAAATTTTAATTTTTTGGGCACTGGGAATGGGGTGGGATCGGCTTGTGGCACTTTGCGAGAGATATTTTCATACTATTCTATCATGCATACATCCCTTCATGCAGCCTTCATACCTCCTATGATGTCTCTTTGAAATCTTGAAACCCTAAAATATGGCTAAGTTTGAAACCCTGAAACCCTAGAATCTGACTAACTCTGAAATATGATAGGATCCACCAAAACCTAGAATTTGCATTATAGCTCCTAGCGGTCCAAAACCCCTCTCAAACACCTTGAAAGTATATAAATAAAATATAACTTAAAGTATAAGAAGCTAGATGTCCATTATAAATGTAAACTTATACTTAAACATTTATTTTATTTGTATATTGTTCGCTTAAAAAAAAAGGGTTATTAAATGTCTCATTGCTATTTTATTAAATTTGGATTTATACATATTACAAATGAAAGTGTGTTGGTGAAACGAGATGACTCCTCCACTTCCCATAACGTGAAACCTAGTGAACATTCCACATTAAGCACTACCTGGTCGGCTGCGTGAAAGGTGAATACTGCTTGGTAGAAACTCAAATGAAACATTTGCCTTGGTGATTACAAAGCTAGGCAATCATGAAACCCAAGAAAGCTTGGTGACCAGGAAACCATGAAACGGCATAGAAATCACCAAAAAACACATTGACAAAATGTAAAATTCACCAAAGTATAAATATTCACCACTAAAATATTCCTTAATCTTAGGAGAGTATCCTTCTAACTAGGACTTTGAAGGCTCTCTTTGGTGGCTCTTTAGGAAGGGAGGGAGAGTCTTGAAACTCTTGTACACCAAGTTCATTGAGATAAGTTATGGTTTCTTGATTCATTTCTTGCATAACTAACCCTTCATCCACCAAGACTAGTTCTTAGACTACCTCAATTAACACCTCCTCCTTGTTCTTTATTCCCTTTTCAACTAATTTCCATGATGAAAATGAATATGGAATAGACTCTTTTCATTCCTTTTGAATGGTTATAGGAGAGGGTGGTCTCACAAGTGAGGGCATGACATAGCTAGGGTCAAAAGTGTTAGATAAGATCCATGATGGGATGACTTCATGTTCTTGAGTGGGAATGGGAATAGGGGTAGGAGAGGGAAAAATAATTATCTTAGGGTTGACATACTCTTTCTCTTATTTCTCTAACATTTTATCAATGGATAATACCCACCCTTTCATATCTTGCTTCTCAACATGAGGATAGTCATGTTCTTCAATAGATGCCCATACATTCCATAACTCTTATAAGAATATCCTTATCTCCTCCATTGAATGAATAGGTAATTCTTGTCTAAGTTTAACCCCCTCATTGATCTTCATGATTTTTCTTATTTGGTCTAATATTGCCTCTCTGAGTTTTGATAAGGATGGAATTTGATAAGCTTGACTTGGGGGATGATCAAAAACTATTAAAGGTTGAGCTTGAGGCTCTTAGAGAGAAGAGGGAACATAAGATTGGTCTAAATGAGCTTGTTACTCTTTATATGATATTATCACACTATCTACATTTTGGACCATATTTTTCATCATTGTTATGTCATCATTATTATAAGATGACAACTATTCACCCTCACAAATTTATCATATATTCTTCACCAACTAAAGAACACTCTTTGATTTTTGTAGAACATGGATAGGGATGACTCGAGAAAACTCTAAACCCTTACGAATTTCCCTTATCAACTCTATATAAATTTATAATGCTTGCTTGACTCCTGACAAAAATGTAATAGGGTAAGTCTAGTCTTGACAACGGGAAATAGATGATTAATTTAAATGCAAAGGAGGCTGACCTTGGTCATAAGTAGGGGTGGGAGGAGGAAAATTCCATGATAGGGTTAATATGTTATTTTAAGGACACTTTGGGGAACACATAAACATTATTTACTTGATAAGTGTGGTGCTAAGATAAATAATAAGCATATTGATCAAAAGATGATTAATTGTACATGCTAGATTAAGATGACTAGGCACCTGGCTTATTTAAACCAATTGATGAATGCTTAGAGTTGTCATTGGTGTTTTCACACTTGCCTCCAAATGATGATTGAATGAATACAACACAAAAGATCTCCATTTAGTGTGTGATAAACTTTATCCCATTGAGTGTGATATAAACTATTATAGGATCAATATGCACCCTTGGAGAGGGTTCTTTAAACCCTTTTTAATTGAGATATAATATTAGGACAACCCCAGGTTGTGGGTAACCTATGGTGGGGTTGAACCTCCAAATAAGGTTGACTTCCTCTTGATGCTCACCTAAACTAATTCTTTCATAAGGAAAAGGGTTAGAAGGGGAAAGGTATCTTAATAAGGATAAAATGTGATGCACCAAAAAAGATGGACACTCACATGAGCATGAACCCACACTTGATCAACATAAGATAATTATAGCTCACACAACCTCATAATATTGATAATTTCATAAGTATTTCAAAGAAGAGGTTGAGACAAAACTCGAATCCAAATCTACAATAGCTTGAAAACATCTTAAAAGTGATAAGTTAAAAGATAATGAACTACAAATATGACCCTTCATGAATTTATCATGCACAAGAATACTAAGCACTAATCAAAGGCAAGAGATAGGTAAAGTGTTAGTCTTATTAATTCAAGACGTAGTTATTATAATATTTTGATAGGGATTAGCCTTATCAAATGAGCACCCTTTTTCAAGAATCTCATTGAGTATTTTTGTCTCTCAGAAAGATGAAAATTCTAAAATCTGAGAACCCTTATAATGAATAAGAGAATGGGATAATATAAAAAGAGGGAGAAAAAGAAGAGGGAGCATGCCATCTAAAAACTATTAATGAGCTACCACCTTTTAAGGGATGTTCCACCACCTTTTTGATCCAATCAATATTAGTCCATCATCACCAAGTTAAAATTGATTTGATCTAATAGTCTTCAAGTTCCTCTTATTAGCTGAGAGACCTACACTAACAGACAAAGGTTTGATTTATAGATGATAAGTCATGATTATTTTAAGGATAAAATATATCCAAAGGCTCTAATTATCATTGAATGCTCCAACTACTTCTCCAATCCCTCAATTTGATCCATGAACTTTGCCACACCTTCTACTTGGCTTTATTATGAGGACAAGGTCCTCATATCTATGGAATTAATAAAAAAATGTTATGTTTTCTTTTAAAAATTATTTGTCCCTACCTATCAAGGATATTACCATATTGGAAGATGAGACACTCATTCATAGTCACCTATCTACCCTATTTCAATATCTCAACATAGGTCCTTTTCTATAGTTTGAAAACCAATCTCCTTATTGGTTTTCTTATAGATATTAATTAACATAGACCTATAGGATACATAACCTTTCCCCTAAACTATATTAGGTCTATATAAAACTATTATGTCTTTACATAGGAACCTAAACCTAGATCTAACTATACATTGAAAACCAATCCTATTTATTAATTTTCCCATAGTTTTAAATTTGGCAAAGGGAAGCTTGCTAGGTGTTTGATCTCATTTAGATAGCCAATCACCAACCTTTGGTCTACACTAGGCCCTAAAATACCTATCTGACCTCTATCAAGCTCTAATGGTGATGTTCAATCTTAGGATATCTTTTCTAGTTCACATGTTTGAAGTTAGCTATATGCATCTACTTACTTAGATCAAAAACTACTTCTTCGACCTCCAATGGAAAAGATCCTAGGTTGACTTGGCTCATTGGATATCGATACTAACTTAGCCTTTTGACATTTTGACCCATATTTCACCATTATTCCTCTTTTGTATGATCAAATACATGTTATTAGATATGTTTTAGGGACCCTTTTTGACTTTGTGACCTACCCACATGTTGTATATCTTTGATGCATGATTGAATGTAAGCCATTGATCTTACTAGGACCCACCATTTGAACTCAAATTTATAGTTTATGATTCCCAAATTTGATGTTTATGTGCTCATATTTGACACTTGTATGACCATAATTGACATTTTCATATATATATATATATATATATATTAGGATTTTAAACCCTAATCATTATTTATTGTGGCATAAATTTGATGTCTATATGCCCATCATTTGATTTCTATGTGACTATCATTGATGTCCACATTCGCATTATAATTTAAACCCCAATGGTTAATTATCAATGCCTAATTTTGATGCTCACATGACTATCTTTATCTACTTGTTTTACTTTGAAGTCTTATAGCTCAAGATAGATAACTCATCAAGACATGAAATTTATAGAGGATGATCTTGGCATGAAGGGAATCATATCCATGAATTTATTTTGGCCTAAAGTCATTTATACATGAACTTATAAAATGCACAAATGAAATAACTAATTTATTTCTACATGACATCCTGATGATGGTTTAGTTCATTTATTCTTGTGCTATGATATTTTGTTTGATCCTTGAAAGGTAAAATGAATTTTGAGGGTTGTACAACTTGTTCCATGATTATAAATACTCAAATACCATGATCACCACTTTGATCCTCTTATTTATAACTCTAGACTTGTTTCAAACCTTTAGTCCACTCATTCCATCAAACCATGCAAAAGTTTTATATATGGGCCAAATTTAGCCAACAAGTTCTCTTGCATCTCAATGATCTTTCTAGGCTTTATCCATCACCTAAAGTATTTACTCACAAGAGATGATCATTAGAGGAACATTTCATAACAAAAGTAGAAGTAGGATGGGTAAAACATAAAACAAAAGAAAATCACAAAATAAAAATGAACACACAATGGAATTAAATACACAATGAAAGAAAACTTGTATAATATAAACATTTACACCTCTTACTCAAGATACTTAGAAACTATAGTAGAGGGGATAACTAAGAAATACTGATTCAAGAATTATTCATTTACTAGTAATGGTATCTCATTTCCCTTAATATATTTGAGATAAAAGGCATTTTAGCATAGAATTTTATCTATCTGGTATGGGCCAATCCAAAGGGGATTCAATTTTGAATGTTAGCCTTTATTTTCATGGGCCTTATCCCATATTAGGACCAAGTTAGAGATTTTGAAGGTCTTGAATATTTACCTATTATCAAACTATCCTTTAACTATATATTGATGCTTGCTAAAGCTCAATAGAGCTTCATCTCAGGCTTCTTCTAATTGAATCAGGTCTAATAGTTTGGAATTCACCTTATCATCCAATTTCATGAACTATTGTATGAACTTATAAGTCAAAAATTTGAGAGTGACTAGAATTATTAGAACTAACCCATATATTACAATGAAAGGATAGATTTCGAGGGCTTATTTATACCTGGTGTGGTCTACCCATAGGGAAAAATTTATAAATGAGTGTCATTCTTGGGGATTCACTCTCACTAATTTCTTGATTGTGCCGATCAAGGGTTTGTTTATGGATTCCACCGATCCATTCCCTTATGGGTAGTGATTGGATGAGAACTTTAACATGATATAATTAACATTGGCCAACTATATGAATTATGTGAATTGGAAGGTGGGGCCATTATCACATACTAAGGAAATACATACTCTAAAATGGATGATTATGGTATTCTCTAAGAACTTTATGACTTTGGTAGCGATGTTCCTTTTTGTTGTAACTAATTTAGACCATCTAGTGTAGTATTATGTGCTCATCAAGATGAACTTATGATCAACTAATGAATTGGGGTAAATCATCCCTAAAAAATATAGTCCCCATTATGTGTATGAGGTAGTCTTTACAATAGGTTTCAAGGGTATTAGTGCATGCATTTTTCTCCTAGTAAAGTTCTAAAATTGGTTACAGATACAAACATGAGCATAAATATCTTTGAATAATGTTGACCAATAGTAACCATCTTGAAGAACTTTATGAGATATGGAATTTGTTGTGGGATGGCTAGCTCCTAGCTTCTCATGAAAACTTGCCATTATCTATTTTGCCTATTCTCATGACACACATTAGAGGTAGATTCTTTTGTGGTTTATTTTAAAGATAACTCCATTATTTAGAATATTTTATGTATGATTTAACTTGAGAGATCCTTTTAATATATGGTTGGGTTTTGGAGGTGCATTTCTATAGAGTAGAAAGTGTGTGATTGGGGCATACCAATATGATTGTATTACTCTTTTTTGGTCTACCTGGTACATTGTAATCGTTAGGTATGTCTTTGTTATTAATTAAGTAAGGACTCATCTTCTAACTAATTTGTCTATCTTGATTTCCAAGTCATACTGTTATAGTTTCATCATCTATTAGCCTTTTCTTTTGCCTATCTCATTCTGCCTCAACATTTTCTTTATAACTAGGTCTAGGATGATGGCATGTACTCTATTCTAGATGATGTAATGCCAAAATTTATTCACTACCTTTGCCATGGCATATACATTCTTATCAAGGGTAAAATAGTAGAGCTTATTATATTTAAGATTAGTGCTCATGAAAGACATGGGGTATTCTTCTCATTTTAATACTTGGGTGATGCAAGCAATAGTTGTGTGATATGCAACAAAGGGATAAATATAGAAGTCTTGTGTATAATCTAATCTAATGAGGATAAGGATTTTCATGATTCATATTTGATATCTTGGAAAATTTTATTTGATTATTTGTGCCACTCCACTTTAGCATCTTATTTAAACATTGTATTTAAGGGCTTTACTATTTTAGCAAATCCAAAATTAAAATTACGTACAAAGTTGATTTTCCCAAAGAAATATTTAAATTCCTTCTTGATATTATATAAATGTTGTTTAGAAATTAAATATACCTTTTTAGGCCTATAGTAATACATTTTTAGGTTTAAAGAAATGATAGACCATTTGCATATTTAATATACCATTTCCACTTGGTGCACATGATATGAACTATGTTTTAAAAATATAGCTAGGTCATCCATATATATTATGCAATTACTTATCAATCCCTCAAAAGTGAATTTTATTTCCCTTTTTAAAGTGGCACCAATGTTGATTAAACTAAAAGGCATCTGCTTATAATAAAATATAAACCACTTAGTTGACCAAGACCCAGTTGTATCTTATGAATACATCAAATAAGCATATCATCCGAGAATGACTCACCATTTGTATCACCTCATCTAAGGAGGTAAATGGGTAGTTATTTTTATCTAAGGTTCAGATCAAGTTTTGTATGTATATGCATAGGTAGATTTATACATTCTTATTTCACACCAAGACCAGGTTCACCACCTATGTGGATTGGTAAACTAGAAACATTATACCTATAGGGTGTAACTTATAGACTTCATTATGAATCAAGGGATCTAAGATTGGCTTTATTGGCATCTACTTTTCTTGAAGTCTTTTTTCCTAGGTTTTAAGGGGATATTATGATTAATTCCTCTTAGGTTAAAGACCATAAGGTTTTTTTAGGCTCAATAAATCACATTATTATATCTTAGTAGTGACATCTATGACTACTCTAATTCATGGTCCATCCAATCCGAACCCACATCAATCATCTAGGGATTCTCCATAGGGCCCAAATTAATGAGTCATCTCTTTTGATCCTTGAACTTGGTTTTTTTAGCCATTGGACCATGCTATTTTTAAGGAGATCATCCCCTTTGAGATCTAGTTCCCATGAATATTCAAGATACCATCCTTATCCAACTCATTCCTAGGGTCATCTCTATCTTTCTCATCTATGATTTGGGCCTCAAATATTCTCTCATTTCTATGGAACTAGATGATACATTGGTCATCTTCAATGACCTATAAGTTAGTCACATTATTCAGACAAAAGGATATGGGATGAGTTCCACATATAACTCTTACAACTTATTGTCATATAAATGGGTTAGGTTTACTACCATTGATGCTAGTGAGTCTTTTGCCTAGTTTTCCTCTTAGGAAATAAGGATAATATTAAATGTGTTAAGTATTTTGATAAGGTCCTAAGCTTTGTGATTATACCTTCTTAGGTATGATAGTCTAATTTCAAACTTATTTTTGATCTATTTAACCACCAATTTAAAGTCACTGAATACTCTTAGTTTATTTTCCTCATGTCTTAATGAAAATTATAATCCCAAGATTATAGCTTCATACTCTACTAGGTTATTTATGCTAGGAAATTACAACCTATATGATGCTAGATATTTTCTCCCTAGGGGGTATATGAGCATAACAATAGATTCATTGCCATTTTTAGAGTGAGATCCATATATATATATATATATACCAAAGGCCAAGAAGACCTAGAATATGACTAGTTTGATTATTTGGAGGCTTGGTGCTTAGGGTGTAAATGCCTAGGTCTGAGAAAACTAGGTTTATCTTCCCATTAATGGCATTGTATTCGATGTTCATATACTTCATGCATGGCTATATATATACTCTTATTTAGTTATTTACTCCTCTCCATGATAATCACATATGGTATAACTCTATGACCATATACCAATTTAGGGCTTTAAACCAATATCTACTAAGGAGAATGACATAGGCTTTTGGGATATCCACCACTTAAATGTATATAAAGGGTTTAATCCTTGACTAGAATTCCAATTAGATGTGAATTTTTAGTAAATCACCTATCAATTTCACCTCTGACTTATCTAATTTAATCATTACCTTATCTAAATTTTATAGGGGCTAGGCCAAGTTTTTGACATATGCTTATTGGTATAACATCGACCAAGGCTCTTATATCTTTTAAGCAGTTATGTAGATTACTTAAAAATAACCAAATGGTTTAAATGAATAGGGAACCTACATATTATTCTTGTGAAGGAGCACATTAGTGTGTGTTTCTCTTAGTTTTAGTTGGGCCTATGGGGTCAAATTTTGAGTCAAAGCCTTTAGCAAGAGATCTCATTAATTTATGATTTGAGTAAACTCATGAAGGGTAATATTAAAATTGATATTATTTATATATTCAAATCTATTATAAATTCATTTGATTTGGAATGGTGGGGTTTCCATAGGTTCCTTAGTCTCTTGAGGTCTTGGAGGTGGAGAATTTTTATTAGCATTTTGGTCTAGTGGGATTTCACCATTATTTGGTGGTGTTGAGTTAGTAAGCAGTTGTTATTATTGACTAATACTAAGGGTGTAGTTTATACTTTGAAACTAATTAAACACTTTTACCCCATTGATACCCTCTTTTGGATTATTTTCTTCTTGAATAGGGAAATCCATGGTATCTAACACCATAGAAGTACTAGGGGATTTAATCAAGTTAGAGGATTTTGGATGATTTAGGACCACATCATATTATTCCATTTCCTTTTGGAAGATATCAAAAGTAGATATACACTCTATGTAGCTTTATTCCCCATGTGCTACCATGTTATATACCTGCCACCAATTAGGCAAGGCTATCTCAAAGATATTGATCTTAGACCTTCTATTAGGTGAAGTTTATAGGGGGTTGTGATGATGGTTGTAGCTTTTATTTGGTCTTTGATATGTATATTTTTTTGTAGTTTTTTTCATTAGATTTAGTCATCTATCTCTACAACCCTATGAACTCATTGTTGAGTTTTAGTACCATTTACTAAATGGAATCTAGCATAGTTTTAGTGGAATTTTAAAGTGTGGTTTAGGTGTTATTATCTATGGATAATGTCATTTAATGTTGAGTTTAGGGAATCAAGTCTTAGCTCCCTGGGTTTAAGAAACCCAACTATTAATTTAAAGTGGGATGACCTAGTGAGAATTAATATGTCTCTAATAGTGGTTATAGCATAGGTGAATTTTGATTAACATTAGGAAAGAAGTTCAACATAGGCATCTATCATAACATATGAGTAGTGTGGGTTATTTTTTGACCATGGGGTTTAATTTTATATCCACTTTGATATCCCTGGCATAAGATAAGGATAAGTTAGTTAAATCTACATCCCTTCTTAGTAACATGGTTTTTCAAGGGTCTAACATATTTTTATGAATTTAGAGTGATATTTGATGGTCAAATTGATAAATAATGCTTACCTAACTATACATCTTCTAAAACCAAACATTGAAGGTCCTAATGGGTTAATTAGGCTCCCTCTTAATGTAAGCAAACTACTACTATAGGACACTAGGGTCTGTCACTTGCCTAAATTGTTTAAGGAAAGTAAAACTAAAATGGTCCCAACTTAGGATGAAGTCTTCAAGAAGGTTGAGGAACCAATCATAGGTAGATTTTATTAAGGTAAAAGATAACAACTTGCATACCACATTCTCATGTTTTATATTTAGGAGTATCATGGTAGTGTTGTAAGATTTTATGTGTTCCTTTATAGTACATCCCATACTAGGGGTGAAATGAGGAAGATACCTCTCAATGTTCTCAATTAAATCATGCATAAATCTTAGGATGTTAATGGATAAGCCAACTAACTAGGCCACTTCTGGATACAAATTTTTGATAAGTTGTGTTGGTTGAATATTTTTTCTATCAGCCTACTGATAAACAAAATAGGTCTGATTAGCCAAAGTAGGAAGATTAGTCATCCAAATGTGTAAGTTTATCACATCAGAAGGAGACTGCTCTCTCCTCTCATCAAGGGGAGGTTCCCTGTGGATATGTTATATATATGTATAAATAGAAAATAATACTTAGGGATAAAACAAGCCATCCATCTCTCTTTCTTAAGAGATGATGTGTACAAAACAAAGGAAAAACTCAAGGGAAATGATAGACAACACTCCTCTTCTTTTAGAAGAACTATTCAACCAGCCACAAGAATACTCTTGGAAATAAAAGTAGAATGTAAATGAGGGTATGGTAACCAGAAAATTGAGGCATAGCACAAAATATCTACCTAAAATACTAAGAGTAATATATGAAGGACAATGATGGCACAAATTCTTTTCAAATTCCTTTACACAACAATGAAAATAAAACACACTGAAGGCAGCTATGGGGGCACAAAGTCTCTCCACAGTTGATTCTTTAGGACACCTTCCTAACTAATTTTACTAATCCTACTTGTTAAATTAGTAGAACAAAAAATATATCAAGGAAAAAGACATAAGAAAAATTTACTCAACAACAAAGATATCACAACATAAAGTCTAAAAAAGTTCCTTGCTTTCTTATTCCAGTAAAAAAATATGATCAACAAACTGAGCACAAAGTCTCAATGATGCCTCTCATTTTGGGTAGAGTTTCATTCAGATTGTCAAAAAAGAGATCCATTTACAATGAAAGAAACTCCATTATATAGCCACTTCAAGGACTTGAGAATAGTAATACATCATGATGCATTGGAAACTGTTAGGAAGACAAGCTGGAACTTTGGGGCATTTTACCCATTTGATCTTCTCAATGTAGATAAACAAGCTATGAAATTAAAACATTACAACTTTCAAATGTCCATCTAGCAGTCTGATCTTGTCTTCATCATTCCTCCTTTTTTGGTTAATTAAATCTGGCCTTGGATTCATTCATTATTTTGTCTTTCCTCGCTTTCAACTAGTTTTGGTCTTGAATTCTGGGAATGCATTTAGGTCTATAAATTCAAAGGCTCAATGGCTATTTCATGGACTTTAAAATTGACATTTACATGCCCATCGATGTGCTCTCAATAGCTAGTTCATTGTCTTGAATTTGATGTTTTTAGGCATGTCACTCCTTGGTCTTCTTTTGGATTTTGGATTTGCCCTTTTGAGCCTTAAGAAATGATCCTTGAATGGGTTGGAAAGGGCCCTTTACTTTGGCCACTGAGAGTCCCCCATAAGGGTACCTACCCTTCGGGGTCCTTCGGTAGCCCTTGCCTTGACAGTTCCTATGGATAAATCCCTAAGATTTCTATTTAAGTCTCCTAAAAACTATCCTTCAGGCAAATTCCTAGGTGTTTTCTCCCACGGGTATTTTTGTAGACAATTTGTTCAGGGAAAATTCCTGCAGACAAAAGTCTGCAAAAATTTGTTTCACAAAGTCTTTGACTGGTCTTCAAAATTTTTGTGCCCGCAACCACTTAGAATTCTTTTAGACTTTTTGTTTGAAGGAATTCCTTCAGACAAAAATCTAAAAGAATTAAGTCTTAGCCAATTTTTAAATGCCTTAAACAAATCTAAAAGAATTACCTTTTAGGGTTCTTTGAAAATGACCCTTCGAAAGGGTGCTTTTATTGATTAAGTTTCCTCCATAAGGGCACTTGTCCATTGAGAAGCTTCCTTTTGCATTGAATTTACCCTTTAAACTTTGGTGATGAACCAATAGTTGAACCAAGATGTTGAACCAATCGATTGAACCAAAAATGGTTCAAGTTGATGATTCAAGCTGGTGGTTCAATGAATGAAACAAGCTAATGAACTAAGCATTAAACCAAACATTATGAACTTGCCTTTGAATCATTAGTTGAACCATTTCATTAAAACTATTCATTGAACCAAATTTTGGTTCAATGGTTCAAATAAAGCTTTGAAAAATGTCTTTGAACCTATTGTTGAACCTTGAAATGTTGAACCATTAGATGAACTGAATGAATAAACCAACTGAGTGAAATAAAGAGTTGAACCACTTGGTTGAACAAATACATTAAACTATTCCTTTCGTTGAACCTACCATTGAACCTTGAACCCATTGAACCTTTGAACCAAAGTGGTTCAATGGTTCAACGTTTCATGGTTCAAGCCGCCGTGATTTGGCCAAGTGTCTTGAAGCTGATGAACCAATTGAAGCGATTAATCTTTGAACCTTGATGAAGTGCTTAACTCTTGCCAAAGACATTGAACTTATTAAACCTTGAACCTATTGAACCTTTGAACTAAATTGGTTTAATGGTTCAACAGTTTAATGGTTCAAGTTTCTTTTTGTACTCAGATTCTTGCCAATGAAGATTTTCAACTAAACTGAGGCTCTGAACCAATCCAAAAAAATGACCAAGTGTTGAAAACCAATTCTTGTGACTAAAATGGCCTGTAGAAGCCTTTGAACTTGTATAAATTAACCTACCTATAGAGTTTATAAATACAAAGTTTGTAGAAATCAACATGTAAAACCCATTGAAATTGACCTACAGAGTCTGTAGATTTTTTGATAAAATTGGAAAATGAGGAATTTGAATGTCTAGGACAAATTTTGGAAATGGAAGAGACAATTTTTGTCTATAAGACCAAAATAGTTCAAATATTGTCCCAAAAATGCCTGCTATTTTTGGGGGACAACAGTTGGCTCTAGTTGGGGAACTTTTGTCAATTGCAAAAAGAATTAAAAGGATTAAAATCTAGAATCTCCAATTTCTTCATGTGTAGCATTGGGCTTTGGAGTCATGCTACCCAGAAATGAAAGCCTTTAAAAATGGAAATAAATAAAACAAAATAGAATTAAAAACTATATAAATATACATATATACATATGCAATGATCTGATACTTCAAGATTTAAAGTGTTTCAGATGCTGCCCATTGTGAGACAATGATAATGGCATCCCATCCTGATAAACTAGTAGGAAACCATTTTGTCCCCAGAATCAGTGATGGGTGAATGGAACTCTCCACCAAGAAACTAATTTTTTGTGTCTTTTTCTATTCCTTTTCTTCTTCTGGTTCCAAGGTAGGATGTGGTCTTCAAACCAGAAACCATCACTCCTTGCTTTCTTGGTGATAGATTCCTCTGCCTAATTTTGATTTGTAGTAGCATGATCCACTATCATAACTTGTTGTTCTACTAGTTCAGTCTAGCACATGATTGGATCATCCAAGTCAAACTCTTGACAAACTATCAAATTATCATATCCTTTGATGTGAAGGAGTTTGACTTCTTCATCTTAAGCAATCTTCAATTTAGGCAATAGAGATTCACATCCAGCTATGTTTTTAGTGTTGTTGACTTGCAAATTGCATGAAGGAAGAATATCTCTTTGAGGAGATATCAACATAGTCCCAACTCTATCATTGGTGGAAGAATTGTTGTCATCATTAGAAGTTGATCTCTTATCAGATTTATCTTCATTAGAGATGGAAGATCCTTCTTTGTTTATAATGTGCTCTACCAATTCTCTTAAAGTCTTATTTAAATCAATTCCTGGAATGTCAGCTATAGGAATTTCATCTATAAAAACATGAGAATCCTCTATGGTAAAGAAATAATTACCCCTGCCTGAAGATTCAAATAGAATTTGTGTTGCAGGGGATGATGTTTGGCTAACCACATATTTTGCCTCTTTTTCAGGGAGTAATCTCTTTATTATGCCTTAGATAGGGATCCTTACTTTAGACAGGTCCATGCTTAGTTCTCCTCCTACATCCTTGTAGAAATTTCTTCCAAGTAAAATGTCATAAGATGTTGGGACATCAGCCACCAAGATAGTCATCTTAATCCTCTTGTCTAGAAAGGTTGTGAATGCAAATTGGGCATCTTTGATTTGCCCCAACAATGGTACTTGCTTATTCTCCATGGAAAAACATCTCGTATATATTTTAGTCAATGTGAGACCAAGAGACTCATGACTTTAGCTGGCATGACATTGTTAGATGCACCTGAGTCTATTATACAGTTACTCAGCTTGTGGCCATTAATTAAGAGGGAAACATAAAAGGGTTCTATTTTTTGAGGAGCAGCTAGAGGAGTAATGACTAGATTATTTAGAATAGGTGTGTTCTTTAGAGAATCAAGAATTATTTTTTTAGCCTTTTGTCCTTTAGGGATGGTTTGATTTTTAACATATTGAACCAACTTATTTAGTTGATCTAGATTAGACTACAAGTATTCAAATTCAGACATCTATATTTTTGTCTTTTTGACATGATCAATTATGTCAAATGGCTGAATCGAGCTAGGTATAGAGAAAGGTACTTTAACTTTTTTAGTTTTAAGAGGGATGGGAGGTGGGCTGGTTTGTAAATTGGGAGTAGAAGGTGAAGGTGAAATGGATGTATTTACCTTTTGGGTGATGACTAGATCTTTTGATTGAAAAGGTAGAGTGGTCCCACGTTTAGTAATTGTGATTGCTAGTTGAGGTTGTTCCTTTGTCTATTCTTTATCAGCTTGCTGGACTGATTGGTTCTTAGATATGGTAAATACTATATATGATCCATCTGAAGCTTCTCCTTTGCTTTTGAGTTCATCTTGGCAATTTAGGAAACCAATATGGGAGTTTCCAACTGATTCTTCATGATTGTCTTCAATGATATTAGCATCATTTTCCTGATTCAATTCAGGATGGAAAGAGAATTCTAATTTTGCTTCAAGGTATCCTGTTATTGAATTGGTTAGAGCTTCTAGGGCAAGTTTCCCTTGTGGAGGAGGAAGGCAATTTTGTTGCCCTTGATTCCTAGCAACATTGCCCTGATATGACTGATTTGGGAATGTCCTTATGTATGTAGGAGCAAAAGACATTCCTTGAGCCATTTGCTTTTTTAGAGTAACTCATTTGCTAATTTCTACACCATTAGATCTGTGGTGTTTGTAGATGTAAATTTAGAAGATGATGAAGCTCTGTTTCTATTTGGATCTCTTCTTATTTTCCCTGCTAAGATGAGATCATCTTCTACTTTAATGGCCAAAAGTTGAGCTACAGTGAGATCTATTTGACCAGCACGTCTTAAGAGGAAACTAACTTTAGGTAGCTGAGAATTAATGAAAAAGCATTTGAGATTCTCAGTTGTAGGTCTAGCAATTACAGGGATTTTGTTTCTCAATTTGTCAAATTTAGCTATGAAGTCTCTCATAGGCTCATGAGGCTCTTTCTTCATTTGTGTAAGTTGAGCCAGAAGTGTATGTGCATCTTTTATAGGTTTGAATTTGGCTTCAAACTTAGCTTTAAGAGTATTCTAATCTGTCATATACTGAGCCTGTAGGTGGTAAAACCAATCTGTAACAGTACCTTGTAGTATTTCAACAAAAATCCTGACTGCTACATCTTCAAATTCTACTCTGATTACTCTATAAGCTATACTGAATGTTGTAATGTGTTCATCAGAATGAACTTTCCCATCACCATAGAATTTAGGGAAATTCTTCCTAGAACTATTTGGAAGCTCATGTAGAGGAGGATTAAGATTGAGAGGACCAAAATCATTACCCTAAGGGCCTTGAACTTCCATTATAGGATTTTGAAAAGGAGGGATAACAAATTCCAAAGGGGTAATTATAGGCACAACTTTATCAACAATAAAAGTAGATACTTCATCTGGTAATGGAGATCTGGCTTTAGTATGAGGAAAGCTCTTGGTTCATTGGAGATGAGATGGTGAAGGAAATAGATCAAAATCACTTTGTTGTAACAGCTCAAACATAGGATCAATGATACCTTTAGCCCTTTGGATTCATGTGTATCTTGAATCTGCTAGATTGTAAAACAAAAATGGAAAAAAATTGACCTTGCTTTAGTTTGAAGCTTGAGGCTTTAAACTGTGTGTTCTTTCCCTATTTGTGTGGATATGAATGAATAGGCTATAAATGGATAATGGGTATAATCCCCAGTAGAGTCGCCAAAAATTGTTGGTTGAATATTTTGTCTATTAGCATACTAATAAACAAAATAGGTCTAATTTGCCAAAGTAGGAACATTAGTCATCTAAATGTGTAAGTTTATCACATTAGAAGGAGACTTCTCTCTCCTCTCATCAAGGGGAGGTTCCCTGTGGATATGTTATATATATGTATAAATAGAAAATAATACTCAAGGATAGGACAAGCCATCCATATCTCTTTCTTCAGAGATGATGTGTACAAAATAAAGGAAAAACTCAAGGGAAATGACAAATATCACTCCTCTTCTTTTAAAAGAACTATTTAGCTAGCCACAAGAATGCTCTTGGAAATAAAAGTAGAATGTAACTAAGGGTATGGTAAACAACAAATTGAGACACAACAAAAATTCTCTACTTGAAATGCTTAAGAGTAATATATGAAGGACAATGAGGGCATAAAGTCTTTTCAAAGTCCTTTACATAGTAATGAAAAGAAAACACACTGAAGGCAGCTATGGGGGCACAAAGTCTCCCCATAGTTGATTCTTTAGGACACCTTGCTGACTAATTTTACTAATCATTCTTGTTAAATTAATGGAACAAAAAATATATCAAGGAAAAAGACAAGAATAGTTTCCTCAACAACAAAGATATCACAACACAAAGTCTGAAAAAGTCCCTTGCTTTCTTATTCTAGTAACAAAATATGATCAACAGATTGAGCACAAAGTCTCAATGATGCCTCTTAATTTGGGTAGAGTTTTGTTCAGATTGTCAAAAAAGAGATCCATTTACAATGAAATAAAGTCCATTCTATAGCCACTTCAAGAAGGACAAAAGAACATTAATACATCATGATGCATTGGGAACTGTTAGGAAGACAAGCTAGAACTTCAGGGCATTTTACCCATTTGATCTTTTCAATTTAGATAAACAAGCCACACAATTGAAATATTGCAACTTTCAAATGTCCATCTAGTGGTCTGATCTTGTCTTCATCATTCCTCCTTTTTTGGTTAATTGAATCTGGCCCTGGATTCGTTTGTTGTTCTATCTTTCCTCACTTTTAGCTGGTTTTGGTCTTGAATTTTGGGAATGCATTTGGGTCTATAAATTCAAGGGATCAATGACTATTTCATAGAATTTAAAATTGACGTTTGCATGCCCATCGATGTGCTCTCAACAACTAGTTCACTGTCTTGAATTTGACATTTTTAGGCACATCACCCCTTGGTCTTCTTTCAGCTTTTGGCTTTGCCCTTTTGGGCCTTAAGAAATGATCCTTGAATGGGTTGGAAAGGGCCCTCTAATTTGGTTGCTAGGAGTCCCCCATAAGGGTACCTACCCTTCAGGGTCCTTCAGTAGCCCTTTGCCTTGATAGTTCCTGTAGACAAATCCCCAAGCTTTCTATTTGAGTCTCCCACAAACTATCCATCTGGAAAATTCCCAGGTGTTTTCTCTTGTGGGTAATTTCCATGGACAATTTGTCTAGGGAAAATTCCCATGGACAAAAGTTTGTGGAAATTTGTTCTGCAAAGTCTTTGACCGGTCTTTATATTTTTTGCACCCACAACCACTTAGAATTCTTTCAAACTTTTTGTTTGAAGGAATTCATTCAGACAAAAATCTAAAAGGATTAAGTCTTAGCCAATTTTTAAATGCCTTAAACAAATCTAAAAGAATTACCTTTCAGGGTTCTTTGAAAATGACCCTTTGAAAGGGTGCTTTTATTAATTAGTGTCCTCTACAAGGGCACTTGTCCTTTAAGAAGCTTCCTTTTGCATTGAACCGCCCCTTTGAACTTAGGCAATGAACCAACAGTTAAACCAAGATGTTGAACCAATCAGTTGAACCAATTGATTAAACCAAAAATGGTTCAAGCTAATGGTTCAATGAATGAAACAAGCTGATGAACTAAGCATTGAACCAAACATTACAAACTTACCTTTGAACCAATAGTTGAACCATTTTGTTGAACCTGTTTGTTGAACCAAGTTTTGGTTCAACAATTCAAACAAAGCTTTGAAAAATGTCTTTGAACCTACTGTTGAACCTTGAGACATTGAACCATTAGATGAATAGAATGTATAAACCAACTAAGTGAAATAAATATTTGAACCACTTGGTTGAACTGAGCCACTGAACTGTTCCTTTGGTTGAACCTGCCATTAAACCTTGAACCCATTGAACCTTTGAACCAAAGTGGTTCAATGGTTCAACAGTTCAATGGTTCAAGCCACCTTGATTTGTCCAAGTGTCTTGAAGCTGATGAACCAATTGAAGTGATTGAACTTTGAACCTTGATGAAGTGCTTAACTCTTACCAAAGACATTGAACTTGTTGAACCTTGAACCCGTTGAACCTTGAACCCATTGAACCTTTAAACCAAAGTGGTTCAATGGTTCAATGGTTCAGTGGTTCAAGTCTCTTTTTGTACTTAGATGCTTGCTGATGAATATTTTCAACTGAACTGGGGCTCTGAACCAATCCCAAAAAATGACCAAGTATTGAAAACTAATTTTTTTGACTGAAACCGCTTGTAGAAGCCTTTGAACTTGTATAAATGAACCTGCCTATAGAGTATGTAGATACAAAGTTCATAGAAATCAACATGTAAAACCCATTGAACTTGACCTATAGATTCTGTAGATTTTTTGAGGATCTTGGAAAATGAGGAATTTGAATGTTTAGGACAAATTTTGGAAATGGAAGAGACAATTTTGGTCTGTAAGACCAAAATAGCTCAAATGTTGTCCCAAAAATCACTGCTATTTTTAGGGGACAATAGGTTGCAGAGATAAACTAATAGGATTCACATTATGTCTAGGTTGGTTGGATTTTAGTTTTCTATGGAAAAGTATGGGGAAATTATCAATCAACCTTATGGGATCTAGACTTGGTAATAGGATAACTAGTCTCTAGGATGTTTCATAGTCAAATAGTAATTATAACATTATTACCAATAAACTACATTTAACATATTAATAAAATGAATCAATAAAAAGCATGATGTATTCTATGTCCTTCCTTATAGCTCCAAATTTTATTCACTCCAATATGCTCCTTATTAGGAAATACCCATGAAATTGAACATTCCTTAAAAAGAGGAAGGCAGGGACAACTATAGAATTTCACCATAAGAATTTCAATCTAATGTCTTACACACAGATTAAAGATTACTATGACAATTTAAATGTTGGGCTTATTCTTTCCAAATTCAATTTGGCAACAAACATAAAATAGAGGGAAGGGTAAGGTAGAGAAGGGAAGCCTCTAGATCTAAAATGAACTCAATGTGATATTTATTGAAGAAAGTTACCTTTTCATAGTTATACCACTATATATCAAGTATCACTAGAGTTCTACCTCCAAAAATATATAGTGGGAAGAGTCTAAAGGAACTGAGGGTATGATTTAAATGTGAGATCTCACTAATGATTAGTACTAGTGATTTATTATTGAAAACACATAAATATGAAAATTTATAGATTAATACACAAATTATCTTCACTACTAAATGGAAGCAAAATAGCTCATATAGTGATTATAATAGCTAAGAACATCATAACTATGTCATACATAAAGTAACAAAGTGTTAATCCAATTAACCTAGCATGGAAAATCATTCAAACATGAAGTTAAAATAAAATTAGAATGTAGGACAAACCCTCTTGTACAAAAATAAATATTATATTCATTAAAAGAGTAAATTTTGTTATAATAATCATTCTGGGTTGATATTACAATTTAGAGTGATGAAGGTAATGCAGGTGAAATTATGGCTATAATTCAAAAACACTTCCAAACAATTTTGGTTGATCCTATAATCAAATAAGACTCTTCCTTATAAATATAAGGATCAAGGCTCACCTCTAAATAGTGTGAGGATCCCATCTTGGGCCATGACAGACACTCATTATTGTTACAACCACATTTCAAAAATTAATCAAAATAATCCTTACAAAATTGTAATAGATCTACAAGGGACCAATCAATTGACATGAGGAGGTAGTTAAGAATGATTAGCTCCTAACTACTTGATTGGGTGTTCTTATATTCCAACATGGCTACCATGAGGTAAAATTTCATGTCTAACTTGTCCAAGTTCATTAGGGGATACCTAAATATTACCTCAACCTAGGCTACTAGTCTCTAGGAGATCTATAAGGGTGATCACATTGATGATTTGAATTTAGAAACCTATTTGATGCTTTTTTTGATTGAGTTGATAGATATAACACTACTTGAGCCTCTTCTTACTTTGCCTTGGCTACTTTATCCCTCATAACCTAGTCGAATTGATTCATGTGGACTCTAAATTCACCTTTATTGATCAATTTTCCATCTATGTGCAATAATATGGAGATATTGACCTCTTTGAAGTGGTTAAATATATTTTTCTTTCCATATTATAATGGTCCTTTTGTAGTGTAAGTTAAGGCCAATAACTCCTTTATTATGGATCTCATGATCTTGACATATGTTTGGTATAACCCTAGATCTGAGGTCAGCATAAGTTTATGCTATGATAACATTCCCTTATTGACCACCACTTATAAGTTCTAACATTTCCCATTAATATATATAATCCTCTCTATGTAAGATTTAATCCATTAGATAAGTGGATTGGTCTTATCTAGAGTCTCCACTACTTTCCCAAGGATTAAGAAAAGTAGTAGGAGGGCATCCTTAGCCTACCCAATTAGCCTAACTAAGAACATGCTCTTCACTTGAGATTCAAAATTTTAGACAAGGATCTACATGTCCTCAAGCAGATTCTTAGGCATATCATGGGTATCTTAGAGGATAGATAGTGGGTTTCCAGCCATCATCTCCTTCTTAGTGGCAGTCATCACCTTAGTAAGGGAGAATAGATCCTAATGGGTCTATTATATCACTGGGTTCCCCTATTGGATAAACCTCTATGTGAGCATTCTCTTCATTCTTCCAAAGTCTTGGTTGAAACTCTATTTCACATCTAGGTCACCCTAGATAACCATTTATGATGTTTTTGACCCAGAGACCATTCCTTAGGTTACGAGAGTTGTAAGAGGGGTGGATGTAATGGTAGTGAAGGGTGGAGGGTGAGGATGAGAGATAGAGTAACTAGAAGGAGTGAAAAAGGAAATTAGTTAAGGTAAATGGGCATGGGATAAAATGGAAGGAGAATTAAATGAGAGGCCTAAGGGATCATTTTCACCTACCACTATTCTTGAGTTAGGTTCACCTGAGGCAAAATTACCCTTGGAAACAAGTCATGAAATGATATGGAAAAGATGGGCTAGTTAAAGGTGATTCTTATGGATCCTTAGCTAATGAAGAGAGGGGTTTGAAGAGATAAATTCTATTATTAGGACTAGAGGATTTGATGTATCCTAAAAAGGAGGTGAATTTAGACTAGAAGGCCTTCATGCTAGGGCTAGAGTATGGGTCACCTTCTATTTTTTCTTTGGAATATTTCCTAGATTGGCTATAGATGTTATAGTGGATGGTCTAACAAAGATGACAAGGGACATAAAAACTAATGGTGGAGGACTCAAAGCTAACAATGGGAGTATTAGACTATCTAATTTAGGCATTGGGAGGGTCTTTGATAAAATTATTATGCTCCCAAAGGATGTAATAATGCATGTTACTAAAGGCATACCTAAAGGAGGAACGAAGAGGACTCTAGGTTATGATATGGGAGGATCTTATAGGAATGAAGAATAAATGACACTATAAAGGACCAATGATAAAGGTAATTTGTAAAAATATTGTAGGAGAGCAAAGGGAAATAGAGGAGGCACCACCTAGGGAACTTATGCGGGTAGATTAAGACTAGTAGGTGATGAAACTGGGAGTTAGAAAGTGGTGGGAGTGAGGGGTTCAAGGGAAATGGGAGGATATATAGGAGTAAGAGGGTGAAATTATATGGATACCTACTAGAACAATCATTTTAGGCTCATTCTTAGGCTACCAACCACATCAAACCTTAGGGTTTATGTGTCCTGAGGTTGAGGTATTGGTGGTTGAGTGGGTTATACCTAGTTTGCTTAGTATTTAGTAGTTCTGGGTTGGTTTTATCATGGAATGGATATTAGAGATTATGGATGAGGAAAATGTGGAGTGTGAGGAGTGATTGGACAAGGAAAATGAGGATATAGAGCATGAGTAGTAGGGGTTACTAGAAGAAGTGGAGCTAGACTTGGATCTCGAGGAGCTGAATATGGTATGATGCCTTGTAGGATCCTCTAAGAGATGGGTAGAGATATTAGAGTTAGGCATTTTTTATACCAAGTCATTACTCCTCCAGCTACTCCTACTTATTATTCCTATCTATTATCTAGGATATCACCTCTTGGTCTTTGATGGAATTTAAATAGAGATTATCATCATATTAGTCATGATGGCCATAGTTGATGTTGAGGTAGGTTGACTAATATTCCAAATGAGCTTGGATTACCCCTTTAGTTTCCTATTAATGGACTTTTAACTTTTCAAGGGTGAAAGAGTCTCACTTTATCACCATATTTTTAATAGATGGGTAGGTCTTCTAGATGTGGAGTTGTATGGTGATCAAAAGTTATGGGCACCCCTTTTGTTGATGTTCTATGTAGAACTCAAATATCTCGTCCACTAGTTGATAAGAAATATCTTGTTATAATACATGTTTAGGAACATAATATGGTAGGTAGAGGGGTTCTTGAAAAAACCCATGATCTAGATCATAGTGTCATCCATGTACAACCAATAGTTCCTAAAGGTTGTGATAGAATCCCATATCACCTCAAAGGTCAGGGCATCATAGCCTCAATGATGCTTTGGTAGACCATTAGGTATAAATGATTACAAATGTATTAGATATGATGGTAGAATGGGTGGCCATATAGATTATATAAGACCACATAGACTACCAATCCTTGGGTAACCCATGAAAATAATGTTAAAGGATTAAAAGATAGCATCTTATAGACCACATCTAGTAGGTATCTCATCATGTAAAAGTTTCCTCTAGCTCAGGCATCTATGATGGTGTGGACCAACTTGAATTTCATCGATCCCCCATATCTAATATGTCTAAGCATGTAAGGATCATGTGTAGAAGAGGCACCCAGACTTCATTGATATGTCAATAGTCTTGGGCCCCAAACAACTAGTTAAACAAGATCATTCCCACTTAGACCTCCTCTAATAAGATAAAAACTATGTAGGCTTTGATATCCTCCTTGTTAACCCACTTGGATTCTATGTTATTATCCCAATCATGAAGGACATCATAAATCTAGTAGGTCTCCATCTAGACCATTACTAATGCTAAATCATAGGTAAAAATGAAGTCTAGGAGTGAGAAATATACCTTGAAGGTGTTCCCATATATATCAGCATCTTGGTGCTGAGAGTTGGGTGAGCATACCCAATCATTGAACCTATCTTTCACATGGATGGATTTGTGAAGGATGTCAATTAATAGGGGTAATTAGGGGAATTACTCTAGTTTGGTCTTGGATTTGTGGAGTCTATGATTATTAAAAGACCTAAGGGCATCCTCATACTCAACTTGTTGGTCATCATATTTATTCTAATCCATATGAATTTTCTCAATCACTTTGAATATATCATTGTATTTCTTGAACTTATTCAAACTAGGAGGGAAGGTAGTGTCTTAGTACTGGGGTTTGGGATTTGTGTTCAAGGGTGATGTAGCCATTAAGTAAGATAGAGGCGTAATCAAGAATCTTTGAGTGTATAAGTCACATGATATAGGGGCTTTGTAGAATTTTAAAATTAAGGAGTTGGAGACTTATTAGAAGGAATTGATGGTAATCATTAGCAAGCTTATCTTATTAATTTATAAATGTATGCATACAACCCCCAGGTATTAATATATTTTGGTGGATCATTTGCTGAAAATTCAAATTTGAGTAGGTGGCTTAATTTTAACCCTTTATTTCTAAGTATATAATTGAATTTAGATTCCATGATCCTCTACCACTAGCTAGATATAGTAATGGAGATGGGATGTTTAAAAATCTATCTAATCAAGCCCAGCATCCTATTTTATTAATACCCAACAAATGGTAGGCACACATTCATATCTCTTAGAATATTTTAAGCTAATATTATTTTTTGACACATGTTTTATGATCATTAGTCTTCCCATTAATGGATAGCACTTAGGTACAACTTCATATTCCATGTAATTTCCATAGGCTTGATTATGTGTCACCTAGGAACACATGGCACATTTTGATTGGCTCTTTGGTCTTATTTATGGTCTTATTCCTACCTTACTTTGGATATAAAATTTATCTATAATGGTTGATCTAGAGTTTCAATTTACATACCAACCTATTTTTCTATTCCATTTTTCTATTCAAAATTGTTTTAGGGTTCCATCATTACATGTGAATCTAAATTGTTTTTTGATGATATTTAGAGTCTCATAGTTGAGGTTTTTTAAATGTTCAACTTTTGACACTTTTCCTTCTTCAATGGTGGTAATGGAATTATACTTCTCAAATCATAGTTTAATTGGTTATATCTCATTGGGTCATAATCACCCAATGGAAATCTATATAAAATTTCAAAAAGTTTAAGCCTTGTGTGCATACCTTTAGTTGTTTTCATTCATTTACATTTAAATTTTAAATAACTTAATGATCTATATTATTTCATATTTTATATCATATATGGGAATTAATCTATATGCATATATTAAAATATAGTATTAATTAATTGAAAAAAAACAAGATTTACACACATTTATTATGCATCACTTGTACACACAATCTTAACCCACCATTCTCTCTCACATGCATGCTACCTTATGAGTTTGACCATTTTAGTTTGTTTATATTTAAAACCTACATATTATCACTCATATACATACCTTAGATTTTAGTTTAATACTATTGATTAATAGTTATAATATTTTGATTATATTAGTATCACCAATTGATAGTAGCCTAAGCTTGATGTTACTAATCCTCTCCTAAAAAATACTAATTTTAAAAATCAAATATTTCCTTATAGTTATCCCATATATCTATCATGTCATTTTCATGATAAATGACTGAATTATACTCATATATATTCAAATAAATGCCTCATTTGATATGGGACATGAAACTTATTTGTTACACATATATACACTACTACACATTGAGAAAATCTACCATATTATTCCCAAATTAAAAATTAGTCACTAGGAGAAGTCACAAGATAATTCTAAGGTATAATAAATCCAAGACAAATAAATTTTTTTCACATATCCAATCCAAATAATTAGTTACATTCATATAGAAAATGGGTGTAATTAAAAAATCACATTAAGTGGGATAACTACATGTATCTTGATTTCCATCTTTAGAGTATTGAATATGTGGGTAGTAGTCAATCATCAATGAAGGTGATTGAGTTCATCTCAACCCATTACACATTCCCAAATTTTACAACTTTATATCCCTCACAGACACATCTAGGGTTTAAGAAAAAGGAATCTGATTTTTAGAGTTATGAATGTAGTTAAGGGTCATACATCTCACATAAAATATATATCAAAAATGCACACCACATTGCATGGTCACATAGAGTTAAATATACCCAATACTGAAACTTTAGCCTTAGTTTCTACCATCATCATTTTTGTATAGGCCTAGAATTATTTACCCTATGTGCATAAATAGTCTATTCTATATCTAAATTAATCATTGGCCTACTTCCAACCTATTTCCATTGTCAAACATAGTAATAATAAATCACTAAAATAGTATAGATATGTATATTGATCTCCTTAATACTATCCATAAATAATAAATTTCATTATTAGATCAATCTAGATCATATACATTTAGATATATTATTCATTTACATATATTAAAATATGAAATAATTTTATAGTTTTATCCTAGTTTGAAGTAGATTAATCCAAAAACATGGTAAACATATTGGTGAACCCCTAAACTAGTCAAACCATGTCAAACCCTAGTTCTCCATTAGGGTTTCAAACTTAAAGCTTAACATTTTATTTTCATATCAAAATTTGTATTATTATCTAATCATACATAATACATGTGGCTATAAATAAATAAACATTAATTATTAATTCAATTCATGAAAATAGTATTTTCATATTATTCCACTTGGATATGTTATATTTTGATCAATCATATAATCAAATGGATAAAATATAAGAGTGATAATAAGAATGATATCAAAAATGAATAATTCTAAGCCTTCCTCAAATCATATTATCACTAAATCCAATGTAAATTACCACTTTTTACAACCATATTATAAATTTCATTCCTGAATCCTTTTGTTCCTCATCCCCCTAGACCTTAAGGTTGTACTAGATACCATCTCACTCCCATTATTCACCCATGCATTAATTTGTATGTTTTGATCCATTTTATAAATACCATATGAGTTAGGGTGCCCCATCATGTTGGTAGATATAATTTAGTCAACATGTTCCTCCTCAACCCCATCCACCTCCCACAAAGATAGATAATTTACCCAAAGGGTAAGAAATCTTAGATCAACTAAAGAACACCCATGTTAAAATTTATATCTTAGATATAATCAAGATATCAATAGTTTACAAAGATGTATTATATGAGGAATTTTGAGGAAAAACTATCCTTATTAATACACAAAATGTGTCATTTACATCTATCATGAATACATTCAAAGATATATAAAAATTTATCACCTTCAAAAAATAATATATCCCTACGCAAAACACAAGATATAAACATATGCCATTATTCACTCAAATTCAAATGAAAAATAACATGGTTGTTTTATTATTTTTGAGAAACTAGGGTTTATTTACTAAAAAATAAAGGGTCTAGATAAAGGGTAAAATTATAATGAAATATATTAAATGTTATATTTATATCAATTTGATTAAATTAATTACAAGGGGAAAAGAAATGACTTATGTAGAAAAATAGATTAAGATGACTATTTTAAAGCCTTAAAACTATTTTGTAGAATTGGAAAGATGTCAAGAACCTAGATCTAGATTTTTTTTGTGAAAGGATAGGACCACCAAAATAAGACACCCTATGTTCTAGTGTTATCTTTTTCTACCTTTATTATCTAAACTACTAACAGAGACCTAAGTTTTTTGGGTTTTGTTCACTATCTCTATGTGAGCTTGCCTATGAAATTTTGAATGTTAAATGTTCATGGAACTAAAAATAGAGAAATTTAAATATTAAAACACTAGGTCTACCTACACACATGAAACAACAAATACATCAAAAGAAAAAGGTGGAAAAACTAGGTTAGGGAAAGTATGATGATATGATCTACAATCCTTGCTAACATTATTGCTACCTACATTAACCCTCAAGCTAGGTTCTTAGATCAAATATAGTTTTCCCCTAGGGAATGTGCATAATAAATGTGCATGATAGATTAAATAATGAACTTTCACTTAGGCCCTTCCTTAATCAAGCATGCAAATCTAGATATGATACAAAATGTTGAGCTATAATATTGGTTGATTTTAATTATTTACTATGCCTAAGTAATAAGTGATAAATATAAAATTCCTTGTGAATTCATTTATATAGGAGACTTTATTTTAATTTTGGGAACTTTATTTGCATTTGGCTAACACTATACAGATAAACAAAACTTAAGGATGAAGCTAAGAAGGGCTTGGGACTCATTAAGAGAGGAAACCTAGCCATTGGGACTCAAAAAAGCAATTGGATAGGAGAATTAAAAATGGGACAGCCTAGGGTATAGTGTTATAGTACAATTCTAGTGTTTTTATCCTAAAATCTCAAGACCTAAGGGATAGGATTGGCTAGGTAAATCTAACTTGGTTGAGGTGAAATGACTATTTAAAAAGCTTGGGATAACTAGGAAAAAGTAGAAAGGTGACCAAAGTAAGAAATAAGACCCAAACAAGAAAAATAAAAGAGATGGTTAGTGTGAACAAGGATCATATTCTTAAGTCAATCTCTCTTGTGAGAGGACTATAAAAATACATGATATACATGGTTATGTTTCCTATTATTTTTTACTCTATTTCCAACTTTTAGAAAAAAAGAGAGAAATGATAGATGAGGGGTGTGTACCTGGCTAAACATTCAACTCATTGATGACCAAAAAAAGTAGGAGCTCATTTTTGGTGAGGAAGGACTACCTATAATAATATTGTACTAAACCAACTTGTTTGTTAGATGAGTATGAAGGGTGGACTGCCTAGCAACATGTTAGATCTAAGAAGTAAAAGCTCCCTTGGATAGCTATTAATCCACTCCCCTAATGATAAAAATGTTCTGATAATAGAAATGAAAGATGATAAATTGATAAGAACATAAATTATTATGCAATATATAAATAACGTACCTATTCAAAAAAAGTATAGTATGGTGGGTTAATACCATGCACAAATGGATCAAGGTTAGGTCTAGAGGATATGAGAAAGATATATAGATAGGATAGAAATAGAGATAAGGTCTGATTAGGTGTGAAAGGAGAGGAAATAAAAATCAATTATTTTCCTTGATAGTGATCATCATTGGTTAGGTTGACTAGTAACAATTGTCTCGACTAGTGATGGTTAGTTAACCAATGATGGTTGATATAATTAGGGATGGTTACAACAAATAGTAATGGTTGATTATGGAAAGTTTTAGGGAATTGAAATGGAGTTGGGGGTAGAGTGGAAAGTGGGGAAAAGGTTAAATATGAGTTTTGTAGGTAAGGGATAACATCCAGGTGATTTGATCAAGATAGAAAGATTTAGTGGAGAAAGGAAATGCTAAAAATAAGAGAAAAATACCTTTATGATGTAAAGTGGAAGATAATGACAAGCTAAATGAAATTAGATAGAATAATAGTACTCCATCCTTCAAAAGTTATGTAGATAGAGTTTTGGGATCTTGGATGCCTACATAAAGAAAATAATAGATCTTATATGCAATTTTTGGATCCTTTTCTCTTCTAAGAGCCCTCAATTTATAGCACAAAGTTACTAAAAGAGGAGGAAGGAAGTTGGTAAGTTGGTATGGGATAAAGATGCCAATTTGAAGAGATGGTAAGTTGTAAATTTTGCATGGGAAAGTTTCCATTTTTACTCATCCATATATTTCTTATAAATGAAAACTCTTGTGGCAAGTTCAGATACCTGACTGTTGATAGTCAAGCTAACTGTCAAAGGCCAGGTTGATCATCGATGGTCATACTCCCAAACAAAAAAGGTTAAAAATAAGTTCTAAATTAAGGTTTAAAAATGTTTATCCAAGGTTTCCTAGGTGTGTTAATGGATGTTAAAGTAGAAGAGGTGTTTTAAGGGTGAGTTAATTAGGTGAATAGCTAACTAAAGGTCTAGAATAATTCCAAGATAGTTTGATATCAAAAATTGGTCAAGGGGATGTTTTCAAGTGTCTAAATTTTTCCCTTATTTATTTATTAGATTTAGGTTAACATTAAATAGAATAAAAATGAACTATTGATCAGTCAAGGTCTGATTACCTTGAGTATGAGAGGAGGGTAGTCCCCCTCAGACTATGAGGCAATGAGGTGAAACTAAAATTAGGTTATGGTTTGATAGAAGGTGAAATATAGGTCATAAAAATGTGTGGGTATTTGAAATGTAAATATATGCATACAATGTGACTAAGTGTGAGATTTTAAATCATGTAAAGACTAAATTTGTGAATGTTGATAATAATAATAATAATAATAATAATAATAATAATAATTAGGTTCAAAGATAAGTGATAAGGTAACTAGTCTCCAAAATTGGTCATAGTTGATCAGGTCACACATATGTCTCCTAGATAAGGTTAGTGTTTACTTAGGTATCCAAGGTAGGAAGTGCTCTTGAGAAAACACAAAATGTTTGGTCACATACAAGGTGGTGCATAATACAAAATTTCAACATGGAAAAATTGGTCAAGGTGGTCATCATGACCAAAACAAAGTCATCACAAAACATGTGAATAGGTTGGTTTCAAAAAGATGCCATTATCAAGGTGGACTTGAATAAATGGATTGGATGGTTGGTTGGGTAGGGAGTGGTTGAGCTAGCTCTTGATGTGTTAGGCAAGAGGATGCTACCTACATAGTCTCATGGATAGTGGACCCAATATGGACTTCAATCCTAATGTAGTTCTTGATTGATTATGGGGAGAGGGTTACTTTCAAATAGGTCAAGGTGTGATAAGAAAAAAAATTTCCTTACTTTTGTTTACTACAAGGTTTTTTTAGGTAGAAATGGGTGAGAAAGGTGGGGAATATAAAGCATAACCCTAATCATTGATGGTTAGGGTTAATCGGTGATGGTTACATAATTATCATCAGTCAGCATTAATTTTCAAGGGTTATGAAACCATAGATGGTTAGGGTTAACCATTGATAGTTAGGTAATAATTGATGATTGGGAAAAAAAACTAAAATTATAGCCAAAAGGTAAATGGTGAAAGTTTTATCCTTATTTGGAAATTAACATTTGTCATTTAATGTTACTCGAGTATTTTATATGAGACTTACTTGTGAGTACGATAAGTGTGCTTACATGTCAAGAGGGTATTGGTGACTATTATTGAGAGAGTTTTTTAATGGAGCCAAGATGGACACTTAAGATGCACGTAACTATGTGGGTAGACATGGATTGAGACATCATCATTGGTCACAGAATGAGGTAAGGTCCCCATATTTGTAAGTCAAAGTCTTTTTTAGGAATTGTGTTTATCAAATTAGATAATTTGTTATTATAAAATGGTATGGGTAGAGAGATTACCTAGGGATTTTTTTAGGTTTAATGAAAATGTGTGGGAAAAATAGTAAAAATAGAGAGAAGGATAGGAAAGTGCAAGATAGTGTTGTTGTAGGAGAGGGAGAAGAAGAGGTAGCGAGAATTAGTGTAGAAGAAGGTGTGGTAAAGGAGGTCGAGGGTTTGAATTTCATTGATTATGGTCACTAAAAATGACTATTGATGGTTGAATTAACTATTGATGGTTGACCTGAGGGAAAAAATACCCTAAGGAGACCCTCGATGATTAAGGGATCTATCGACAGTGGATGAAAAGAGGGTTGAGTTGGGAAAAAGAGAGAGGTGGAGTGTATTTAAATGTTATAGAATTTTATTAAAAATATGTTACTTTAGTGTTAAAAGGGAATGAAAAGGGGGAAGTGTTGGTTTGGGTTTGAGGAATTGAATGGTTTTTTTTAAATGTTGGTTTTATTCTTGTGCTAATGTTTAAAATAATGGTTGGGCATGTTGTAAATTCAAGAAATGGTAGATTTTTAATAATATTTTCTATGCAAGATATGCCATTTTATGAAATATATAGAGAATAGGTATTTTTTAAAAGATGAGATTTAGGTAATTTATTCATTGATATAATATCCCTTTGAGAAAAGATGCAGGGTAGGTTAGGATGATTATAGAGGTAAACAATTGATTAGGGGATAAAATGTTGTCAGGGTGTAGATTGGTATAGAAATGTTTGAAGGGTATTGTGAATCTTTGTGTAGATAGTTGGCACTCAGATAGAGATGAGAGGTAGGTTAGTGTTTACATAACCATTTCAAAAGAGATGAAGGGTAGGATTGAGGGGACAAGAGTAATTAATACTGAGTAGGTGTTCGGAGCATGATATCTATGAATGGTTAAAATTATTGTTTATACTAGTGAAAAATAGGAATAAGAAAGGGATAAATGAAATATTGGAAGGGTGTGTACTAGTGATTGATAGTCATCATATCTTGGGAAATGTAGATAGGAATAAGATGGGTACCTCATTTTTTATATGATTTTTTATCAAACCTAAGACCAGATCCATTTATAAGATCGAGTATCTAAGATCTTTGTGGAGGTGCGAGATGATATGTCTATAAAGGATTGATAACATATAGAGGCTTTTGGGTTTGGAGTGATGCACTACTACCAGTGGCTTCCTAGAGATCCTGTGATGATAGTTTCCCTCATCAAGAGATGGGACTTAACAACTAACACATTCTAGTTATCAATGGGAGAGATGATCATCCTGTTAGAGGATGTAGATAGGATCACATGATTACTGATTTAAGGGGACCCAATTTATCACATAGAGAGTGAGGATATTGATGATTGTATGGATATGTTGTATGGGGTAGATAAATCACATGCATAGGTTCACATTTGTAGATTCATCATTAGGCCTCTATATGAGAGGGCCTAGGGAGAGAGACACCTCCTAACAATGATTCAACTAGTGGTGACATGTTATGCTTTATTAAATTCCATTGGAGGGAGGTTTTATTACATTTTTTGGGGGGTACTTGTAGATCTAATACTTTAGAGGACTATTTTTGGAAGTGTTTCCTAATATTTATAACTATATTTCTAATTTTCAATAAAATAAAGAGGAGTGCATACCTAATTAAATGTTGTGATCATTGATGACCAGATAAAATGGGAGCCAATTTTTGGTGAGGAAGGACTACTTGCAATAAGACCACACTAAAGCAACTTATTTGTTAGATGAGTATGAAAGGTGGATTGCCTAGGAACATGCTAGATTCAAGAAGCAAAATCTCCATTGGATAGCTATCAATGCATTCCCCTAATGATATTTTTTTTATGAAAATAGAAATGAAAGATGATAAACTAATAAGAACATAAATTCTTATATAATAAATAAATAGTGTACTTATTCATAAAAAGTATAGCATAGTGTGTCAATACCATGCAAAGTGGATCAAGGTCAAGTCTAGAGGATGTGGGCAGGGTCTATAAATACGCCAAAAATAGAGACATGGTCTAATTGGGTGTGAAAGGTGAGGAAATAACAATATATTATATTTCTTGACAATGACCATCAGTGGTCAAGCTAAATAATGATAGTTGTCCTGATCGGTGATGGTTAGATAGTTGATGTAATTGATGATGGTTGTAACAACTAGAAAGGGTTGAGTATGGAAATTTATAGGAAATTAAAATAGAGTTGAGGGTGAAGTGGAAAGTGGTAAAAAGTATAAATATGGGTTCTACAGGTAAAGGATAATGTGTAGGTGATTTGATTCAAAATAGTAAGATTTAATGGAGAAAAAAATGCTAAAAATAAGAGAAAAATACATGTATGATGTAATGTGGAAGCTAATGAAAATTTGAATGAAATTGGATATCAAAATAGTACTCTAGCCTTCAAAAGTCACATGTATAGAGTTTTGGGAACTTCGATGCCTACAAAAAAAAACAAAAGAGCTTAGATGTAGTTTTCAATCCTCATCTCCTCTAAGAGCCTTGTATTTATAACACAAAACTACTATGTAAGGAGAAAGATAGTTGCTAAGTTGGGTTAGGATAGAGATGCCAATTCCAAGAGAAAGAAAGATATAAGGTGTGCATGGGAAATTTTCCATTTTTATTATACATAATTATTTTATAGCTAGATGTTTTTGTGTTCTAGGTTTGGAGTTCTAACCATCAATGATTAGGTTAATCATCGATGATTAGGTTAATCATCTATGATTAGGTTGACTATAAAGGGTTGAATCTTAAGTATGAAAGGGTTTTAAATGGGTCTAAGTTCATCTTTTAAAATGTTTAGAAAAGGGTGCCTATGTGTATTAATGAGTTTAAATTTTATTTTAAAGGTGATTTATCTAGGTGAATAGATAACTAAGTTTAAAGATAGGTTCAAGGTGATGTGACATCATAAATTAGTCGAGGGGACATTTTTGAGTGTCTATATTTTGCCCCTTTTTATTGTGTAGTTTTAGGACAATAAGCTATAGAACAAAATCAAAGTATTGACTAGCAAAGATTTGGTTACCCTGAGTATGGGAGGAGGGTATTCACCCTCAAACTAAGAGTTAATGAGGTAACATCAAAAGTGAGACATGGTTTGATAAAATATAAAGTGGATGTCATGAGGTGGGTGACTAAAAAGGTGTGGGAATTTGAAACACAAATACATGCAAAAAATTTGAGTAAATATGAGAGTCAAAATCATGTAAAAACTAAATTTGCCAATGTTGGGATTAATAAGTTTAAATTCTATGATAAGTGATAAGGTAATTGATCCCTAACATTAGTCATAGCTGATTAGATTATGCATATAAAATATCCTAGGAAAGGTTGGTGTTTACTTAGGTACCTAGGGTATGAAGTGCTCCTAAGAAAAACACAAATGATTTGGTTATGTATAAGTTGGTGTGTAATACAAAAGTTTGACATGGAAAAAATTGGTTAAAGTCCATAATAATGACCAAAATAAGGCCATTGCAAAGTATAAAAATAGGTTAGTTCTAAAAAGGTGTCAATATTAAGATGGACACAGGTAAATGGGTGGGTGGTTGGTTGGGTAAGGAGTGGTTGAGCTAACTCCTATTGCACTAGGCAAGATGATGCTACCTACATACTCCCATGTATAGTGGATCTAACATGGACTTTAGGCCTAATGTAGTTCTTGGTGGTTGAGGGAGATGGTATATCCTAAATAGGTAAAGGTGTGTCAAGAAAAGGGTTTCCCCATGTAGATGTGCTGTAAGGTTTAGTTTGGGTTAAAAAATTATGAGAAAAGGTGGGGAAAACGAAGATTAACCCTAACTATCGATGGTTAGGGATAACTAGTGATGGTTAGGTAACCATCAATGGTTAGGGTTAACCATCGATGGTTAGGGTTAACCATCATAGGTTATGTAACCATCTATGGTTAGGGTCAACCATCGATGGTTAGGCAAACATCAATGGTTGGTAAGGACCATAAAACTATGGTAAAAAGGTAAACTATTAATCATTTTATCCTCATTTAAAAACTTGAGATTTTGGCATTTTTATTTGTTTGAGTATTGTGTATGAAAGTGTGTGTGAGTGCTAAAAGTGCATTGAGGTGTTGAAACAAGATTGGTGATTTTGAGTGATCAAGTGAGGCCGAGATGGACACTAGAGATGATCATGGTTAGGTGGCTAGGGATGGATTGAGTCATTACCACTAATCATGAAATGAGCTAGGTTATATTTTAAAATTGATATGGATGGTAATTTATGAAAAAAAGATATATAAAATGGATATGATTTCATGCTAGTGGTATACTATGCTAGTAGAGAATTCCCTAGGGTTTGGTTTTGCTAGGTTTTTGAGGGTATATGATAGTGTAGGGGAATGTGGGTAGGAGATGAGAGTAGTAAAGTTTATGAGGGGGTATATATGGAGTTTAAAAGTAGTGAGAAGGGAGATATATGGTATCTTAGGTTTTTATAGAGAAGGTTGGGGTGTCAAGGCTCACCACCAATGGTCACTAATAGTGATTGTTGGTGCTTGACCCAATTGGTGATAATTGACCCTAGGGGTAAAAAATTCCCCAAGGAAACCATCAATGGTTAAGAGATCAATCAACGATTGAGGAAGAAGGCCTTATTGAGTGATAATGGGAAGGAGGGTTGGGGGTGGGTGTTGTTGATTAATTGATTGTTATAAACATATAATTATGTTGGATTTATAAATGGATTTTGAATGTTGGTTTCATAGAGTTTGATTCTATAGTTTTTATTCTAATGTTTTTAAATAATAATGTTTAGGGAAGTTGATGAATTGTATATTATTAATATTTTCTATTAGTGATAGGTCATGATGTGAATAATGTGTGAAAGAATTTTTTGAGGAAGGGTTGAGGTTTCATAGGGTAATAAGATGGACATGATAGATATTTGTTATAGAGATAAGGGGAGTATAGGATGATTACATAGGTAATAAGTGATTAAGGGATGCAATGTTTGTGGGGTGTATAGATGGGATAAAAGAAGAAGGTTTTTAGGAGTGTGAATATATATATAGATATTTAGTTCTTAGATTGAAATGATAAGTAGGTAGGTGTTTAAATATCTAGTTAGGCAGAGATGATTAGTAGGATGGAGTTGAGAAGAGTGAGTAGAACTGAATAGGTGATAGGTGAATGAAGTCCATAAAGAGTTGAAAGTGTTTGTTTATAATTGTGAGAGATACATGTAAGAAAAAAGGATAAATGAAATAGCGTTAGTAGATATGCAAGTATTTGATAGTCATCCTATACATAGGGATAAGTTATCATCTAATTCTTGATATGATTATTTTGTAGGCTTGAGATCAGATCTAGATATAGGATTGAGTGCTTGAGATATTCATAAAGGTGAGAGATGTTATGTCCATAGAGGAATAATGACACATGGAGGTAGTGGGCTTTAGAGGGATGTGTCATTACCATCACCTTCCTAGGGATGTCATGATGATAGTAACCTTCATCAAGAGATGAAACTTGATAACTAACATATTTTGATTACCGACTAGAGAGATGAGGATCTTGATAAGGGATGTGCATAGGATCACCCAATTACCCATTCGAGGGGACCTAATTTATCACATAAAGAGTGAGGAAATTGACAAGTGTATGGATCTAATGTTTGGGGAAGATTGGACATATGCACAATTTTATGTAAGTGGATTAAACATTAGGTCATTATACTAATGGGCCCAAGGAGAGAGGCACATATTGATGATGATGAAGCTAGTGGTGACTTGTTATATTCTATCAGATTTAGTTAGAGGGAGGTTCCCTTATGCTCTGTTAGGGATACTTGTGGAGCTGGTGCTTAGGAGGACTATTTTTGGATGGGCCTAGGTTTTTTAATTACAAATCTATAGAGAGTTATGGGGATTCAAAGTGCACATGTGTTATGGTATTAGTGTGGGGCTTGTACTCTATTATTGGGTGTATGAGCACATATAGGTGCTGAGACCATTAGGCCTACCTATAGAGGGTTACTTATCAATGGACTACAGAGTCGAATTTTATTAGTGGAGGAGGGATGGGGTGATGACAGAGGCTGGTGGTGGTGAGAGGGATATTGATTGGTTTTGAGATGCTTTGGAGGCCTTAGAAATTGGATATATAGTATGGAGGACATACATGACTTGGCCTATGCGGGTTGGATACAGGTACCATACATATTCATTATAGAGCTAGAAATGGGTATATGGTAGGTGGGATGGTGAGATGAAATGCATCCCATTTGAGAGAGTATGAAGATAGTTCAGACTTAGGTAGGGGATCCCACCTAATTTTACATGGTATAAGAGGGAGGATATTTATATTTATTTATTAAATCCATAGCCACAAGAGGAGTTAGATTATGATGAGCTACCTAAAAGATTGAGAGATGACACAAGCATCATAAATGATTATCCTACATGGTTTTAGGTAGATATGCAATAGAAATTTTGGTAGGGGTGATGGGGGTCAAAGACCCATGGACATTCATCTAGAATAGGGTGATCCTCATGTAGTGATGTCACTAGATACTACCTAAGCCTAAATTACAACATTACAGGTGTAGGTGGCCATATTATAAGGCTAAATTATATCAATATAGGGATAGGTGGGGGATATGATGGTGGAGAGGGACAAAGAATAGGCCTAGGTCATTACATTATAGGGATAGCCAGCTAGTCTTTAGGGATAGATAGGCACATTGTAGGGGTAAATTGGTGTGGGTTTGATAGTAGTAAAAATAGGAGGGCTAGTAGATTCAGAGCCACAAGCACATTATTTAGCCATTATATAAGAGCTTCATTATTATGAGGAGATGGTATTTGATCATTTTTGCCATGCCATGATATTTACTAAGTATAGAGATAACATGGGTGGTGGGGCCATGATTGGTACCCTAGGTCAGTAGGCTATGATAGTGGCTTAGATAAGGGTCCCAAGGGGACCACTACTAGGTAGAAGTATAGATGGGGCCAGTGGTAGTGGTACTCTAGGTGCAAGTCCATGATAAGATTATATATTTTTTGATATGTATATATGTATTTTGATACTGGCCTATGTACCATCAATGTGAGATATATATGAGCAAGAGGTATATACATGTATTGACAAGTATTAATGTATATTTATGTGATTTAGATGTTTATGGTGATTATGCTTTTATGTTTTATGAGATGCATGCATATATGATTATGATGTGATGATTATGACTAATGTTGATGTGTGATTTATATACTTTAGATTTTATAGATGATAATTACTCATAGACTTATGATTATGATGATTATTTGGATTCATGTTCTTAGTATAAGAATGTGATGATATATGGTTTGATGATGATACGATTTGGATTATATGGATAAATTATAATGTGTGGTTAATGCTTATCATGTGCATGCTTTTATATTTAAATAATGTGCGAATGTGATGTAACTTGTGAAAGAAAATGGTTAGTATGATGTGTTTATTGTTATTCTATAGTTCATGAGATATTATGGATTATGGATTATGTTATATTTTACTATTATTATGGTGAGTATAAATAAGATATAAAATTTTAATGAAAACACATAAAGAAAGTGTAGGTAAAAAACTAAATGTGAGAAAAGGGATGATGAGAGATAATGTCCTCATGAACCAATATAAGAAAAAGTAACAAACATGCATGTTGGATTCATTGGATTGTACACTATTAAACACAAGGTGGATTGACCTTAATGAAAATCAACCTTACATATGCTTCATATTAGTACACTTTTAGTGAAAAGGTATCATCATAAATTTAGTGTGCCAAGTGAGCTCAAAGACTTTTGATTTATAAAGGGTATACAGGAAAAGGAGATGATATGTAGATAGAGGGAAAAATGATGATGTAAAAACCTAATGTGGATTTAATCATCCTTTTGATAGGTGACCTAAGAACTAGAATAGATAAAACCATGTATTTAAAAGGTGTAGATTGATTGATACAGGAAGCCTAAAAATATATTTTTTTATGAGAGAGTCGATTGCGGCCCTTTTGTGGGATAAATCTCTTTCAAAGGGGGTTGTTTATTGCTTGATTTTATAGAAATGTTAAAACTGATCAATATGGGAAGCTTCGAGTGATTTGATTGATCCAATTATGGCTTGTATGTTTGAAATTTTGGCTTAGCCATCCTTTGAGTGGTCTAAGTATAAATATTTAGAAGTGTTTGATAGTTGTCCTTTGAGGGATCAATCTATCTCTTTTTGACTTTATTTGGTAGATGTCCTTTGAGGGAGTGGTCTATACTTAAGAAAATAGACCCAAATAATATTTTATATCCCATGTAGAATATTTAAATGTTCTTTTAGACATGGACCCATCTATCCAAGCTTAGAGGTTGACATTTATGGGGGTAAGATTTTTACCATAAAAGGTGGTTATGAGGTAATGGAAAGTGGTTTTGGAGAAAAAAGTGACCATGAGATTCCATCTGGTTAGACATGAAAAGTATCCATGAGAACCATGCCATAGTTAGAGTTGTGGTACCCATGTTTAAGATTGGGATAAAATTTTATGATAGATAATCAGATGGTTATGTTATAATCAAATGTCCCCAAGAGGAATAGGGTAATAAGGTAAGGGAGGTGAAAATATCATAAACCAAGGGATGAGCTTAAGTTAGACAACAAGGTTTATTATATCCTCGTTAATAGTATAAAATATGTAGATACCAAGCATTGAGAGGCTTAGGTTCTAGTTTTCCTTCAAGGGAGGATAAATGATAAGCTCCTGATCCATACTTATGGGTGATGATATAGGGTCCAAGCCAATTGAAAGAAACTTTTCCCTTTTTTATTTTCTCCATATTTTTTACATGTTATTTTTATTTAAGGATGAGTTATCCAATATTGAACTCCCCTTCTTTAAGATGTTTGTTATAAGTATGGGTAATATGCTCTTGGTAGATGCAAAGATGGTTAAGGGTAGTAGGGTGATGCTCATCAAGAATATCAAGGCATGCAAGGCATTCTTGATGATAATCATAATAAAAAATGATGTCCTGTAAGTATATGCAAAGAGAGGGGATCTAGACTTTGAGAGGTAAGAGAACCTCTATATCAAAGACTAGGGAAAAAGGTGTAGCACTTGTGGAGGTTTGAATGCTAGTGTGATAAGCCCACAAAGTAAATGGGATGTGCAAATGCCAATCTTGACCTAAAGTACTTACAACTTTGGTTAGCATCTTGATGAGGGTTTTATTAGAAGCTTCTACCTGTCCATTTACCTATATATGATAAGGTGAGAAATGACTAATCTTAATGCCAAAAGAATTATAGAGGGATTAAACTTTCTTATTTTTGAAGGATTTATTGTTAATAGTTATGATTTTCTGAGGGATACCAAAATGATAGATGATGTGGTGATTGATGAAATCAATAATGCATTTAGCATTGATCGAGATAAGGGGAATGGGTTCCACTTATTTAGTGAAATATTCAAGGGTAGTGATGATGTATTGGTGTCATTAAGATAAGTGAGGATTGATTTCTCCAATGAGATTAAGCCACCACTATGAGAAGGGCCAATAATCTTTGGATACTTGGAGTCTATGGATGGGTGTGTGATGAAAGTTAGCATGTTTTTGGCATTTGACACACTTCTTTACATAATAAAAATAATATTGATTGAGGGTAGGCCAATAGTACCCAAGGCATAGGATTCTTTTAGTGATAATGAGTCCACTAAAGTGTCCCCCATAGACTTCATCATGAGTTTCTTTGATAGCATGGGAAATATCATGACTCTATAGAAAATAGAGAAGAAGGCCATCGAAGCCACGTTTATAAAGGATTACTCTTAGTATAGCATAATGAGAAGTACCATGAATGAAGCCCTTTTAGGCATTCTTTTATAGGTTGGGTATAATGATGCCTGAGTTAAGGTAGTTAAAAGTTTGGTCATACCAGATGTCTGAAAGAGATGCCTCCATAGTAAAAATGGTAGGAAGGTAAAAAATGATATATGAAGGCCTAATGAAGTGATGGGTGGTGACAAATAGTTTATATTCAATGGATTGAGTGGTTATTTGAGATGTGAGGGAGGCCATTATATCTATGAATTTATTATTAGATCAAGATACTAACTGGATCTGGGAAAGTTTAAAAGATGTTAAGAGTTTGTCAAGGAGAATCTTATACTTTTACAAAATATCATTTTTACATTGATAAGACTTATTGACTTAGTTGCTCATGATTTAGGAATCACCAAAGAAAAAAATGGTTTTGATTCCCAAGGTGAGAGTGGTTTGGAGACTAATGACCAAAGATTTATATTTTACTATGTTGTTAGTACATTTAAATTCAAGTGTAAAGGAAAGTGGAAGAGGTTCTTTATGAAGCTAAATGAGAATTATGCCCACACCTAAACCATGTTGGCATTTAAATATATCAAAAAATATGGTCATTTGGTAATGGGGGGTTTTCTAAGAAAGAGTCATAATATCCTCATTTGGAAAGGTCAATAGGTTGGTTATCGAAGAGGGGAGCTTTAGCCAATTAGTCAGTGATGACCTATCCCTTAATGGATTTTTGTTAAAGAAACTAAAGATCAATCTTAGCTAGAAGCATGAGCCACTTTTCCATACACTACTTTTGGTATGGCTTGGAGTGCATATAATTGAATGGGTTAATGTTGGTAACAACAAATGTTTTGTGATTGAGAAGGTAATGATAGAATTGAGAGGTGAAAAAAATGAAAGTGAGATAAATTTTTTTAGGAGGGGTATATCGTGTCTCATAATATAGAATCATGTGGCTAATATAATAGGTACATTTTTCTTTATTTTTTCATCTCAATGCGCCAGCATTGCTCTTAAAGAGTGATAAGTAGAGGATATGTAAAGGTAGAAATGTTAGTCATCCCTAGGTGGGATAAGAAATGATAAAGAAAGAAAGTACTCCTTGAGTGAATCAAAGGCTTGTTAAAAATATTTTGTCCATCTAAAGGAGGTGTCTTTCTTCAGGAGATGGTGAAAGGGTTGGAATCTATGTGATAGTTGGGAAATGAAAAGATGGATAGATTAGAGTTTTACCTATAGACTGTGAAGTTGTTTAAGGTTTGTTAAAAGAATCATTTTTAGGATGGTCTTGACCTTAGTAGGATTAATTTCAATTCTACAAAGGGAAATGATAAATCCAAGGAGATTTTTAGAGAGAACCTCAAAAATGCATTTCTTGGTATTGAGATGGACATGGAATTAGATTAGTCTATAAAAAATGATAGCAAGCATAACTAGATGATCCTCATGGTGTCTGGATTTATCGAGGAGATCACCAACATAATCTTATACAATCTTATAGATAAGATCATGGAAGATATAAGTCATGGATCATTGATAAATCACTCTTAATTTTTTTAAACTGAAAGGCATGACCTGATAATATAAGGTTTCCCAAGGAGTAATGAAGGTGGTTTTATGTTGATTTGAAGGGGTGATTAAAATCTAATTATATCCTAAAAATCCATCCATGAGAAATAACATCTCATGCCTTATGGTAAGATCAACTAGTTGGTTGATGTTGGGTAAAATAAAGTAATCTTTAGGGCATACATGGTGTAGACACAAAAATCGTGTCGACTCCCCTGGTCATCCCCTATCTTATTCTTCTTCGCCTATTTAACCCTTGTCGATCACTTTTTCCATTAGCCTTGACCATGGCAGCATGTAAAAATGAGCACAGAGCTAAAGCTAGACTCTATCCCCATTGTGCATCTGCCAATGACAGTTATTACCCGGCCGATGTCGCCGACGTCGGCAATCCTGCCGACGTCGGTCACCTTACCGTTATTTGTTATCAGTTATCATTCAGTTCCAAATCAGTTCCCTGAACGGTTATCAAACCATCTCTCGAACCGCCCCTTGCCTTCATCAGCATCCACCGATCAATCCTGAAGGCTAATCAACTAATTAATCAATCAATCGACCCCCAAACTCAGACATTCACAAAGCTCTGGTGATCAATCAACTCCAGCATTCAACCAATCTGCATTCGCTTCGATCAACTTACGGCAACACTTCAACAACTTCAATCATGGCTTTTATCATGTCTTCTGGCAGGTAAGTATTTACTCTATTTATTTTATTTCTTTCTGGTTATTATTTGTTTGTTGTTCCTATTTCTATCACCCTGGATCTTTAGACCACAGACCTGAGCCCTGAGTCCCTTCCTTACATCCCTGCCCACTTTCCGAATCCATAACTCTGTCCAGACTCAACTAAAACCCCCAGACCCTGTCCAGACTCGACATTACCTTGATTAAACCTTGTTCAGACCTTGTCCAGACCCTATCCCGACCTTGACCAGACCCTATCTCGACTCTCTCAGACCTTCTGTAACTCGTCCAGACTCTATCCAGAACTTGCCCTGACCGACGCTGGTCACTACCCCGACCGACGCCGGCACTTTAACCGACGTCGGCACTTTCCCTAACCGACGCCGGCACCACAGAGACCGATATCGGTGACTGCATAGAACATTTTACTTCATTATCAGGCATGCATTTTATTTTATGTCCTTTATTTTTGTCATTTTATCTTCCATTATATCTACTTCAATCCAATATTTTGCTTTTTTATCAGTGGGTTGATATCCTTCTAGGAAGACTTCGTACTTCCAAGATCGGGCGTTCGCCTGATAGCCCACCATATCTTTGACTAACGTTTTTCCATGTTTCAGTCTCTTTTCTTCTCAGGTGTCATTCCTCCACAGCCAAAGAGGAGAATCTTCCAACGTCTGATTTCGGTGCGCACGACTATATCAGGTATCTTTTAGCCTTGACCATTTCTTTCAGTTTCTTATTTCTTCTTTGAATGTAGAAAGCAATTTTGCATAGAAACATTCTAGCACGCCCGGTGGGACCTTAGGGCCTTCTTTGGGTTCTTTCTTTCTTTCGTTCATATAGGTGCATTAGGTTCCTTCCTTTTCGCCTCCTTTCGTCTCTTCTTAAATGACATCATAAGCAGGACTAAAATGAACTTTTCTTTTCTTTCTTGCACTTCTAGACTAGCTAAAACTCATATTCTTCGACTCTTTCTCCATTCGTCTTCATACGAACAAACATTTCAACTTGGGCATTAAAACACTTTGCATTCATTTCTGTTTGCCTGCATCTCTTAGATCACACATAGTAATTAAACCGCATATTGAATTAATCTAGATCACTTGATGTTACACGACCAAACCACCTACACAAAACAAATATTTTAACTTACCTCAGACAAGGCCCGACTGGGATTTCATCCCCCAATGGATACCTTACCCGTCCCGGCAATCTTACTTGGATTTCATCACCAAGGAGAGAGCCAACTCTGTTCTCTGGCAGAGTCTAAACTATAGTGGAAGTATATTTTGGCTAAGCAAAACCAGCTAAGCACTGGAATCGTGAAGTGAGGGGAGCTTGCTCCTTAGCACTAGGCCTATACGGAAGCTAACACAGACTTCTTGAGCACCATAACAAAACTCGAAACCATCCATAGACTGCTTCTTCTAGGACCTGACTCACAAAGCCAATCTTCCTCTACACACATTATAAGGCATAAGCCACTATAATCCTAATAATTTACTTCTAGGGTTTTAGGATCTGCTTTTGTCTTCATCTTTTTTAGTTCTTATCTGCTTGTTTGAGCTTATGAGGACGTTCTTCCTTGCCTTGAATGGTTCTGACTTGTAGCCAAGCCAAGGCTCTAGTCGATCACGCGAGGTATCATCCTCTTCCGTCTACCCCACCTACAACCAGCCCTATAATGGAGTTCAACTCAAAAACTGAAAGAACTCCTACCAGACCATCTCTGACCCAAACACCTATTATCCCATAAGGGGACCAAGATTTTGCATGATTCTTGGACCTCAACGTAAAAGCCTTGGAACACTATCTCGTGAATAGCCAAACGCGAGACCCCTTGGGCAATCCAATTTACGAAATGCCGACTTCATTCCTCGAAACTGCGGCCATATCAACGGCGTCTGTAGTCCAACCCTTAGATACCTAGGCTATTGCCTCAACCAATGACCAACCTTTTACCAATCATCCAAGTGTGGCCTCTCCTTCCATCGTTGGGCCCACTTTCATCGGGGTTTCGGCCCCCTATCAATCTCAGCCCACTCAACCACTTTCTACCCCCTTTCAAAACTTGGTCGTCTCTATTCCGCCTACCCTTACTCCTATCAACACTAGGGTGGCTACCTATCCATTGGCCCATGTTACCTCTAACCAACCTTCCATGACAACATCAAACTTGGCCATGCCTTCTATCTAACCATCCTTAGTCACTTCTTCTGTCCCTACGACTAGTCATCCGTACGTTGCGCCCTTATTGGTACAACCGACTACGTTGTATACCTCTTCCAACCTCTTTCAAGCACCTTACAATTTGGGAGGCGTTCCACCCACCAATCCGTCAGTAGATATTATCAAGATGTTGATGGATAAAATGTCCAACTTAGAGACCTCCGTTTCTAACTCACGCAACATTCTCTCGTATGAACAAATCTACAACGAGCCCATCCATCCTTCTGTCCCTATCAGACCATATCCTAGCCAGTGGGAACTTCCTAAGTTTTCTCATTTCCAAAGCAAGGAAGACCCACAACAACACTTACGGGCATTCAGACACGCCTGTTACCTTATTGTCCACGACGATGTGTTGCTCTTATGCACATTTCCCATGTCTCTCTTGGGTGTTGCACTTGACTGGTACAGCTCTCTTCCTAGCCATTCCATCTTCACATTCACTCAGTTGGCCCAGCTCTTCTTGGATCATTTCTCCATCAATATCACCAAGAAGGTCTCCATAACAGACATCTATTCTATCCGCCAGTTCGAGGATGAATCCATTGCTGATTTCGTCGCTCGGTGGAGGGGCCTTATCAATCAACTTTCATTTTCCTTACCCCAGCCTGAGCTTATTGAACTTTTCTCTCAAGCCTGTGCTAGACATATTTCTTCTACCTTGAGGGTTCAGACTTTCCACACTTTTGACAAAGCCTTCACGATGGCTCGTAAACTTGAGTTACGTGCCGTCGAGGAGAATAAAGTCAAGTTGCGGAGTAAGAATCCTAACTCCAAAACCAATGACCCCTCTTCTAAGCCTTCCTCGTCCAATCCTAAATCTAAAGCTTCAGCAAATGCTGTGGTTGTTAGATCTTCTTCCTCTTCACCTTCAACTAATCAACCTGAACCATCCACATCTATGAGTGCCACTCGCCAATTTCAGCAGAGATACATACAGCGACAGTTTACTCCACTTGGAGAATCATATGCATCTGTGCTGGAAAAACTTGTCAAACAAGGGGCCATCAATCTTCCTCAGATCCGACCACCACCACAATTTGATCCCTCACGCGTTATCCCTGTGTGGTATAGGGAAGATGACTTATGTAACTACCACCGTGTTAAAGGTCATGACACAGGCAACTGTAAAACCCTTAAAAACAAAATCCAAGACATGTTGGAAAAGGGTGACCTCATCCTTGACAATCCTAATGCCCCTCCTAATCAGGGTATCGATATCTTCAAACAACCGTTCCCTAATCATCCACCAACTCAAAACAACGTCCAAACCTTGACTGATAATACCCATGAACATAATATTCGAACAGTCAATACGGTCTTGCCCCTCATTCCTAACCAACCTCAAGAGGTGAATTCATCCATTAGTCCATCACATGTGGATGAACCTCTTTCTCCAGTTAGTTCTCCCTCAACTTCTCTCATTTTGGAGGATGCCTCGACCTTACCAGTACCGCCAATTTCACCATCTTCCTTCTTGCTGCCCATGAGAGACCCAACCTTTCCTACTCCTCGACCACAAGTGGAGGGCACTATCATCCCTGCCCTTTACCCACTTGAGGAGCTTCATTCTCCAGTTTCTTCTCCACCCAGGGAAGAACCCATCTCTCCTTCGTCTCCAGCCAAAGATGAACCTGTCACGACTTCACCATGCTTTGGGCCTGAGACTACTACACCCATCTTACCTTCAATCCCACAACCGTCGACGTCTTCTCAAGAGCCCAAACCTCATCCCGCATCTTCTCAGCCATTTTCCCGACTAGTGGAGAGACTCAAACTTCTCCCTTCTAGGAAAGTGGAGCATCAGGGATTGTGGGACCGTCTCATAGCTCTTCAACAAGCCTGGGCCCTCTCATCTCATGCTGCTAATCCTCCCATGGTAGAACCTCCTAAGACTATCAACAAAAATCAGATTTCTGCCTTTAGACCATCCACATCTCCATCAACCTCATCAAAACCAAAACCCTCATCTACTCTGCCTAAACCTATCAAGTCGCTTGGCGTTCACCCCGTCTCCAACCTCACTCATCCACAAGTGAAGGTGGACTTAAACCAGACTTCAACCAATAGTAGTCTTCAACCCAAATCACAAAAGACTCCCAAACCACAGAGGCAAACACCTCCTCTTCCATCACCATTGCCCTCCATTTTGGGCCCGCATCCTTCAACTTTAACCAGAATCCTTCCCACTTCAACCTCTAATCAAAACCGGTTGCCTCTTTTGCTTCCTTTACCTACCACTAGCCTACCCTCTCCCAAAAGGGCAGTACCTCTCATGAAGAGTGTACCGTCTCTGCCTGCCATCGCACCATCAACCCAGAAGGTGGTACAAAAGCCTCCTCTAACTTCGCCCAAGCAAAAGTCACTGACATCGCATACATCGATAAGCACGGACCCTTTAGTGGGCTCATACTCTTTAATCTTGCAACGAATTTTATAAACTTCTAGCATAAATCTTTGACCCATCAAGCCTTTCCAACCTCTTGGGTCTAAACCCTCCTGGTTCGATGACACGAAGATTTATTTATATCGTCGTACACCAGGACACGACACCGAGACTTGCTGTGCCCTCAAGGCTGTCATTCATCGTTATCTGGAGAAAGACACTCTTCTCTTTGAGGACACTTTCGACCGACCTCTGACTCCTTCTGATAACCCTTCTATCTCTTCAAACCCATCTACATCCCATCAACCGATTACAACTCCTTCATCACCTTCACCTCCCATCTTTGAAATCAATGCCATCCACATCACCACTAGGTCACAAAAGGACAAGGCCAAAGAAAAAGCTGCCATTCCTTAGACCTACCCTTTTGTCAATCCACCTCAACTGCCTAAGCCTAAGATTTCTATCCTTGGTGCACCTCAACCCTCCTCTTCTTCTTCTTCTTTTGGACCAATCCATGACTCCATGTTGAAACAGCTTCACCAGACGCCTGTGAAGATGTCCCTCTACGATCTCATCCAAACCTCGCCCAAACATCGTCAAGCCCTCATCCAAGCCCTACAGGCAGCGGAGGTCCAACTCGAGGACCCCCAACCACTTGCTGCCCTTGTCCACTCCTTAGCCCCTATTGCCTCCATCACATTCAACGATTCTGAGATTCCTACATCCAACACAGAAGATCAGGATGCTGCCCTCTTCATCACTACCTATATCGATCAGACACACATTAAACGTGTTATGATTGATGGGGGTGCTAGCATCAACATCATCTCCACCCATGCCTTTGATCAGTTGGCTCTTCCCAAGAATTACGTCTCTAAAACTGACGCAATCTTGCACTCTTTCAATGACACTACTGCCATGACCATTGGCACAGTCGTTCTTCATATTCGCGTTGGTCCACGTACAGTCCCAGAGCTCTTTTACATTATCGAAGGAGAGTTTCAATACAATATCTTGCTGGGCCGACCCTGGATCTATGCTATGGCTTGTGTCCCCTCCACCCTGCACCGTTGTGTGAAATTTGAGTATGACGGACAAGTCCACACCATTCCTGCTGACCCTTCACCCTTCAAAACATGCAATACCACCTACCGTCCAAACAATGTCCTCATCCCTATCAAGCTGTTAACCCCAGCACTGCCTTCATCTGTGGAAGCTTCGACCAGTTCACAATAGGTGATTGCCCTTACACCTCCCCTTCAAGCGATGACTACAGACCCCATAGAAGACGTCTTCCAAAGACTTTCATTGGGAGAGTATCGCTTGCTAGCTTTAGACATGTTCCAAACTCCACAAGAGTATGGATGCCTTCATCACAGCCCCAACTACGACCATCGAATAGGGATGATCATACCTTATGGTCCCCCTTACCTTCGCACTAACCTCATCTATGGGGGGTTTAATCAAGCTCCTACTAACAGTAATCCTCTTTCTTCACCTCAACCTTTCACATCAGACTTTTCATTTCTTAGCAACCCCACTTTTGCACACACTTACCTTTATAGGTGTGCATGGAAGGGTTTTGGTTTCAGATGCTATGAGTAGGGCTCCCATCAGCCTATCCAACTGCTCAATGATGAAGACGCCAAGAAATGATATGGTCTGGGATATCACGACCCCACTCAAGACCCTGTAGACCTTTGTCCTGACCCAATCATTGACCAATCTCCTCCACACTTGCCTGTTTCACCCCCTTCACCTATGGAGTCAGTGGTTTCCATTCCTCCTAGTTTTTTTTTCCATAAACACCATCCGCCTGGACCCCTTGACTTATCAGCTCAATGGGGTGTCTGTTTCTCTCCCTCTCATTTTTCCCAGCATGATTGAAGATGGGTCAGCAACTATTCACACTGTTCACTGCGTTGACGATGATGCCATTCTTTCTTACATGGGCGCTGACGATTCTTTCATCCAGCGCTCCCTCCCTTCTGAGACCCAGGTTATGTTAAATGAATCAACCATTGACATCAACCTTCCTTCTTCTGATGTTCCTTATGTCTTAAAGAGTGGCCAATCTTTAGACGCTCAGGAGCAGCTTGACTATACCCATTTCCTCTCTGACCATAGCAAGGCCTTTGCCTGGACTTATAGTGATATGCCTGGCATTGACCCCACCATCGTTACCCATAACATTATGACCAAACTAGAGGCTAAGCTTATCAGGCAAAAGCTTCGAAAGATGCATCCTCGCGTTGCCCTCCTTGTCAAAGAGGAGCTTCAGTGCCTCCTTTCTGTCTCCTTCATCCAGCCCATCGATTATCCACAGTGGGTCTCTAACATTGTCCCAGTCACCAAGGCAACTGGGGGGATTCGGATCTGCACGGACTATCACGACCTTAACTTAGCCTGTCCTAAAGACGACTTTCCTCTTCCTAACATTGACCAGCTTGTTGATCTTATGGCCGGCCATGAGATGCTATCTCTTATGGATGGGTTTTCAGGATACAATCAAATCCTAATTGCTCTAGAAGATCAGCACAAGACTACTTTCATTACCCCATGGGGGACTTTCTGCTATCAAGTCATGCCTTTTGGCTTGAAAAATGTAGGTGCCACTTATTAGCATGCCATGACCTACATTTTCCACGATCTCCTTCATAAAATCATGGAGGACTATGTGGATGATCTACTCTGCAAATCCAAGCTTCGACATGACCATCTAACCATTCTCGAAATCATCTTTTCTCGTCTTCTTCAGTACAATGTTCATCTTAACCCCAAGAAATGTGTCTTTAGGGTCCTCTCTGGCAAGCTTCTCGGCTTCATCGTTTCCTTCCGTGGCATCGAGATAGATCCTGCCAAGATTCGTGCTATCCTCGAAATGCCTCCCCCAACCAATCTCAAGCAGCTTTGCAATTTGCAAGGCAATCTCCAATCTATTCGTCGTTTCATCTCACAACTTTCTGGCCGCTGCCAACCTTTTCATCATCTCCTTAAGAAGGACATCTCTTTTACATGGGATAAGGACTGTCAAGAGGCTTTTAAAGCCCTAAAACACTATCTGGTCTCTCCACCAGTCCTCATTCCACCTAAAGATGACCAACCTTTTTACCTTTATATCTCAGCCACTCATCATTCATTAGGTGCCATGATCGCGCACTGAGACAAGCATCACCGTGAGCAAGCAGTCTATTATATCAGCCAAACACTGGTCGACTATGAAACTCGGTATACCCATATCAAGAAACTCTGTTTGGTGTTAGTCTTTGCTACTACTAAACTTTGCCACTATCTTCTTAGTCACAAAACCTTTGTCATCACCCACACCGACCCTCTCAAGTACATGCACTCCAAGCCATATCAGAATCAATGTATGGCTCGGTGGCTCATGTTGCTTGCTGAGTTCAATCTCGAATTCATCCAGCAGAAATCTATCAAGGGGCAAACCATTATTGATCAACTAGCAGATGCCCCTCTTCCTGACAATCAACCTTCGCCGTATGAATTCCCTGATGAGTCTATTACTGCGCTTTCCTCCGACGACACCACCTATCAAATGACTATGTTCTTTGATAGTTCCAAATGTCAACTCAGTGGGGGTGCTGGGGTTATTCTCATCCCACTCGAAGGGGAGCCCATGCCTTTGTCTTTTAAACTTGACTTTGATTGTACCAATAATATGGCCGAATACGAGGCCTTAATTTTGGGACTTCAGACCGCTCTCTCTCTCAGCATCAAGTCCATTAACATCTTCGGTGACTCGCAGCTCATTGTCAATCAGGTCAACGGTTCATACCTCTATAAAAATGAAATTTTACAAAGGTACAAAAATCGTGCTGACATTCTCCTGCATCTTTCAATCATTACCTCCTGCAGACTGTTCCTCGATCCACGAATAAGTTTGCTGACACCATGGCTTCTCTCGCTTCACATATCCCATCTTCCTCATCTACATCTAGACTTTTTGTCATGGTGCGTCATGTGTCGTTGCCTTCATATATCTCTTCTCACATTCATCATGTCAACACTATAGACCCTAGCCCACAAGATGCTTGGTATAAGCAACTTGTAGACTTCTTATCTTTCTCTGTCATTCCTCCCAACCTCTCTAGTAATGCACGACGAGCTTTTATCAAGCGTACCACTCGCTATACCATGCTAGGGGGTCTTCTCTATAAGCGAGGCTTCGACGACCTCCTTCTTCGCTGTCTCACCTCCACTAAAGCATCTCAAGCCATTCAGCAAGTTCACGATGGGATTTGTGGTGGATATTTTAGTGGGAATTTGGTTGCCAAGCGCATCCTTCGTTTGGGCTATTATTGGCCTACCCTTCATCAAGACTGTAGTGACTATGTTCGACGTTGCATCAAGTGTCAACAGCACTCTAACTTGCTTCATCTTCCTAGTCACACCTTACAAATCACTCAGGATTTTTGGCCTTATTCTCAGTGGGGTTTAGATCTCATCAGTGAGATTAACCCTCATTCATCTCTTCGTCATCAATCCATCATCACAGCCACTAAATATTTCACCAAGTGGGTGGAAGCCATTCCTCTCGTCTCCACAAAAGCTGACAAGATTGTCGACTTCATCACCACCCATATCATCTGTCATTTCGGTGTCCCTCATAAAATCATCACCGATAACGACAAGTCCTTTAAAAACAAAACTATCCAAACACTATGCGACTCATTCGGCATCAAACTCAGTTTTTCTTCGCCTTACTACCCATAAGTAAATGGGTAGGCCGAGGCTTCCAACAAAATTCTCACCAAAATTCTCATGAAAGTGGTCAGTGACATAGGCAGGGATTGGCACATTCACATTCCCTTCACTTTGTGGGCTTACCGCACTAGCATTCGAACCTCTACGGGTGCTACCCCTTTTTCTCTCATGTACGGAACAGAGGCTATCTTACCTCTCAAAGTACAGATCTCGTCTCTCTGCATTTCTCTACATGATATTCTTTCTAATGATGACTTTCATCAAGATCGCTTAGCTCAACTTGAGTTACTTGACGAACGTCGTCTTGCTGCCCTTAATCATCTCCATGTCTATCAACATCGCATCAAGCACACCTATGACAAAAATCTGTGAGAACAAGATTTCAACATCGGAGACCTCGTCCTCAAAGAGAATCAACATGTGACCAATATGGACCAAAGTAAACGAGGCAAGTTTGCTCCTAATTGGCTCAGACCTTTTATTATCACGCACAAGTATGGATCAGGGACTTATCGTCTGTCTTCTCTTGATGGACACCCAGAACCTGAGCCTTTTAATGCATTGCATCTGCAATCATTCTACTGCTAGTCGAGTATTCATCCACTTGACACTTAACTTGAGCTCGTCCCTTGAGCAATCCCCGTCCTCTTAATCCTACTTCTTTTCAACCCTATTCCTCTTAACAATTCCTATAACCCTTTTATGTTGTATGGATGCTTTTGTCCTCATAAAAGGGAACCCTTGACCTTCTATAATCTTGTCCACAACTCAGATTTCTATAAAAATAAATCAAGATGTCACAATATCCATGGTCACTATATCAATATCAAAATCAAAAAGCAGACTGTTCCCTCGAAGGACAGCTGTACTATCATTGCTGTAATTAATAGATTGCTCCCTCGAAGGACAGCTATTCAAAAGCCCTTATATTAAACAAAAATCTAGACCACTCCCTCGAAGGATGGCTATGACTAATCTGGCAATAAATAGCACTATTTTAGAAGCTTCTCGCATTGATCAACTTCACAACTGACCACCTAGCAAATGACATCTCTATGTAGGCTTCTCGCATCGATCAGTCTGCCCCCAACAAAAAAAAAAAAAAAATTGAGTCATGGACTTGACTTATAGTTGTCTCAAGGTCTCCTATTAAAAGGGACATAGTTATCTCTGCTCTTAAAATGGGTTACCCTCTTTCCTCCTCCTATCACCTGCTCAAGGGACTTCGAGCTCACTTTAATGTCAAAGTGATTCGATTACCGCTCTAACATAACTATGGTCAACGACGTCACGCATAAATAGGGCTCTTGGTTTTCATAACCCCTATCTATGCAATCTTTTTGGTCCTTGTCAATGAAAGAGCAATATGCTTTTCACTTCTTCTGCACTTTGGTCACATTCACCTTCATCACTTATCAATTAACTCAACTCTCTTTTCAGACCACTCCCATAACCTATTCACCCTAGTTTTTATGGACACCAATACACATGGAAACTATTGACCCGCTGCAATTTATGTTAAGCATAAACCAATACTTGCTGAAGCGTAAATAAACCTCAATTCATTTTTAGCATACATCCATCACGAATATGGAATATTGCTAGGGATGAAAGACCTCTCGACCAATGTTGCAGAATACTCCATTTGGAAAAGGCTGCAACATCTCTTCCCCTCATCATTTCATCATAACCACGACCAATTTCATCTCTTTGACTCTCCTTCCCTTCTAGGGAGAACTACATTGGCCTGAGGCCCTACGACAAGGGCTATGTAGGCAACACTCAGTTGACATGGGGTCTTCTAGGGTTAGCTCGGCCATTTTCTTCGTCACTTTTTTCCATCTCCTTCTCTCGTCACCTATCAATCACATCACAGTCAATAACATATTCACCTAATCATTAGTATACTCTCATTTTCATTATAACATCATAAGTCATTAGTCATAAATTTCATTCATCATAACTCATTAAACATTCGCATCATCCACAAGTTAAACATTCAATATCACATCTATCATCATCTAATCTAAAGTCATCATCATATAATCTATCATCATTTAACCTAAAGTCATCATCATATAATCATTAAACATTAGCATCATCATTAACATCATCATCATAATCATCATCAAAATCATATCAAAAAATGCATCATGAAACACAAAAAATGCTGCAAACATCTACAACATCTCCATAACACATCAATAACCAAAATCTCATCATATATATCAAAAATAGTTTTATACAAAAGGACACAATCTGTGTCTGTCTCTCTCTCTCAATACATCTCTTGTCTTTGGCTCGCAGGCCAGTATATACATCAAAAATGCATCTCTAAGGCTACCCTCAAGGCTATGGCTGTGGTGGTGGTGGCGGTGGCTGAGAAGAGGCTGTATCCTCTCCTCCCTCTGATCTCTGTCGTCTACGCGACCCTGAAGCCGTCGCTCATGACATCGACCTCTATCGGCTCTGCTCCACTCTCATCTTAGAGTATCACTGTATCTGAGGGAACCCTCTAATGGCCCTCTCATAATATGCAATCTCGTCTAGCACATCAGTGTATCTAACCATAGATACGGTCTGCGGTGGACCCATCTATCCTACTCGTGTGGCTTGTCCAGACCCCTGTGGCTGTGCCTGACCTTGGTGCATTGATACTGATGGTCCCGCCCCCTGTGAAAATGCTGGCTGCTGAGATGGCTGCTGCCATGGGCCCTGCCCTCCAAAACTTTGCCCTGCCACTACCTGTGCCTGGGTTGCAGCCAGCTGTCCCTATAATAATGTGACCTACGCTGTCAATGCTACCACCTGACCTATCATCTCTCCCAGCTACCCTGTGACTCCTGCCAACTGCCCCTGCAAAATTGAGACCTGAGCCTGAGCTGTGTCTCTCTCCTCCCGTGCAGTGTCCCTCTCCTCATGGGCTGTATCCTGCTCCTTGGTAATCGCTTGCAAATCTGGCTGGAGACCCACCTGTATACCTCGATACTACCCTTCCCACCATGACGTGTAGGCCTTTGTGCATCTTGGGTTGGCTATCCCAGGTCCTGCCGGCAACTCCTCAAAATCAGGCTCCTCTGTCTCCTCTAGAAGTGGGAGCGGCGTCTCTATATCATCTCGCCTATACTATGGGAAGGTGGGAGGCACATCCTGTAGCAGCCTATACTGGCACCACACTCTCTCTACAGGGATCCTCTCAAGCTCATTGGCTCATCTGCCTTTGATCCATTGCCTGCTCTGAACCCCAACCAGCTGCTCTCCCTAGTCTCTGAATGCTGGATAGACCAAGTATGGTCTCCAAACGATGTCTGTAGGAATCAGGGCCTCCAGTACCCCTCTGTAATGGTCAATGTCCCTGACCACTCCATTCATCCGTGTCTATGCCATCATCTCGCACCATCACCTGAATCCAACTCTAAAACCGGCCTGAATCGCCACTGGGAGGCCAAGAGGTTGTGTGACCACAATATGCTCATAAGCCTAGCAATGTAGTAGGTGGCCCACACACAAGTTGTATCACCACCGCTGACTGATCCCCCACAACTCTCTATATACCTGGGCCAAAAATATAGGCGCCCAAGTGAACACGGTCTGCTGCTCTATCATATCAATCAAAACTTTGATCATAGCAATCAAAAACTTGTCGCCCTCTGCATCTGGCAACGCATACACTATGATGCCGATCATCATCAGGATGGCCAGCCGATGTGCCTCCTCATTTGCCGCATACAACGGCTCATATACAAAACTCGTTGAATGGTAGCTCATCTCCACGGCATGCTCTCCAAATAGCGTGACCATGTGAATGTCATGCGCCTCTCTCAAGCACACATACAGGTCTGCTCCATGCACCGGTAGCCACAAAATTTGGTACATGTCCTCAATCGTGACCATCATCTTGCCTGTAGGCAGGTGGAAGGTATTGGTGGCATGGTCCCACCACTTAATCAAAGCCACCATGAGGCTTACGTCTCTCACCACTCTGCAGTAGCATCTCAGCCTGCCTAGTCTGACTGCGCTCATCTGCGCCCACTCCTCGATGGACACACCTCCGCGTATCCACGTCAGTAAGGTCGGGAGGCGATCCCGCAGCATCAGGGTCTGCCTCGCTTACATCCATACATAGACACTTTCATGTTAACATTTTTTCTACTTTGCCTATTTTACCAACTATTCAGACTATCTAAGCCTACCCCGACACCCAAGAAGCCCTTGGCATAGTTTCAACCTCTCAACTTGACCGTTTTTCAGAACCATTTTCTGACCAGGCAGCCACTGATATCGGTTAGCTTGCCGGTGATGGCACTTACCTAACCGACATCGGTCACTTAGTGACTGACGTCAGTAGGCAAGTAATTGACGCTGGTAGCTGGTCAGCCGACGCCGGCAGAGTCACTGACGTCAGTGACTGGTTTGACCCTAGAGCCAAACGGGGTGAGCCCTAATTTTTAGGGCTTCCCCATTTCTCATCCTACACCCCCCAAAACCCTCCTGACTCACTCTTAAGCTCTCCTAGACAACCTACCCACCTTCCTAACTACCCTCCCCCTCAATTTCTACCTCAACTAACCGAAAATTTCAAAAACAAATTCAAAACCAAAATAACTCAAATTAAGGTTCCAAATCCTCCTACCTCGTCTCGACAATGCCAGCATGGTGGCACGATAGGTGCTGCTAGTGGTGGACCTCCCACGGGTCCTCTACTCCCCTCTACCATCCATTCTGTCTCAATGGCTTTGCACGCTCCTCTTGACTCACACGCGTCCCTACAGTGTCCAATCAACTCCTTCTCTCCACCACTGCTTCTCTGCCACCTCGCACCACTCCTTGGTCAACTCTGGGTCACTTTCACTCAACACATACCAGAGCTCTTTTTCTCTCTCAATCAAATAGCAAATGACTTTTGGTGGGCCACCAATTTAGTTTTGTTAGATTTGGTAGACCGTCGATGTCAGCATCGGTGTGCCCTAAGCCGCCAACGTCGGGCGATTTACGCCAACGTCAGGCCCTTTTGGACACTGACGTCGGTTATATAGCCAACGTCGGTGGCCTTTAAATCTTTTATCCCTCTTCAAAGTAACCAAAATCATGTCTCTAATCAAGTCAAGTCATTCAGACCATGTCATTTTGACCCCTTTTGGGGCACATTTTGATCACTTTTACATCCATCCATCGAACACCAACCATTAGAGATCATGCCTATCTCCTTCGACCTCGACCACTTCCAAGACACTGTTGCCTTGGTTGTTTTTGCATGTATGCTTCCTCATGCCTGGTTAGAAAAATTGTGCGTAGACCTTTTTGGACCCTCACAAGTATAGGATTGCAAGCTGGTTGATCCACACTACTTGTGACTTTTTCGTGATTCTAGGAGCACTTCCTGAGCCCGAGATACCTAGAACGTGACGACCCATTTAGAGCTTCAGCTTACATTAAATAACCCGATCAACAGATGACTAAATGCTGAGGCCTGGTTATTTTAATTTTAGCACTCCTTGACCCTTGACCTGTGACACTTTTTGACCTGACCATCTCGTGCAGTGGTATGCACGCAATCACGACTTTTGCAGCATTCACCCTCACCCCTTTTCCATCCACTCTTTGTCAAATCAGCACCCGATTCCTAGTTCCCTTCCCTCACCTCCTGCTTTGAGGGGAAATACCTTATCCATAATCGAGGCAATCTGCTACCTTTTTTTTGTCTTGCAGTTCATTCGAATAACCAACAAGATGAAATCAACCTTATCCCTCACCTGGGGCAATCACTCCTATTTTTGTCTTGCAGTTCATCCAGAACAACCAATAAGACAAAAAGGGGCAAATGTAGACACCAAAATCGTGTCGACTCCCCTAGTCATCCCCTGTCTTATTCTTTTTTGCCTATTTAACCCTTGTTGATCACTTTTTCCATTAGCCTTGACCCTGGTAGCATGTAAAAATGAGCACAGAGCTAAAGCTAGACTCTATCCCCATTGTGCATCTGCCGATGATGGTCGTTACCCGATCGATGTCACCAACGTCAGTCACTTATCGGCCAACATCGGCAATCCTTCCAACGTCGGTCACCTTATCATTATCCATTATCAGTTATCATTTAGTTCCCAATCGGTTCCCCAAACGGTTATCGAACCATCTCTCAAACTGCCCCTTGCCTTCATCAGCATCCACCGATCAATCTCGAAGGCTAATCAACTAATTAATCAATCAATCGACCCCTAAACTTAGACATTCACAAAGCTCTGGCGATCAATCAACTCTAGCATTCAACCAATCTGTATTCGCTTCGATCAACTTACGGTAATGCTTCAACAACTTCAATCATGGCTTTTATCATGTCTTCTGGCAGGTAAGTATTTACTCTGTTTGTTTTATTTCTTTCTAGTTATTATTTGTTTGTTGTTCCTATTTCTATCACCCCAGATCTTTAGATCGTAGACCTGAGCCCTGAGTCCCTTCCTTACATCCCTGCCCACTTTTTGAATCCATAACTCTATCCAGACTCAACTAAAACCCCCAGACCCTGTCCAGACTCGACATTACCTTGATTAAACCTTGTTTAGACCTTGTCCAGACCCTATCTCGACCTTGACCAGACCCTATCTTGACTCTCTCAGACCTTCTGTAACTCATCCAGACTCTGTCCAAAACTTGCCCTGACCGACGCCGGTCACTACCCCGACCGACGCTGACACTTTAACCGACGTCGGCACTTTCCCTAACCGATGCCAGCACCATAGAGACTGATATCGGTGACTGCACAGAACATTTTACTTCATTATCAGGTACGCATTTTATTTTTTGTCCTTTATTTTTGTCATTTTATCTTCCATTATATCTACTTCAATCCAATATTCTGCTTTTTTATCAGTGGGTTGATATCCTTCTAGGAAGACTTCGTACTTTCGGGATCGGGCGTTTGCCTAACAGCCCACCATATCTTTGACTAACGTTTTTCTGTGTTTTAGTCTCTTTTCTTCTCAGGTGTCATTCATCCACAGCCAAAGAGGAGAATCTTCCAATGTCTGATTTCGGTGCGCATGACTTTATTAGGTATCTTTTAGCCTTGACCATTTCTTTTAGTTTCTTATTTCTTCTTTGAATGTAGAAAGCAATTTTGCATAGAAACACATGGTTAAGGTCATATAAATCCACATAAAGATGGAGTTCCCTAGTGGGTTTGGTAATGATAACAATATTAGAGACCTATAATGGATAGTCAATGGGTTGAATGAAGTTGTTGGATATAAGATGTTGAATTTCTTATTTGATGAAAAGAACTATGTGAGGGTGTATTTTATGAAGCTTTTGTCATACTAACTTAGCCTCAAGATGGGTAATGATGTTATAGAGAGCAATGGAGGGATCAATCCTAGGCATTTTTTGATAAAACCATGTGAATGCAATGTTATGGGCTTGAAGGAAGGTAGGATAATCATGTTGCTCATTTGAGTTTAAATATTGGCCAAGTTTAACAATACATAGAACCTCTTAGGTCCCCCAATTAACATTGATATTTGATTCTGAGTATGATCTGGTTTTCAAGATGGAGAGATTTATGGATAGAAGAATCCCCTATGCTAAGGTAGGTGAGAATGGAAGAATCATCTAGGCATTAAATGGTATGAATTGTGGATGAATCATGATCAATCATCTCAAGATGGATGAGGGGAAAGGTTTTGGCATGGCCACCTTTTTGATAGGTTAGTGGGCCTTGACTAACTATATTGATAAAAGAAAGTTGGATGGGATGATTTCAGAGTCTTCAAATTGGTAAGATGAACTAGTTGAGGATAAAATCTCTTTCATGGGGGTAAAAATATGTTTTGGTCAGGTGGGCTCTTTTTGTGGTTCAAACCTGAGCCCAAATAACTCATGAGGTTTCTAAGTTCTGATAATGGGAAATTCGTGAGGCCCTTATTCATAAAGGCCCATACCAAATCCCTTCCAAGCACAACTATGAAGAAAACTTTTAGAAAAGGTTGGATTGCTTAGATAGTAGAAATCATAAGCGAAAGGTTGAATATATGGAGTGGTGATAGGAGTGATGAGTTGTTGATCAAGTCCCCCATAGATAAAATATGTTTGATTATTTGGAATTTAAAAGGAGAGGATGATTTATATGTTGGGGTCATAAAAAGGGTCATTTTGAAGGTTCCCCATATGGAATGGGAAAAATAACTAAGGCTAAAAGTAAATATTCCCCAAGGGAGAGACATTAATTTTTTTGTGTTAAGTAATCTTCAATAGGAATCTAAGAAGAAGGGATAGATGCATTGGTTAAAGCTTCATTTTTGTTAATGGTAGAAGCACTATGGATAATGGTTTGTGGTGAAATTGTGTTAATTGGGTTGGTTGACTATGTGGGAGATGAATGTGGAATAATGACATCATTAGGCCTATAGGTAATGTTGTAAGATGTAAAAGGACTAGGATCAACCTTAATGGTAATAACCTAGCCTTCATGTTTGAATTTGACACAATGTTGTAAAGTAGATGGGATAAAACTCATGTCTTGGATCCAAGGGCATCTAAGTAGAATGTTATATTGGAACTCATCCTCTAAAACATAAAAGAGATCAAGAATCATGCAAGGCCCTAAGCATATTTGAAGGAAAATAATCCCCAAGGTAGTGACCATTATGTCATTAAAGGAGAAAATAACTATTGTGATTTTAACCATGATGTTCTTTGGTAAATATAGATAATCAAAAGAATGAGAGGAGATTATGTTAATACTAGCATTACCATTGATCATTACCCTTTTGACATAGGTATGATTAATGTATACAATGACAAAGAGAGGAGGGTGAGACTCCTCAAAATGGGCTGGAGGTATCTCAAAATCCTAAAAGGTGATGATGATAGAATGTTAGAGGGACTAAATGATGGATGTAAGAGGTTGAGGGTCATCTAGTTGAGCCTCTATGGATTGTATATCCTCTATCAACACTTAACTATGATGAGGTGATGTGCTTATTAACTCATAAAGACTCATCTTGACTATGGTCTAGTGGATTTGCTTCAACATTATTCATTGAATAGATTCAGAAGGGTTAGATGGAGGGGCACCAAGGATGGACACCTTGGGTCTTGGTGATGGCATAGTTGAAGGAATTGGTGTTCGGGATTGGTTTGAAGGTTTGGAGTTTGAAGTATATGTCCATGGGATAGACACATTGGCTCTTCCTTTACCTTTTTATTTATCCCAAGATTGGGTAATCATGTGGATGGTATGGATAACAAGCTCGATTAGATTAGGTGATTTCCTCAGTTCCTTCAATGAAATTTTAGGTGAAAGTGGGGAAGCCAATGCAGGTTGGGATGGTGGGTGAATTGGTTGGGCTGGCAATTGAGCTAGTAAGGGAAGTGATAATGGTTCATCTAATAATAGATTATCATTATATAAGCACTAAATAAGAGTTTGGAGAGATTTTCAATTATATGTGTCATGTCTTAGCATCTTATGGTACATACATATCTAAGTATCATCAAACCAAGAGGGTTTGGCATTAGAGGGGTGAATGGCTTAATAGGTGGAAGTTTAATGGAGGAGGTTTGCAATAACATCTATACAATAACCAAGTAATATTCATTTAGAGGTGTTGGGGTGTTGAAATGCTCATGGAGTAAATAAGAACCTTTATATGCATGATTTTTACCTTAAAAAGTGTAGGTGGTTGAGAATTTTTGGTAGATGATTTGGGTTGGGTTGGCTTAGCTATGATTGGGTTACCAATGGATGGTTTTGAAGTAGAGGATGAGAGGCTGATAATAGGTGGGAAAGTGGAAGGGGATAAACTAGCTAAAAATGATGAAAAAGTTAATGGCTCATATGGTGGAGGGGTAGACATAGAAAATCATGTTGGTTTAATTGAAGCAAAATAGGTGATTGGGATGGTATAAGGGTGACCTATCAAAATAGATAGTAAATGAGAAGGAGGTTGCCTAGGTCAAGTTTGAGGAAAAGGTTTAGGCAATTGTACCCTTTAGTCCATCTTGATTGGTGGTTAGTTAGCTAGGAATAGAGGGGGTTAGGTCTAATTTGATTAGTGGATGGGTGAGGCTAGGTGTGGGAAGGATACCTAGATTTTTGGTTGGTCTAGCGGGAAAATTATGAGATGATTTGGGTGGATGTGGGTGATACAATTCTCTCATGTCTTGGGGAAAAAATGTTTGATTATGGGGTGATAATAGGTTTGAGGTGGATGCCAATGAGGTTAAGGGTTCCTCTTTATTTTGGTATGAGAGTCCTAGATGATGCCAAAAGGTGGCTCTATCCAAGTTAGGATATGAGGTAAATTCTAGACTTTGCACTAACTAAGAAAAGGTTTTGTAAACTAGTTTAGTTCCTTAACCAGTTGTTTTGAGTATTAATCCCTTAGGTGAGGAATAAGGTAGGGTTAATTCATCTTTAATAGAGTGAGAAGGTTTTAAAATCCCTAGTTGTGTAGATGAGGTAATGGTTACTTGTGGGGTGATTAAGGGAGGAGATGGTTCTTTGATCAAGGGTGTGGTTATGGTCCTGGTTCCTTCCTTTACTAGTGTATCCAAAGGAAAAGAGGGGTGTTATACCATTCCATTTGGTGGGTTAGAATAAGAGGTGGTTAAATCAATAGATGCTTCCATGAAAGGAGAAGTGGTGATGGGCATGGTTTGATCAAGTGAAGATACGAGGGCTATAGATTCTTCTATTTATGTCTCCAAAGGGATTAGAGGTGAACTTTCTTCTTCCATAGGTGGTGTTGGTGAAGGAGAAAGATAAATGTGGGTCTCATCCACTATGGGCTCATTTATGATGATTTTGATTATGTGTTCCTCATGGGATGATGATGGTTCAATTTAGTTATCATGGGGTTGGGTAGGTGGATCATGGTTAGGAAAAGGCTTCCAAAACATATCGAGGGAATGATTATGAGGTGTGTTGGGGTTGCCAAATGATAATTCACCATTATCAATCAATTTTTGGACAAATAATTTAAAAGTATTACACCAATTTATGTCATTTCTAATGACTTGATGGAAAGTAAAATGGTCATTTTCATTATACCACTCAAGCACAGGGTGATGGGGGTCAAATTATTGAGGTGGCTTGATTGGTGAAAGTTAAATAAGGTTATCTTTGAGTAGTTTTTCTAGTATAGAGGCATAAGATTCTCTTATAGGTGTGAATTTTATAGGGATATCCTAATTTTCATTTCATTTTGATGGGTAAGAATGGTTACAAGGCATTATTTGATGTGGTTGGTTAATGGTTGGAGGTGGGACAACTTTCAACACAACTAAGTTTTCATAAACTTTGGCCTTAGGATTGGGTTGGTTTATTATCTTGTTGGCATAGGGATCATTGGGTTTTAAAGTGGAATTCTTATTTTGTAATTTTAAGTTGCCCTCATCTATGGTATTGTTTTCAAGTTTGTGCACCATTGTGAATGATTCATCAAAGGTTCTAAATGTGTACACCTGAAGGGTAGGAGCAATATGTTTTTCCCATCCCCTAGAGAAAAGCTCAATGAGTTCTACTTGGCGTAGTGATAATGATAATTGATTGATGAGACGTGGCCATCATGGAACAAAGTTGGTGATTGACTCATCATCAAATTACCTAATAGAATAAAGGCCAATTACGGATACCTTCATGTATATGTTCACCAAAAGATCTTCTAACAAGATTTGGATGAGTTGGGAGAATGAGAAGATATTGCCTAGGAAGGGCACTATACCAATCTAAGGTGGGCCATGATAAAGACATAGGGAAGGTTCAGAGAAGGAGGGCATCATCATATGTAATCAAGTAATAAGAATGGTGAAACACCCTCAAATGTTGTTGGGGATCCTCCTTACCCTAAAACTTAGAGATTTTTGGGAGCTACCATTGAGGAAGATAAGCATGAATTGGGACAAATGGGTTAATAGGTTCATTATAGATTTGGTTATAAGATAAAAGGTTATGGGATATAGAGTTAAATGACTCAAGTTATGTCATCTTGTCTATGAGCATTTTGATCAGGTTGGGTTGGGTTGGGTAGCTGCATAATTTGGTGGTAAGTTCTATTGAGGTTGGGTTTTAGCTATGAATTGGTATGCTATAGAAAGTACAAAAGTGGTAACATATTGGTATGTTGTGACTTGAGGTTGGGATAGTGCCCTAACAAGATTGATAGGCATTAAGGGTTGAGTGGAAGGTACAATATATCCCTTTGGGCTAGGAATAGATTGATAGGGTACTATAGGGGCTTCTAAGGGAACTGATAATGATTGGTTTAGGGGTACATTTGGGTTATTTAATGGGGGTATGGTTTAGGCTGGTAATGCTAAATTAATTTTAGGTTGTTTATGAGTAGTCACCATAGAGCTAATGTGGGTAAGTGTTTGTAGTATGGATAGCACCAAGTTCTGAAAGGGGGTTGAGGTTGGTATATTGGTTAAGCTAAAGAGAATGGTATAAATGGGTGTGAAAGACACCACACTAGTAGAAGGGCTATAAGTGATAAGGGGTAATGTTGAGCCAATGTTAGAAGTATTGGTTGGGGTAATAGGTGTCTAGGTGGTGATAGTAGATGAACCAACCATAGAAAAAAATCTTGGCTGATAGAAGGTTAGGTTAATGTAACACCAACCATAAGGTGGTGTGGCATACCATAGGGTGGATTCATAGGAGGAACCAAAGCCATTGAAGTATGGTAGGATAAAATATTAAAATAGTGTTACAAAGCTAATAGATTGTTATCCATAAAGGCATCAAAATATGGATCACCTTAGGAATCGTTGGAGGCATGGTAGGTGGGGGAGGATGGCGTGATGAAGCATGAGGTGATTTATCAACATCCAAGGTGTAATACATGGATGAGGATGAAGAGAAAGATGGTGGTTGGTTGCTTTGATTTCTCACTTATTATCTATTTAAGACCATATGAGAAATTATAAATGGATAATGAACCTCTCACCTCAAATAATGAGAAAACAAAGAAAAACCCAAAATAAGTAAAGTAAATACTAAAAACACAATTAATCTTAGGATTGATTTTAAATAGATTTTGGATTATGACTTAAAGATTGTGAAAGAGAAAATTGTCTTGCAATTAAGGTACTAGAAGAGCCATCAAAGGATGGTTTTGGTTTGAATTTTTGTGCTCAAATAATCTAAACTAGATCAGGTATGTGGCCTAGTGCTGGGGGATTGCTCTCCACACTTCACAAACCCAAAGCTGAGGTAGGCTACTTAGCCAATAAATATCATTTGTCTAGAGTTTATACTCCACTAGAGAATGGAGTGGGTCCTCCCCTTGGTGATTAAATCCAATTGGGATTTCCAAGTAGGGTAAGGTGATCCAAAGGGTGATGAAATCCCAATGGGCCTTGTCTCAAGTAAGTTTTGAAGTTTATTTTGTGTAAGTGGTTTGGTAGTGTAACATAAGCATGCTATGTTCAATTCACATTATTTTTAGTTAATCTAGGTGAGCTAAGATTTAGGCAAGCAAGACAATGAATGCACTCAATTTTAACCCAAATTTTTTTTTGATGTCTTTGCATGTAAACAAGGAACAATTAAAAATGCACTTAATGCAGGATGAAAATGCAACCTATCCCTAAGATGAAAACTTTTTTGTTTCTTTTTTATTTTTAGAAAAGAAGAGAAAATAACTTTTTATCTTTTTGAATTTAGAAATAATAGAAATTTAAGAATATAAATTTTCACTAATTTAACTATATGCATAAAAAGGAATCCAAACCTAGAAGGGGTCCCATCGGGCATGCCAAAATGTTTCCTACTATTTTTAACTCTATTTATAACTTTCAAGAAAAATGGAGAAACAACAAATGAGGGGTGTGTGCCTAGTTAAACATTATGATTGTTGATGACTAGACAAAGTGGGATCTAGTTTTTTGTGAGGTATAACTACCTACAACAAGACCACACTAAAAAAACTTGTTTGTTAGATGATTATGAAGGGTAGAGTGTCTAGAAACATGATAGATTCAAGAAGAAAAATATTTCGTGAATTGTTGTCAATCCACTCTCCTAATGATACAAATGTTCTAATAATAGAAATGAAAGATGAAAAATGATAATAACATAAATGCTTATGAAAGAAATAAATATCATACCTATTCAAAAAAAGTAAAGCACAATGGGTCAATACCATGCACAAGTGGATCAAGGTCAAGTCTAGAAGATGTGGGTAGGGTCTATAAATAGGCCAAAATTAGAGATAGGGTCTAACTGGGTGTGAAAAGGGAGGAAATAACAATCTAATATTATTCTTGATAGTGACCATTAGTGGTCAAGCTAATCAGTGATGGTTATCTTGATTGGTGATGGTTAGATAACTGGTGATAATTGATGTAATCAATGATGGTTGGAAAAACCAGTGATAGTTGACTATGGAAAGTTGTAGGGAATTGAAATGGAGTTGGGGGTGAAGTGGCAAGTGGGCCAAAGGTTAAATATGGGTTTTGTAGGTAAGATATAATGTGTAGGTGATTTGAATCAAGATATAAAGATTTAATGGAGAAAGGAAATGCTAAAAAAAAGAGAAAAATACTTGTATGATGCAAAGTGGAAGCTAATGACAAGCTGAATGAAATTGGATAGCATAATATTACTCTAGCCTTCAAAAGTCATGTGGATAGAGTTTTGGGATCATGGATGCCTACACAAATAAAACAAGAGATCCTAGATGTAATTTTTGGATTCCTCATCTCCTCTAAGAGCCTTGTATTTATAGCACAAAACTACTAAATAAGAAGAGAGATAGTTGCTAAGTTAGGTTAGGATAGAGATGCTAATTCAAAGAGAAAGAAATCTATAAAGTGTACATGGGAAATTTTAAATTTTGCCTATGCATGCTTGGATTACAACTAGATGTTTTTGTGTTTTAGGTCTAGATGCTTGAACGTAGATGGATGGGCTACCATCGACAATTATGCTGACCATCGATTGTCGACCCCTCAGTATAAAAAGGTTTAAAATGGGTCTAAGTTGATGTTTCAAAGTGTTTATAAAATGGTGCCTAGGTGCATTAATTAGTGTATAAGTTATTTTAAATGTGATTTAACTAGGTGAATAACTAACAAAGGTTGAGGAAAGGTCCAAGGTGATGTGACATCAAAAATTGATCAAGGGGACAGTTTCAAGTATCTACAAGATGGGCCCAAGTTTTGTTAGTTTAGATCTATAGAGAGTTATTGGGATTTAGAGCACATAGGCATTATGGCCTCAATTTGGGGTTCATACTCCATTATTGATCATTTGAGCACATAAGGGTTCTGAGACTAGGAGGCCTGCCTAGAGAGGGTTACTTGCCAATAAACTATAGAGTGAAATTTTATTAATGGAGAAGGGATGGGGTGATGATAAGGGCTAGTGGTAGTGTGAGGGATATTGATTAGTTTTGAGATGTCATAGAGGCTTGGTACTTAGAGATATAATTTGGACTCCATACATGACATGGCCAATGTGGGTTGGGTATAGGTACCATAAATATTCACTGCCAAGCTAAAGATGGGTATATGGTAGATGGGATGGTTTGATAGAGTGCATCCCATTTGAGAGAGTGAAGACATAGTTAAAACTCATGTAGGGTATTCCACTTTATTTTGCATAATATAAGAGGGAGGATGTTGAGTTTTTATTACCGAAGTCATATCCACAATAGCATGATTTAGATCATGAGGAGCTACTTGATAGAATGAGAGATGACATAGGCATCATAGCTGATTATCCTACATGGTTTTAGGGTAGATATGTGATAGTTTATTTTAGTTAGGGTGATGGGAGTTAGAGACCTATAGATATTGATATATCAGAGGGATCAACATAAGGTGATCCTTATATAGTGATGACAATAGCTACTACCTAGGCCTAGATTACAACATTACAAGGGTAGGTGGCCAAGTTGTAGGGCTAGATCATAACACTACATGAATAGGTGGGGGTTACAATAGTAGAGAGGGACCAAGAATAGGCCTAGGTCATTACTTTATAGGGATAGGTAGCTAGTCTGTGGGGCTAGTTAGGCATATTAGAAGGGTATATTGGTGTGGGTGTAGAAGTAATAATAATAGGAGGGTGAATAAATTCAATGCCATGAGCATGTTATTTAGCCATTGTATAGGAGATTCATTATTATGAGGTGATGTTATTTGATTAGTTACCCCAAGACATGATATTTACTAAGTACAGAGCTAACATGGGTGTTGGGGCCATGCTTGGTACCCCAAGTTAGTGGGTTATGATAGTGGGTTAGATAGGGGTCCCATAGTGGCCATTATTAGGTATAAGTATAGATGAGGCTAGTGGTAATGGTACTCTAGGTGTAGGCCCATGACAAGATTGTATATTTTTAATAGGTGTATATGTGTATTTTGATACTAGCCTGTGTGTTGAAGATGTGAGTTGTATATGAGTGAGAGATATGTATATAATGTATGACATGAGTCAGATGTTTATATAGATTATGTTTTCATGTGTTATGAGATAAATGCATATATGTTTATGATGTGATGATTAAGAATTATGTTGGTGAGTAACTTAGATGTTTTTTAGATTTTATAGATGATGATTATTTAGATTTATGTTCTTAATATAGGCATGTGATGATATATGGTTTGATGATAATGCTATTTGGTTTATATGGATAGATTATAATGTGTGGTTAATGCTTATGATGTACATGTTTTGATATTTAAACAATATGTGAATATGATGTAACTTGTGAAAGAAAATAGCTAGCATAATGTGTTTATTTTGATTCCATGGTTCATGAGATATTGTGCATTATGGATTACATTTTGATTTAATAATGTTGTGGTGAGTATAGATAAGATTTAACATTTTAATTAAAACACATAAAGTGTAGGTAAAAAAATAAATGTGATAAAAAGAATGATGAGAGACAACATCCTTATGAACCAATATAAGAGAGAGTAATAAAAATGTGTGTTGGTTTTATTGGCTTACACCCTATTAAACCAAGGGTGGATTGATCATAATGAAACTAAACCTTTCATATGCTTCATATTAACATGCTTTAAGTGAAATAGTGTCATTATAAATGCAGGGTGTCAAGTGAGCTCATAGTTTTTGATTTATAGAAGGTATATAGGAAAAGGGGTTGATAGGTAAACAAAGGGAAAAGGGATGATTTAAGAACCTAATGTGGATTTACTTACCCTTTTGATAGGTGACCTAAGAATTAAAGTAGATAAGTCCATGTCTTTACAAGGTGTAGACTGATCAGTGTGATGAGTCTACAAATATAATTTTTTATGATAGACCTAATTGTGGCCCTTTTGTGGGATACATATCTGTCAATAGGGGACATTTATTTCTTGATTTTATGAAAAGGGTGAATCTAAAAAATTTGAGAAGCTTTAAATGCTTTATTGAGTTGATTGTGGCTTGTATGAATAGATTATTTTGACATTTTGGCTTATCCATTCTTCAAGGGAGTGGTTTAAGTCTAAACACAAAGAAGTGTTTGATATTTATCCTTCAAGCGATCAGTGTATCTAATTTTGACTTTATTTGGTAGACATCCTTTGAGGGAGTGGTTTGTACTTAAGAAAATGGACCCAAATAATAGTTTATATCCCATGTACAATATTTGAATGTTGTTTTAGACATGGACCCATTTATCCATGCTTAGAGGATGAAATTTATAGGGGTAATATTTTTACCACATAATGTGGTTACAAGGTAATGGAAGTGGTTTTGAGAAACAAGTGACCATGGGATTCCATCTAGTTAGAGATGAAAAGTATCCATGAGAACCATTCCATGGGTAGAGTTATGGTACCCATGTTTAAGATTGAGCTAAAAGTTGTGATGGATAATCACATGGGTCTGTTGAAATTAAATGTCCTTAAGAGGAATAAGGTAATAGGGTAAGGGAGGTGAAAATATCATAAACCAAGAGATGAGCTTAATTTAGAAAACAAGGTTTATCATATCTTCTTTAAAAATATAAAGGACATAAATTTGAAGCATTAAGAGACTCAAGTTCTAGTTTGCGTTCAAGAGAGGATAAATAAGAAGCTCTTTATCCATACTTATGGGTGATGATATAGGGTCCAAGCTAATTCAAAGAAAATTTCCCTTTTATGCTTTTCTCCATAGTTGTTACATATTTTTATTTAAGGATGAGGTCTCCAATATTAAACTCCCATTATTTTAGATGTTGTTATAAGCATGTGTGATATGATCTTGGTAGATGTGAAGATGGTTAAGGGTAGAAAGGTGATGTTCATCGAACAAATCAAGGTGTGTGAGGCATTCTTGATGATAATCGTATAAAAAAATGATGTCTTATAAGGATATGCAAAGAGGGAATTTGGAATTTGAGAGGTAAGACAACCTCTATGCCAAAGACAAATGAAAAAGGTGTAGCACTCATGGAGGTTTGAATGCTAGTGTGATAGGCCCATATAGTGAATGGGATGTATAGGTGCCAATCTCAACCTGAAGAACTTACAACTTTGGTTAGAATATTGATGAGGATTTTATTAGATGATTTTGTCTATTTATTTCCCTATGGATGATAAGACAAGGAATGGCTAAGCTTGATTCCAAAAGCATCATAGAGGTCTTGAACTTTCTTTTTTTTGAAGGATTTTCTATTATCATTTATTATTTTATGAGGAACACCAAAATGATAGATGATGTGATTATTGATGAAATCAATAATTTTTTTAGCTTTGATTGAGATAAGGGGAATGGATTCTGCCCATTTAGTGAAATATTAGGTAGTGGTGATGATAAATTGGTGTCATTGAGATGAGTGAGGATTTATTTCTCTAATGAGATCAATCCCTCACTATGAGAAGGACCAAAAGTTTGTGAGTGGGCACGTGATGCAAGTTAGTATGTTGTTGGCATTTGAGACAAGTATTTGCATAGTCATAATAGTCTTCATTAAGGGTAGGCCAATAGTAGCTAAGTAATAGGATTCTTTTAGTCATAACGAGGCCACTAAAGTTTCCTCCATAGGCTTCATCATGAGTTTCCTTGATAACATAGGAAATATCATGACTCTATAGCTAACAAAGAAGAAGGATGTCAAATCCATGTTTATAAAGGATTACTCCTAGTATAGTATAATGAGAGGTGCCATTAATGAAGGCCTTTTGGACATTATTTGAGAGGTCAAGTGGAATGATTCCAAGGTTAAGGTATTTAAAAATTTGGTCATACCAGACATCTAAAGGAGATGCCTCCACACTACAAATTGTAGGAAGGTCTAAGCTGATATATGAAGACCTAATGAAGTGATGGATGGTGAAAAATAGTTTAGATTTAATGGGTTAAGTGGTAATTTGAGATGCAATGGAGGCTATTGTATCTTTGATTTTATTAGTAGATCAGGGTATTAACTAGATCTAGTAACATTCAAAAGATGTTAAGAGTTTGTCAATGAAAAGATTATACTTTTACAAAATATCATTTTTACATTGATAGCACCCATTGACTTTGTTGATCATGAGTTAGGAATCACCAAAGATAGAAATTGTTTTGACTCCTAAGGTGAGATTAATTTGGATACTGATGACCAAAGATTCATATTCTACCATGTTTTTAGTACATTCAAATTTTAGTTTAAAGGAAAGTGGAAGAGGTTCCCCATGAAGGGGAATGAGAATTATCCCTCCACCCATACCATGTTTGCATTTAGAGATATCAAAATACATGGTCATTTAGTAAGGGGTTCTTCCTAATAAAGAGTCATAATAAACTCATTTAGAAAGTTCAATAGAATGGGTTGGTTATTTGGGAGGGGAGCTTCAGCGAATTGGTTGGTGATGACCTGGCCTTTAATGGATTTTTGTTAAAGAAACTCAAGATCAAACTTAGTTAAAAGCATGAGACACTTAGCCATATGTTGACTTTTTTATGGCTTGAAGTGCATATACTTGAGTGGGTTGGTGTTGGTAATAATTTATATTTTTTGATTGAGAAGGTAATGATAGATTTTAGAGGTGACAAAAATGAGAGTGAGATAAAGTTTCTTAGGATCGTTATATTGTGTCTTATACTGTAGAAGCATGTCGATAATATAATAGATGGCTTTCTCTTAGTTTTTTCATCTTGATGGTCCAACATTACATATAAAGAGTGATTAGTGGTAGATATGTAAAGTTAAAAAGGTTGGTCATCCCTAGGTAGGATAAGAATTGGCAGAGAAAGAAGGTACTTGATATGATCTTGATGTGATTCAAAAATTCAATATATGCAAAAATACCCTTAAGGTAGGGCAAAACCATTTAATAATCCTTTAGGAAGGAATAACTCCTCAATGTCTCTTTAAGGGGACAACCTCCAATATCTTCTTAAAATAGAAGACTCAATGCTTACTTGATATCTTTAACATGATAATCATCTCCTTTATATCAAAATATATCTAACCAATGGTTGGGTAACCTCATAATCTCAATTTAGGTTGACCATTACCCAATGCACTAATTCCACAAGTTACTCCATTATCCTAATATATTGTACCCATATAACTAACTAAGGGGATGTGTGCCACATGTTGGCATCTCCATCAACACATATACATTAATATATCATATCCCTAGGTACATAGCATTACTTCCCTCCTTGACATGTTTCGTCCCCTAAACATAGGAAGAAACCAAATAATGAGTGTGCTTTAAATCATTGCACACTTGTCTCCAATCTTGATCATCTAGCCATCCATATGTGATCTTGGCAAGTGCTAGCTCTCCAAGCTTGTTTCCAAATTCCATTGTGATCCTTTGATTTCATTCATGGTCATAATTATACCACTTTGGTGTCTAATCATAATTACTCCTCTTTTTATTCCATGTACCATATTCTGCTACACTATTCTGATTCCAACCATGACCATAGTAGGTATTCTTCCATGCATAGTCATAGTGATTTCCCCATTCATTCCATGTGCCATATTATTTTTTATTTGGATTCCATACATATCCATAATGATTGATAATTTTTTTTCCTATATACACAAAATGATTGTTGTTATGACACTTCCTCACTTGGTTCCATGATTGTTTCCTCTCATGATGATTTGGGTGTCTATATACCTCAACTTTTGCCAATATTTTAACCTTATCCACCTTTGCTTCTACCTCTTCCACCTTTTCCTTATTTGTCTCTTTAGTAGATGAAGTGTTCATTACTAGTTGTTGTGTGTCTTTATCTATATCATCTGAATCTTCATCATGCTCTTCATCACCTATTTTAATCTCATCCTCATGATCTACCTGGATTGTTATTGGTGCCTTTTTCGCTATGATATCTTATAAAGTGATCTTATTTTTCCTATACCAAAACTTCATAAAATTTTTTTGAACATTAATATTAATTGTTCCCAAAGTCTCTAACCATGGATATCCAAGAACTATATCCACATCATCCATATCCAAAGCATAAAAATATGAATGCAAAACATATTTTTCCATAATGAGCTTCAAATCTTCAAACGTTTAAATATTCTTACCATCTACTTGAACCTCCTTCATATTATTTTCTTGAACATGTAGATGCTTTGCCACATTCATGTTAATGAAGTTATACTTGTTGGTAGGGTTTATGGACACAATCATCTTCTTATTTTGAATGCATCCATGAAATTCAAAAATTGACATGGATTTCTTTGGATCCAAATTATTTGAACCCTTATCTTCTTCTTCTTCCTCCTCAAATTTCATCTCAATGGTACCCAAGGTTGTGAGGCATTGGACTCCAAAACACTGTTTGTGCTACCCATAGGAATAGAAAACATAGGACAATTAAGATTGTACTCACCCATAGCAAGATTAATACTATGGTATTTTCTTTAACAATTAATTATACAACCATATGCAATCATGACCTAAATTTTTGGTGTTGGGTGGATGAAATAGTTTAATCAAGTGGCCAACTTATGGTGAATGAAGCTATGTGTTCTCCATGAATCCATCAACACTGTCACCTTTTATTTCTTGAGGAAACCCACCACCTTAAGAGTTTGTGGAGTGTTAATACCTACAAGTGCATGACAAGAGTTTGTAGGTTGGGAATCTTTAGGTAACTCTTCTATCTCTTCCTCATCATCATTAGAGGCATCATCTTCTTCTTCATCTTCATTAGATCCCTTAATGTATAATAAATTCTTCTCATCACATCTATGTCCTTTGTTCCACTTGCTATCACAACCAAAACATAATCATTTTGCACATTTCTCTTCAATTTGTTGAGGGGTCAATCTAGTAGTTGGAGGAAATGTTGGTGTCAATATGATATGATCTTTGAAGTGAGTGAATGGTTTCTTCTTATTGGATATGAATTTTTCCTTAGCTCTACATGCTATGATAATAGAATCAGAAATCTTAAGTGGATTAAACATGTGTACCTCATGTTGAATGTGGTCCTTGAATCTAGCCAAAAATAGGTCATTCAAGTTCTCCTTAGAAATAATATCCACGCATAAAGATAGGTTCTAAAAGTGATTAATATAATCCTTGACAAAGCCAGTCTATCACAATTTTTCCAATTGGCTAAAGGAATTCTCTATCACACTGTTGCCATAGTGTAATTGTAGCTCCTCTATAAAAACTTACTAGGTGACAGTGAGAGTCATCTTTTTCTTTTGAGCACATAACCATCGATACCAAATGAATTGATCAAGTTCAAGATACAAGGATTCCATGGTAACCTTTTTTCCACCTGAGATCTGATGTAGATCAAAAAAAATCTCCATTTGGTTGATCTAATTGAGTGGATCTTTTCCATCAAATTTACACATATCCACCTTTGGTAATAGGTTCCTCTATGGCAATGTAGTTGGATTTGAAGTAGGCTGGTTAGGAGAACTACCCTGGTGGGGTTGTACAATAGTCATAGATGGATGATTTGACTAATTATTTTTCAAAACCATTATGATATCTACCAAATTAGCTTATATGGATTTCATACTAGATTGTATGCCTTACACCTCACTTTTAATGCCTTGCACACTATAGTCAAGCTGGCTCACTTAGTGATCTATGTCAGAGAACCTTGGTACAAAGGATCTAGTACATCCCCATTTTGACTCCATCTCTTCCTTGTTAGGAATTTTACCTAGAGTTTTAGCACCCTTTCCTTAACCCCAAGTTTGTGTACCTGCCATAAAAGGGCTTTACAATGTTGACCCTGATTGACACTTTTGACGCAACTTTGACCAAGTGATTCTGGACTTATTTTAGCCTTAAATAAAAACATAAAAATAAAATACCCTATCCAAATTTTTATAATCTTTCTAAGAATGTAACTCATAAAAATTCTTTGAATTGTGCATTATAGAGTAATTTTATGAAAAACCCTAAAATGGTGATAACTTTTTGAAAATAGATCTAAATGAGCTAAAATTTTAATGGTAGCTTAACTTAATGATTTCTCATCTTCAATAAAAAATTGTAGAGAAATTAGCAAAAAAAATTAGATATAGCCAAATTTAAAAAATTAGGGTTTCACCCACAAGATTGCCCAAATCGTAGCTTTGATACCACTTGATAATCATATTATGAATTTTGCTCTTATTAAACTTGTGGAGGCTACTCCTAGAAGTGGCTTGTTTGTTATCATATTTTCTAATATATTTCAATCATATTTGGATCTATTTATGCTATTATAATTTATTGTTGAAGTAATTTCATTATAGTACTCCTTGAGTGAATCAAAGTCTTGTTGACAATATTTGGTCCATCTAAAGGAGGTGTCTTTCTTAAAGAGATGGTGAAAGCATTCACATCTATCTAATAGCTAGGAGATGAAGTGATGGATATATTAGGTTTTTCTCTATAGAATGTGAAGTTGTGTAAGGTTTATTGGAGGAGGCATTTCCAAGATGGCCTTGATCTTAGCAAGATATATTTCAATTCCATGGAGGGAAGTCATAAAGCTAAGGAGTTTCCCAAATAGAACCCCAAAAATGCATTTCTAGGATTGAGTCAGACATGGAATTTGATTAGTTGATCAAATATGATAGAAAGAATTGCTAGATGATCTTCACAGTGTTTAGATTTCTTGAGGAGATCATCCACATAATCTTCTACAATTTGATGGATAAGATCATGGACTATATATGTCATGGCTCATTGATAAGTTTATCCTACATTTTCTAAATTGAAAGGAATGACATGATAAAATAAAGTTCCCCAAGGAGTAATGAAGGTAGTTTTATGATGATCTCAAAGGGTGATTGGGATCTGATTATATCCAAAAAATCCATCCATGAGAGATAACATCTCATGGCCTATAGTAAGATCAACTAGTTGGTCCATGTTGGCTAAAGGAATGTTTTTTTTGGGGCATGCAAGGTTAAGGCCATAAAAATCCACACACAGGTGGAGTCCCCTAGTGGGTTTGGTAATGGGAACAATATTAGATACACATTGTGGATAATTAATGGATTGAATGAAGTTGATGAATAGAATATGTTGAAGTTCTTTAATGAGAAGAGCTATGCAAGGGCGCATTTTGTGAAGCTTTTGATGTATCAACTTAGCTTCAATATGGGTAATGATGTTATGGAGAGTGATAGAGGGGTCAATCTTGGGATTTTTATGATAAGACCATGTGAATGTGATGATATGATCTTGAAGGAATGAAAGATAGTCATGTAACTTAGCTAAATTTAAGGATTGGCCAAGCTTAATGATATGAGGATCCTCCTAGGTCCCTAAGTTAATGTCAATAGTTGATTTATTGAGCATGGTTTGGTTTTAAGGAGGGAGGGATTTATGGATAGAATAATCTTTTACACCAAGATAGATGAGGATGGAATCATCATCCTAACACTAAATGATATGAATGGTGGGTGAATCATAGTTGATCATCTCATAATAGATGAGAGCAAAGGTTTTAGTTTGGCCAACTTGTTGATATGTTAGTGGACCTAAACTAATGGTATTAATAAAATAGTTGGATGGGATGATGTCAAAGTCTTTGAATTAGGAAGATGAACTAGGTGAGGATGGAATCTCTTCCAAAGGGGTAGTAATAGGTTTTGGTGAGGTGGGCTCTTTTGGTGCTTTTTACTTGAGACCAAATAACTCATGAGGTTTCTATCTTTTCATAATGGGAAATTCATGATGTATTTGTTCATAAAGGCCCATACCAAATATTTTATAAGCACAACATTGAAGATAAGTTTTGGCAAAGTTCAAATTTCTCAGGATAAATTGGAAGTGAAAGTCTGAATATATGGAGTGGTGATAGGAGTGAGGAGTGGTCGATCAAGTCCCCCATAGACAAAATTTATTTGATTGTTATGAAGTCCAAAGGGGATGATGGATCCTATGTTGGGGTCATAAGAAGGGTCATTTCTAAGGTTCCCATATTCATGTAGAGTGGAAAAAACATCTAAAGATAAAAGTCAATATTCCCTAAGGGAGAGACATTGAAAAGTTTGTGCTAAGAAATCCTCAATAAGAATCTGAGAAGATGATATGATGCACTGGTTGAGGCTTCATCATTATTGATGATGGAAGAATTATTGGTCATGGTTTGTGGTGTAGTTATGTTAATGGGGTCATTTGATTATGTAGGATATGAATGTGGAAAAAGGAGATCATCAGGCCTATAAGTCATGTTAAAAGATGTAAAAGGACTAGGATCAAGCTTGATGATTATAACTTGTCATTCATGTTCAAATTTGACACAATGGTGTAAAGTAGAGGTAATATAACTCATAGCTTAGATCCAAGGGAATCTAAGTATAATTTTATATTAGAACTCACCCTCTACAACATAAAATATCTTAGGAATAGTGCAAGGGCCCAAGCGTATTTGAAGGATAATGATCCCTAAAGTAGTAACCATTATGTCATTAAAAAGAACTATTATTCTTTCAACCATGATGTTCTTTGGTAAATGTAAATAATCAATATCATGGTAGGAGATCATGTTGATGCTATTTCTACCATTGATCATTACCCTTTTGATGTGGGTGTGATTAATGTATGCAGTGATAAAGAGAGGGGGTTAGATTCTCATAATGGTCTAGAGGTATCTCAAAATATTAGAATGTAATAATGGTGGAGTGTCAAAGGGATCCAAACAATGATGCAAGAGGTTAAGGGTCATCTAGTTGAACCTCTATATATTAAAGAGCCTTTATTAGTGCCTGATGGTGATCAGGTAATGTGTTGATTAACTCATAAAGACTCATCTTGACTAGCATCTAGTGGAGTTGCTTCAACATGGTTTGTTGAATGTATTTAGAGGGGTTAAATAGTGGGGCATCAAGGATGGAAACTTTTGGATTTGGTGATGGTTTAGGTGAGGTCATTGGTATTGGGGATTGGTTAGAAGGTTGGGAGTTTAAAGGATATGTCTATGTGATAAACACAATAGCTCTTCTTTTACATCTTTATTGAGCCTAAGATCAAGAAATCATGTGGATGGTATGGATAATGGGCTCAATTGGGCTAGGTGATTGCTTTAGTTCCTCCTTCACACTTTTAGGTGAATGTGGAGAAGTAGGTGTAAGTTGGAATGGTTGTTGAATTTTTTAGATTGGTAGTTGGGCTAGTAAGGGAGGTAAAAGTGATTAATTTGTTAACAAATCACCATTACCATATAAGAAGTGAACAAGAGTTTGGAGAGCTTTATAGTTATTTGTTTCATGTATTGGCATCCTATACTACACATAGTTCTAAGTATCATTGAACTAAAAGGGCATGATTTTAGAGGGGGTGAACGGCTTAATAGGTGGAAGTTTAATGGAGGATGTTTGCAACAACCTATATAAAATAACCAAGTAGGATTCATTCAAAGGTGTTGGGGGTGTTGAAATGCTTATTATGGAAATAGGAACCTTTTTAGGTGTGGTTTTGACCTTAGAAAGGGTAGGTGGTTAAGATACTTTGGTAGATGGTATAGGTTGGGTCGAATAAGCTACAATTGGGTTATCAATGGATGGTTTTGATGTAGATGATGAGGGGTTAATAATAGGTAGGAAATTGGAAGGGGAAAAACTAGCTAAGAGTGATGAAGAAGTTGATGGCTGGGGTGATGGAAGGGTAGGCATAGAAAAGGGCATTAGTTTAATTGAAGAAAAATAGGTGACTAGGATGGTCGAAGGGTGGGGTCCCAAAATAGGTGGTAAATAAGGAGGTGGCATAGGTCAAGCTCAAGGATGAGGTTTAGGTAACTACACCCTTTGATCCATCTTGGTTGGTGGTTTTTTAGGTGGACTATAGGTTTTTAGGTCTAATTTTATGGATATATGAGTGTTCCCAGGTATGGTATGGATACCTAGAATCTTGGATGGAATAGCAAGAAAATTAGGAGATGATCTAGGTGTAGATGGGTGATAAGGTTCTCTCATGTCTTGGGAGAAAGTAATGTTTGATAATGGGATGATAATAGTTTTGAGGGTGGTTGCCAATGAGATCAAGGGTTTATATATATTTTGGTATGGCAGCCCTAGATGGTGCCAAAAGGTGGTTCTATCTAGGTTAGGTTGTGAGGCAAATTTTAGACTTTGCACTAACCAAGAAAAGGGATTTTAAATGGGTTTGGTTCTTTGATCAGTCATTTCAAATATTAAGAACTTAAGCAAGGAATAAGGTAGATTTCCTTCATCTTTACATAAGATAAAAGGTTCTAAAAGCCATAGTTGAGTATATTAGGTAATGGTTGCTTGTGCATTGATTAACATAATATATGGTTCCTTTGTTAGGGGTGTAAGAATGGACTTGGATTCTTCTTCATTAGGGTATCCAAAGAAAAAGAAGAGGGTTATACCATTCTATTTGGTGGGGTAAAAGGAGAGGTGGTTAAATCAATTGATGATTCCATGAAATTGGATGTGGGCATGGGTATGGTTTGATGAAGTGAAGACACGAGAGCTATATATTCTTCTATTTGGGTCTTCAAAGGGATAAGAGGTGAACTTGCTTCTTCCATAGGTGAGGTTGGTGAAGGAGAAATAGAAATGTGGGGATCATCCATCATGGCCTCATTTGTGATGACATTGATTGTGTGTATGATGACATTGATTGTGTGTGCCTCATGGGATGATGATGGTTCAAATTGGTTGTTATGGGGTTGGGTAGGTGGAGCATGGTTAGGAAAAGGTTTCTAAAAAATATTGAGGAAATGATTAAGAGGTGCATTGGGGTTGTCAAAGAATAATTCACCATTGTCAATCAAGTTTTGGATAAGGATTTTAAAAGTGTTACATTGATTTATGTCATGTCCAATAACCTGATGAAAAGCACAATGGTCATTTTTGTTGTACCACCCAAGTATGGGGTGAGAGTGGTCAAATCATTGAGGTGACTTGATTAGTGGAAGTTGAATAAGGTTAGCATTGAGTAGTTTATCTAGTATAGAGGCATAAGATTCTCCTATAGGTGTGACTTATTTAGGGGGAACCTGATTTTGATTTTAATTTGGTGGGTAAGAAGGGTTGGAAGGAGTGGTTTGACATGATGGGTTAATGGTCAGAAGTGGCACAATTTTTAAGAGAACCATGTCTTTAGATGTGTTGGCTTTGGTATTGGTTGGGTTTGATGTTTTGGTATAAGAGGGGTCATTGGTTTTAAAAGTGTACTTCTTATTTCATAATTTAAGTTTACCCTCATCTATAGCTCAATCTTCAAGTTTGCATGCCATTGTGAATGCTTTATTAGAGGTTATAAATGTTTGCACTTGAAGGGTGTGAGCAATGTGCTTTGTGCAACCCCTAGAGAAAAGTTTGATGAGTTATAATTGGGGTAGTGAAAAGGATAGTTAATTAATGAGACCTCATTATTGTGCAACAAAGTCATTAATTGATTCATCATCAAACCACCTAATATGATAGAGGTCAATTATGGAGACCTTATTGGATATGTTCACCAAAAAGTGTTCTAAGAAGATTTGGGTGAGTTCAAAGAATGAAATGATAGAGTGCTTAGGAAGGGCATTGTACCAATTCAAGGTAGCTCTCGATAAAGACATAGGGAAAGTTTAGAAGAGGAGGGAATCATCATATGTAATTAATTAATAATAATGATGTACCACCCTCAAATGTTGTTGAGGATCCTCCTTACCCTATAACTTTGAGAATTTGGGGAACTCCCAATGAAGAGGATAAGCATGAATTGGGATAAATGGGTTGATAGGTTCATTTTAGATTTTATCACATGATGAAAGGTTATGGAATCTAGAGATAGATGACTTAAGATGGGTCATCTTATCCATGAGAATCCTTATCAAGTTAGGTTAGGGTTGGGTAGCTACATAATTTAGTGGTAAGTTTTGTTGAGGTTGGGTTGCAGTTATGAATTAGTATGTAGTAGGAGGTATGAAAGTGAGCACATATGGGTATGTGATAACTTGAGGTTGGAATAATGCCCCAACAAGACTGATAGGCATTAAGGGTTACATGGAAGGTACAATATAACCCTATGGGTTAGGAATATATTGATATGATATTATAGGGGCTTGTAAAAGAACTGATAACAAGTGGTTTATGGGTATATTTAGGTTGGTTGATGGTGGCATGGTTTAGGTTGGTAATGATAAAGTTATTATGGGTTGTTGATGGGTAGTTAGCCTAGTGTTAATGGGGGGAGTGTTTGTGGCATGGATAACACCAAGATATAAAAGGGGTTTGAGGTTGTTATATTGGTTAAGATAAAGTGAATGATATAAATGTGTTTATATGACACCGCATTAGTAGAAGGGGTTATAATTGACAAGGGGTAAAGTTGAGCCATTTTTGTAAGTATTGGTTTTGGTAATAGGTGTGTGGGTGGTGGTGGTAGATGAACCAATGGTAGAAGAAGAAGCTTGGATAAAATAAGGTTGGGTTAATGTAACACCAACCATGAGATGGTGTGGCATATCATAGGGTAGATCTTTGGGAGGAACCAAAGCTATCAAAGTATGATAGGCTAAGGTATTAATACAGTGTTAGATAGACACCAGATTGTTGTCTATGAAGGTGGTAAAATTTGGATCACCCTAAAGAACCATTAGAGGCATATTAGGTGGGGGAGAATGGTGTGGCAAAGCATGGGGTGATTTATCAACATCCGAGGTGTAATCCATGGATGAAGATGAAGAAGAAGAAGAAGATGGTGTTTGGTTGTTTTAATTTCTCATTTATTTTATTGTTAAGACCATATGAGAAATTAAAAATTGATAGCAAACCTCTCACCTCAAACCATGAGAAAACAAAGAAAATCCCAAAGCAATTAAAGTGCACACTAAAAGTGCAATTAATCCTAGGATTTATTTTAAATCACATTAGGTTAATGCCTTAAAGAGTGTGAAAGGGGAAATCAGATTTGAATTTAGATACTGTAAGAGATGTCTAAGTATGGTTTTTGGTTAAATTTTGGTACTAAAATAATCTTCACTAGGTTGGGTATGTGGCTTGGTACTAGGGGATTGATCTCCACACTTCATGAACATGAAGTTCAGCTAGGTTGCTTAGATAATAAATACCATTTGTCTAGAGTTTATACTATACCAAAGATTGGAGTGGGTCCTCCCCTTGGTGATGAAATATATGTGGGATCATTAGGTAGGGTAAGGTGATCCAAAGAGTGATGAAATCCCAATGGGCCTTGTCTCAAGTAATTTTTTATGTTTAATTTATGGAAGTCATTTGGTAGTGTAACATAAGTGTGCTACACTTAACTCAAAATGCTTTTAGTTCATCTAGGTAATCTAACCATTAAGTAGGCAAGACAATGAATGCACTCAATTTTAACCAAAAGAAATTTTTAATGTCTTTGCATGTAAACAAGGAATAACTATAATGCACTTAATACAGGATGAAAATGTAACATATCCCCAAAATGAAATCTTTTTTTGTTTCTTTTTGATTCATAGAAAAGAAAAGAAATTTCTATCTTTTGAAATTTAAAAATTACAAAAATGGAAGAGCATGAATTTTTACTAATGGAATTGTTGACCAAATTTCACCTCAGTACAATTTATTCAGCCATTTTCATGGAAAGACAAATAACACTTACAAGAATAGGTCATCTTAGAGGTCCAAAATTGCAAGTAAAGGAGGCTAAACTATTTTGGATCCATTATAGTGTATGTCAGGTTCTCCACAGGTCAAGTCTTAGCCTCTCATAAACCTGAGTTACTCCTCAAGACCATGTTAGGTTCTTTGAATAAATTGAATTATAAAAATTTCATGAGTAGAAGTAATATGGGCTTATGAACCCAAATTACTCATAATTCTTTGCAGGTTTTCAATGATACATGACTTCAAGTTTTCCAAGGAGAAAGTTTTAAACTGATTTATAAACAAAACCAATCAGAAAACCCAAAATGGTCTTGATAATGCTCCCCCCAAGTGTCCCTTCAGAATTTTATGAAGGGCACTTTGCTTTCCCAAGTTTCCCTTTGGAATTTTTTAAAGGGTAATTTTCTTCCCAAGTGTCCCTTCAGACTTTTTTGAAGGGCATTTTGTCTTTCAAAATGTCCTTCAGAAAAGTTCTCAAGGGCATTTTACATGCCAAGTGTCCCTTAGAACTTTTCCATAGGGAACTTTTCTTCCAAGTAACCCTTCAAATAAGTTTTGAAGGGCACTTTTGAGCCCAAGTGACCCTTAAAACTTTTCCAAATGGCACTTTGTCTCTAGAAATGACCTTAAAAAAAGTTCTAAAGGGTAATTTCCTTTGGAAATTCCCTTTAAATTTTTTTTAAGGGACCCCTTGACTTCCCCAAGTGTCCTTCAAAATTTTTCCAAAGGACACTTTCCCAAGTGTCCTCTAGGAAAAGTTCCTGAAGGAACTAGCCTTTACCTTCTAGGAAAAATCCTTGAAAGAATTCCTTCAAAAAAAAATTATGAAGGAATTACTTTAGGAAAATTGATCAAAACATAAATCCAACCCGATGGATCCCCATGACATACCACAAGATGTCATGTTTAATACAACCAACTAGTCATTGGGATTCAAAGATATGGCATGCCACATGTTGTCAAATTTAAGTTGGCCAAATAGCCATTGGGATTAAAATATGATGTGTTGTAGGATTTTGAATTCATTCCAAAAGTATATAACAAAGGAGTAAAGCCATTCAAAGAACCTGACAGGGTCTTAAGCAAAGATAGTAGAAATCTAGTTTCTTAGAAATCTTTGCTTATGACTTTTACAAGTAAAAGTAATAAAAAAGATTGAAAAGGAAGAGAAAATGCTTTAGAGGTTTTTAAAAGAGATTTGATTATGAATTTTATATGTAGAAGCAATCAAAGAATTTGAAGAATAAAGTAGGAGTAAAGTCACTTAGAAAACCTGAATGGGTCTTTAATACAAAACATGAGAGCTCTTAGGAAGAATCTAAGTTTTTAGTAGTGATTCAAGTCATTTATTATGGAGATTCATCTCACCATTTATTTTTTAGTGATCCTAGTCATTTTAAGAGGGCAAATCAAAGAGAAGCACAAACTCCAACTGAATGAGAAAATAGTTGGAATCAATTTCACTAGGATGGTGACTATAATCCATTTAGGAGGCTTATATTTTGGTGCCCAAGAGCTCTTTATTCTCTCCATTCTTATTATAAATAGGACTCTTGGTCTCTTTTTTTATCATCCATAGATAGTATGATGAATCCCTACTAGAATGTTTTGACATTTTCTTACCTTTGAGCAAAGAATCATAAATCTATTTTCTTTCTAAGAAAAAGGTGAATGTTGGTCTTGACATACCTAAGTAGTATAAATACCTGTAACCCAACATTCGGTGACTCCAAAAGGGTGCGAATCCCTGGTTCTAGACCAAATTTTATGCATTATCCTACATGTTCCTCACAAGTTCCTTAATATTTTTTGTCCAAGCCCCTTTAACTAAAGCTTTTCCTAAAGAACAACACCTTGAACCACTATTATCCCTATTAAATTCTTGGCAAGGATGTTATGGGGAAGAAGTAGAAGACATTGAATAAGTTCAAGGAGAGGAGGAAGTTGAAGAAGAAGAAGAAAAAATAGAGGATCATAGAGGAAGAATATAAATTTGATAAATGGGAGAGATAGATAGACATCAACCCTTCCCTATTTTTATTACCCAAAACCCAATAGATATTCTTGCATATGACCCAATTCCTTCAAATACTACTAAGAATATTCCTAGTTTCAATATAAATGGTCCTATTACCCCATCTAAACATATTAGAAACATCTCTAATTTATACAATTTCCATAATGTTACTAGGACCAACATAACCATTAGGCTACTTACTATGACATCAAAAGGCAAAGCAAGTGACTGGTACATAACATTGGAAGGGGGATACATTATAAGCTAGGATGGTTTTGGAGACCTATTGGTGATGAGATTAAAAAATAAGAGTGATCATGCTTCCCTAATATATCAGTTGAATGTAATAAGAAGATGTCCAAATGAATCCATAGGAGATTTCAATGAGAGATTTCAAAGAACATTGTATAAGTTGCCACGAATCATGAGACATCCTCCTAGATTTTTTTTCCCAACATACCTCAAAGGGATTGGTACTGATGTTACTATTATTTTTATATCAATGGGAGGATTCACTCTTTTAGGTGTATATGAGCTAGCAATCAAGGCTAAGAATAGTTTTATTTAGGCTAGAAGACTCCCTCCAAGAGATTCCATGCCTTTGTTATCCCATAATTTGGTTGAATCTCCAATCATGTCTTAAGTTCCTAATTCCAATGTAAATCTAAAATCCTTTCCCAAGAAGGTGGATAACATTATGGACAAGGATGAAGAAATCAGATCATTAAGAGCTCAATTCAAGCAAGCTCAATATTAGGCAAGTGCTCCTCTTAATGCAAAATATTATTCCCAAAAAGGATATAGAGCTCCATACCAATACAAATATCAAGGAAGAGAAAAAATAAATAAGGCTATAGTAGGTAACTCAATTCTTATACTCAAAATTCTACTCCTCCCCTAAAGGTTATTATTTCAATTTATGTAAATTTAGTGTAAGGAGAAGATCATGTGGACCAATGGGGGTAGCCTCACAGTTAGTTTTCACATGATGATGAAGTAAATAGCTATTATTTGACTACACAAGAAGAATTTACTCCTTAAATGATATTATAAGAAGCATTTCCCAACCAAAGAGATAATCATGGAGAAGGCAACAACCCAAGTGTGGGGATGATGAAATTTCAAGCAAAGGATGATTTATTTTTGACTCAAGGCATGCCAATTTCATCTAATAAAATGTCTAAGAAGATATCCATTGGATAAGGCTAGGATCCATGAATATTTCCATATTATGCCTCTTCAAGGGCATAAAATGCTAATCAAAGTGTTGCACCTTATACAAGCCAAGTTTCTCAATAAAATTAAGACATAAATGTAGCTACCAAGATTATAACATAGTAGGCTAAAGCTCCTTTATTACCATAAAAAATGTAGGAGAAAGTGAATACTCCATCTCTAAATATAAGGGAATCATTAAAGAGAACTAAGAAAATCATATCCCTTTGGGAGGTTCTACATATATCTAGTCAAAAGGAGCTTTTGCAAGAGTAGTTAGCAAGCATATAGGTGGATCCTCAATCTTTAAGGCATCATAGTGTGGCTCTCATAAATTCTCCAAATAATATTTTTGAGCCTTCCACTAAAGCTTAAAATCCTCCACCATCATACCTCACACTCATTATAGGAGATAAGTTGGTCCACAATTGTATTGTGGATAGTGGAGCAAACACTATTTTTATGCCTAAAGTAGTGGCTGATAAACTATGTTCAAACTCTGAGCCACATAATAAAGGCATGTTACAACTAGATAAAACTTCAACCAAGATTATAGTATTGGTTAAATGTCTAAAAGTGTTTTTACATGGCTACCCAAGCTTCCCTATCATGTAATATGTTATGGTGGTGGACCTTTCATCACACTTTACTAAATGCTTATCTAGGGACTTTATGACTAAGATAGGAGGATACCTTTCTATTGATTGATCCTTTATATATTTCAAGACAAGGTATTTAACCAAGTAAAAAATAAGGACTCAACCTTTAACAAGGTTCCACATTGAGCCATACTTGGAGACAATGAAAAATCAAAACTATCTAATTCGCAAGGAAGAAGAGGTAATCCTAAATAGTGAAACATCTTCTCCTCTTGAAGGTATTTCTGACCTCTATCTTGACAATTATATCATTGAAACACATGGCCTTTATCCTTACACTTTCATTGAGCAAACTGATTTGGGAGTTTACTGCATGCATGAAGAAAACATCCTAATTCCTTCACTCACTAATAAAGATCTTAAGCTTGACGGCATGTGGGAAAAATTCTTTGATGGTTTAAGGAAAAAGTAGGTGTAAGAGTTATTGTCATTACTTTTCCCCATAAAATAATAATTACTAATCTTCTTATAGGTTTCACTTCAACTACACTTGCAATGTGTCATAATATGCAAGCATATTTCACAGTCTCCAATGGGAAAAGAAGAGAGGAATCAAGATTTTAAAAGTCTATAGAGATAGTGAACTGGTCATTAATCAAGTGAGAAGTTAAGATATAGCCAAGAACCCATTAATAAATTCCTAAAATCATAGGGTATGTGATCTACTTTAATATTTTAATGCTTTCAACATTCAACCCATACTAAGAGACTTGAACAAGCACACTAATAGAATGGTTGCAATAGGAGCACATTTTGACTCAGTTGCTAACATTGAACAAGAGATAAATAAATCTCATATCAAGATAATTATGAGACCTTCCATTCTAGATAATGAAGTGTCATGGTAAGTGTTTGAAAGTGATGAACACATTGCACACTTTTTGTAAAATGAGGTAGGCTTCTCTTAAATAAATCAAAATAAGTTACATGATCATTATGAAGAGTAGATTATATAGTTGAAGACAAAAAATAGATGATTACCTTGGAGAGTGTCTTAAATGAGGATGATCAAAAGAAAAACCAAAGAATGAGCATGTCAATAAAATAAGAGAACTATGAGAGAGTTTTAATTTTCAAGGACAAACTTTTGAAGATTGGCAAGGCTTGTTCTCAGTTGGAAAGGCAAGATTTTATTGCATTATGTAAATAATTTCATGACATCTTTTCTTAAGAGTGCAAGGACCTAAAAGGTTTTGACCCAACTCTAACTCATCACACCATTGAGTTGGAGAATGGAGCCAAACCGGTAAGACAAAAAGAAAGGCCTGCCAACCCCAAGGTAGAAAACCTCATGAAGAAAGAGCTAAACAAATTGATTTAGTTTAGGATTATCTTTCTTATCAATCACTCAACTTGGGTGGCCAACCTTGTGCCAGTTTGAAAAAATAATGGATAATTAGACTTTGTGTGGATTTTTGTGATCTAAACAAAGTGTCTCTCAAGGATCATTACCCACTCCCTTCCATGGGAAAAATTCTTTAAGCTATTTTAGGTTCTGAATGTTTCTCACTTCTTGATGGTTATTCAAGTTTTAATCAAATATTGGTAAATAAAGGGGATCAATTCAAGACAGCCTTCACCACTAAGTGGGGGACCTTTGCCTATAAGAAGATTCCTTTTTTTTTTAATCCAATGCTATAGATACATTTCAAAGGGAAATGGGCATGGATTTCAAAGATTTGATCAATAAGTTTTTGATTATTTACCCTGATGATATAACCATTATTTCAAAGGATGTTGTTGATCATATGGGACATCTAAGGAAAGTTTTTGAGAAGTGTAGAGAGTATGGAATAACCTCAATCCAAAGAAGTTCATCTTTGCTATCCATGAAGGTAAGCTTTTGGGTCATGTTATTTCAAAACAATGCTTATCTATTGACCTCAAAAGGATTGAAGCTATTCTAGGCTTGTCTTTGCCTCAACACAAGAAAGGGATGAAAAGTTTCTTGGGAAAAATAAACATTGTAAGGAGGTTTATCCCAAACTTTTCAACTATGGTAAAGCCTATCAAGGCCATGCTAAAAAAGAACCAAGTTTTTATTTGGACAAAGGAAGGTAAAGGTAGATTTGAGGTAACTAAGAAAGCAATTGTAGCCTCTTCCACTACTTAAATCCAAATTTTTCTAAGGATTTATTTATTTATGCTTTTTCTAACCTTGACACTATCTCAGGTATGCTTATGCAAAAGAATGATGAAGATGTTGAAATTTATCCAATGATTAGAAGACTATCAAGTGAAATATTATTTTGTTGAGAAACAAGATTTAACCATCATTAGACGTTTGAAAAGGTTTAGGCATATGGTTTCCAAAAATAGGATCCATGTCATGGTCTCCCATCCTAACACCAATGAGTTTCTCTTAAGCATGGATCTCAATGATAAGAGAGTTGGATGGATCATGAAGGTGATGAAATATGACATTGAAATCAAGGTAACCAACCTAGTAAGAGGAATAGGTTTATGTGAGCACTTAACATCTAACTTTTAAGAGCCAAAAGAGTAAGCCTTGGTGAATCAAGTTCAAGACCAGCTAGTTGATACATGTAGAATCAAGGTAGCCTTGGTGAATCAAGTTCAAGACTAGCTAGCTGATAAATGTAGAATCAAGGTCAAACACAAGACATCATTGGTTTTCTTTAAAATGATGAGTGTCCCAATGGCTTAAATAAATCTCAAATATGGTATTTTCGGTTGTAAGATATTCCTTATTATCTTTTGGATGGCATTATCTTTAATAAATATGTGAGAAATGTGTTGCTAAGATGCATTAACAATGAACAAGTTGATATGCTACTAGAAAAGCTACATAATGGTTCAAATGGTGGTCACTTATCTCTTAGCACAACAACTATAAAAGTAATGAGAGTTGGTTGATATTGGCCTAGTATTTTTAAGGACTATTATCATTTGGCTAAGGTTTGTCCTCAATGTGCTTTCTTTATTGGGAAATAAAAGCTTTATTCCCTTCCATTGAATCATATCCTAGTTTACTAGCCTTTCATGCAATGGGGCCTTGACTTCATTAGCATGATCAACCTTCCATAAAGTGTTTGACATAAATGGATATTGACAACTCTAGACTACTTCACAAGATGGGTAGAGGCTATTTCTTTGAAGGAAGCAAATGAAAATTCCATCTTGGAATTTTATCATAACATTATAACAAGGTTTGGAGCTCCTCATGTCATCATCTCAGATAATGCACTTACTTTCATAAGTGATAAAAAATTTAATTAGGAATCAAAGAGTGGAGTTCATTTGAGTACCTCATCCAACTATTACCATCAAGGTAATGGATTGGCTGAGTATACCAACAATTACCTCATCAAGATCATCAAGAAGATGTTGGAAAACAATCAAAAAACATGGCACAACAAGCTGAAGATGGCCTTATGGGTAGACATAGTCACTCCCAAGAAGTCAATTTGTAATTCTCCCTTTATACTTTTCTATGGGAGACTATACATATCATAATATCTTCCTACCTTAAAACTTTCACAACAACTAGAATTACTTGAAAACACTCCCATGGGAATTAGATTGATAGAATTAATATAGTTTTAATAGGAAAGAGATGATGAACACAAAGATTTGGAACACCATCAAGTTCTTATGAAGAAATCCTTTGAAAAAAGGGTAAGGGAAATAGTGTTAAAAAAAGGTGCCTTGGTTTTAAAATGGGATGAAGATAGAGAAAAACTAGGAAAACATAAAAAGTGTTATACCTTGTGGAGTGGTCCTTACATCATTAGCAAGTGAAAACAAAGAAACTCCTTTCAAGTATCCAAAATGGATGGAGAAGAGATGCCTATTCCAATGAATGGAATACATTTAAAGCCTTGATTTTGACCCTTACTTTCCATGTCTTGTATATACTTTGTTTTGGTGTGTTTCCTTTATCATGTTTGTTTTCCCTAAGTTCTTTGTAGCACAGTTGTGTTTTCCTTCCCTTTATTGGTGTTCATCTCTACCTTGGGTGTGTAATCAACACATCTAGTGTTTTTTTGAACCAAATCTTGTTTAGTTCTATCTAAAGTGCCTATATGCATGATTCCATGCCCAATGTAGGGATTTAGATGACTCTTCTTTGACATAGCAGGCATACCTCCCCTCAAAATCACCAAGAATGTTGACCAAAATTCACCTCAGTACAATTTATTCAAACATTTTCATGGAAAGTTATAATTCATTTGTAAGAACAATTCATTTTAGAGGTCTAAAATTTAATGTCAAGGAGGCTAAAGTGTTTTGTCTCCATTGTAGTGTATGTCAAGTTCTCCATAGAAAAAGTCTTAGCCTCTCATAAACAAAAGTTACTCCTTAAGACCAGGTTAGGTTCTCTAAATGAATTGACTTAAAAAAATTCATGAGTATAAGTAATCTAGGTTTACAAACACAAATTACTCCTTTCAATGATTTATGGGATTTCAATAATGCATGACTTCAGGTTTTCCAAGGAGCAAGTCTTAAATTGCTTTATAATAAAAAAAAATCAAAAAACCCAAAATGGTCTTCATAGTGTTCCCCCCAAGTGTCCCTTCAAAATTTTTTGAAGGGTAATTTATTTTCCCAAGTGTCCCTTTGGACTTTTATGAGGGCACTTTTCTTCCCAAGTGTCCCTTCAGACTTTTCTTAAGGGCACTTTTCTTCCAAGTGACCCTTCAAAAAAGTTTTAAAGGGCATTTTTTAGCCCCAGTGACCCTTCAAACTTTTTTGAAGGGCACTTTATTGTTCAAGTAACACTTAAAAAATGTTTTGAAGGGCACTTTTATTCCCAAGTGACCCTTAAAAAATTAATGAAGGGCACTTTGTCTTTGGAAATGCCCTTCAAAATTTTCCAAAGGGACACTATGCCTTCCCCAAGTGTCCTTCAAAACTTTTCTAAAGGACACTTTCAAGCATCCTTAAAGAAAATTTCTTGAAGGAACTAGCCATTGCCTTTAAGGAAAAATCTCTAAAATAATTCCTTTAGACAAATTATCTAAAGTAATTACTTTGATAAAATTTTCCAAAATATAAACTCAACCCGATGGATCCCCATGACATGCTATAAGATGTCAAGTTTAATATAACCAACTATTCATTGGGATTCAAAGACATGGCATGCCATAGGATGTTAAATTAATAGTGGCCAACTAGCTATTTGGATTAAAATATCATGTGTTATAGGATGTTGAATTTATGCTTGAAGTCTTCAAGCAAGGATTAAAGTCATTCAGAGAACCCGGCATGGTCTTAAGAAAGATAGTTCAAATCACATTTCCCAAAGAGTTTTTCTTATGAATTTTACAAGTAAAAACAATCAAAAATCCCAAAAAGGAAGAGACAATGCTCTGTGGGTTTTAAAAAGATCTTTTCTTATGAATTTTATAGGTAGAAGTAATCAAAGAACCTGAAGTAAGTAGAATTAAAGTCACTTGGAAAAATTGAATCAGTCTACAATGAAAAATGTAGGAGCTCTCAAGAAGAATATAATGTTCACAGTAGTGATGCAAGCCATTTATTATGGAGGGTCATCTTACCATTTATTTTTTAGTGATCTTGGTCATTTGAAGAGGGCAAACCAAAGAGAAGGACAAACTTTAACTGAATTAGAGAATAGCTAGAATTAGTTTCACCAATATGGTGACTGCAAACCATTTAGGAAGATTCTATTTTGTTGCCCAAGAACTATCTCTTATCTCCATTTTTTTTATATAAATAGGACTCTTGGGATCTTATTTTATAATCTACAAATAGTACGATGAAGCCCTACTAGAATATTTTTCCATTTTCTTGCCTTTGAGAAAAGAAGCATAAGTCTATTTAATTTCTAAGTTATAGACATTTTCATGGGTATGAAAGAGAAATAGAGTGATAAAAAGTGATGTTTTATCCTTCTATTCTCTATCCTTCATGTTTTTGAGCAAAGAGTTAATCCAACAAGTCATGTAGATTGCATTCTAGCTATATGAGATTTTGCATATATGCAACCTTTCTTTTGGCCTATATAGGTTATCTTTTTCAATTATTTACCTTATGTGATCTCATTTATTTTATCTCTACATTGAAATACTTATTCTTGAATCTTATACATCTTGAGTTATAGACTATATTCTGTTAAATTATGCATAAGTATAGGGCATATATATGGATAATAATTCTTGGTGTATCACCATCTTAGACTAGGATTTTCATTTATGCAAACTTCATACACTTTTCAATCATACAAACTGGTTCAACAATTTTATACACAAACATATAATATAGGGAGCTATCCCTTTCAACCTAAAGGTTCATTTCCACTTATAGGCACACTCACAAGCTTGGAATTGTCCCAACATTGCCTAAAATTAGAGGAGGCCTAAACAACCCTCTTCTAGGGTGTAATATTTGGAGACAAAAACAACTATATGCCTAAAAATAACTATGAACCTAGAAGGGGTCCCATTGGGAGTGCTAACATGTTTCCTACTATTTATTACTCTATTTTTAACTTTCAAAAAAAAGGGGGAGAAACAATAGATGAGGGGTGTGTACTTGGTTAAACATTTTTATTGTTGATGATTAGACAAAGTGGGATCTCCTTTTTGGTGAGGAAGGACTATGTGTAATAAGACTGCACTAAACAAACTTATTTGTTTGATGAATATGAAGTGTGGAATGCCTAGTAACATGCTAGATATAAGAAGCAAAATCTCCCTTGGATGGCTATCAATAAACTCCCCTAATGATAAAAATGTTCTAACAATAGAAATGAAATATGATAAATCTATAAGAACATAAATGCTTATGTAAGAAATAAATATCTTACCTATTCAAAAAAAGTATAGAATTGCATGTCAATACCATGTACAAGTGGATCAAGGTCAGGTCTAGAGGATGTGAGGAGGGCATATAGATAGGCCAAAAATAGAGATAGGGTTTGATTGGGTGTGAAGGGGGAGAAATAATAGTCTATTATTTTCCTTGATAGTGATCATTGATGGATAGGGTAATCAGTGATAGTTATCCTAACCAGTGATGGTTAGGTCACTGGTGATGATTGCAATAAATTGTGAGGATTGACTTTGGAAATTTGTAGGGAATTGAAATGGATTTGGGGGTGGAGTGGAAAGTGGGAAAAAGGCTAAGTATGAGTTCTACAAGTAAGGGACAATGTGTAAGTGATATAATCAAGATGGAAAGATTTAATGGAAAAAGGAAATGATCAAAACAAGATAAAAATACATGTATGATGCAAAGTGGAATCCAATGAAAAGTTGATTGAAATTGGATAATATAATAGTACTTTAGCATTATAAATTCATGTGGATAGAGTTTCAAGATATTGGATGCCTTTATAAGGAAAACAAGAGAGCTTGTATGTAGTTTCTAGATCTTTTTCTCTTCCAACAACCCTCAATTTATAGCACAAAGTTGCTAAGTGAGGAGGAAAGAAGTTGATAAGTTAGCCTAGAATAAAGATAAAAATTCAAAGAGATGGTAATATATAAGGTTTACATGGGAAAGTATCCATTTTTGCTAATACATGTCTTGCTTATAGCTAGAAGTTCTTATGGCAAGTTTGAATACCTGACCATCAATGGTCAGGTTAACTGTTGATGATTAGGCTGACCATCAATGGTAGTACTCCTAAGCATGAAAGGGTAAGAATATGTTATAATTAAAGGTTTAAAAATGTGCATCCAAGGTGTCCTAGTTGTGTTAATCAATGTTAAATTAAAAGAGATGTTTTAAGGGTGAGTTAACTAGGTGAATATCTAAATAAAGGCTGAGAATAGGTCTAAGGTAGTTCACCATAAAAAATTGGTTAAGGGGATGTTTTTGAGCATCTACAGATTTCTTGACTAATTTAGGGTGTATGTATATTCCCCCTGTTAATCTAATAATGTAATAAAATGAAATAATAGAGTAAAATAAAGAAGAAAAAATGCATACCTAAACTTACATATGTGGAGATGAATATGATGTAAGGGTCCAACTAACTTCTGAGCTATGGAAGTGGGTGGAGAGCTAAATAGTTCATGGAGAAAGAAGGATTCCTTGAAGTAGTTACACCCTATGTTGAATCTAGATGTGAAATCCATATATCATGGAGAGGGAGGGTAATGCTTTCCCCCTATGCTGAATTTGACTTAAGATGAGGAATGATCAGAGGCCCAAAAACAATGTCTATCCTCTATCCCACATTAACTCATGTAATTTTTAATGTGTGTGTAGAAATCCATATGATGTGAAGAGCAAAATTTTTCATGCCCCCACTCTGAATATCTAAACTAGAACTGAGAAATACTCAGAGGCCAAAAAATAATGTTTATCCTCTATCTCACACAAACTTGTGTAGTCTAAGTCTATGCAATATAATGGACCAACCACTATAGATAGTTGTGTCATCTAATATGGTGATAACCTATGTACCACTAGGTGTAATCTAAAAATTTAGTTAATTTTCAAGAAGAGAATGGCATGTCTTACCATTCTATATGTATAATCTTAGATGATAAAGAACATGAACACCTGTACCATGCCCCAAAATTTGGTATGTGAGTGATGTATCTCTACAATATGGAAATTTGTATAACCACATGTGTTATGACCTATCATGCCATTCCCCATGTGAAAAACTAGATATCAAAACACTATGCTCTACGGAATGCCTATAATTTACTATATGGTCATGTATCTATGTCATGTTGTATGAAGTTGTATATGTGAGATGTGTAGTATGTACATGACCCTAAATCTTGGTATCTAAGTCTATATCTATATCAAAATCACTATGAATCCATATAATCTGAATGAATATATCTAAATTATCTATGTACCTATAAATTAAAGGTATATTCCTTTGAATGTCCTTAAATAAGCTAAGTGACCCATATAATCTGAATTATTGTATATCTCAACCAATCTAAGCTAAATCTGATAATCTAAATATAAGAGGTGTAAGAACCATGGTGTATCCATTTGTGAGAGTAGATGGGTATGCTAGGTAAGTATGGAAATAGGAATAGTATGAATGATGTCCCCCTTTTTGGGATAGCAATGAAATATATGATAGAGTTTGAGCCAAAAGTGATAACTAGTGGCATAGAAATACAAGCAAGGTTAGTATGTTATGTAGAGATTGAAAGGTTGTTGAATTGATTAGATTGATTTGTTGAATAGTGTAACATGTTTTTCTTCATGGGGACTAGGGTGTGTGTCTGGGTGTAATATAAATATAGAGATGCATATTATATAGTATGAAAATTAATAAGTAAGAGAGAAAATTCTACATTATATCAAAGGTATCATTGTCATGATTCCATTGAAAGAAATGGTTTAAAAAATGGAATTATAGGGTTTGAGTTATGGTTTAAATAGTATTTTATTTTAAATGAAAAAGTTGGTTGATATAGGAAATTGGATTGATTATTGATTCATTTATGCATTGACTAGGTTGATATTTTGAGCTCTTGGAGTGAGAAAATGCTAAGGAGATGAGCACCTACCATCAGCCAATTTGATTAGTTTGAAGTGTAAGTTTAGGCTGGTGGTGATGTTAGCCTATCAAGAAAGCTTAATTCTTAGTTTTTATTTTTTTAGGTCTATTTTGGTTCTTTTGAGATATTTAAAGTGTCCTATAGAATATTTTCTAGTTTTGGTTCTCCTTTCAAGAGTCAGTGCTCTTGTCCAAGGTTTAGTAGTGTTGTCCAAGTTCTAGTGCTCTTATCCAGTGCTGCTATCTTTTTTTGCATCACTATTATCCACTGGGCCTACTTTTCTAAGATTTTTATTTTTTACCTATTATTTTGTTGTTTGGCTATTTACTTGGTACAGTTGGCTCATATATATGTTATTTTTGGTGATGTAGGGTGAGGTAGAGATGAGAGAGTTCTATAGAGGTTGGGTGATAAAGACATTAAGGCTATTACCTTTGTCTATAGATGAGAGAACTATCATAGATATGGTAGGGTTGGTTCATGTACATGACCTAGGCATTGTGTAGTGGGATTGATATTTGGTGACCCCCTTATGTGAGATGTGGAATGCAAATACTTATACTTTCTAGTTTCCTACAGAGGAGATGAATATGACTCTAGAGGATGTATATCACATATTGTATCTACCAGTTGGTGGGTGGCATGTGATAGTTTAGGATGACATGGGTGATAATGAAATTAATTACACATCATTGACTTTGTTGGTGTAGTTTTAGGTATCTGTTAGAGAGGCAATGATAGTGATGTGATGGTGTTTGTTATAATATAATCTAGTGTTCCATGCTTGCAAAAGTGGTTGGCTATGTTGTTGGCCTCATTTGTCACTATGGATGGGAGTGGAGTATCTATTTCATATAGGATGCATATGAATGTGAATAGTTTTGAGGTATATGATACCATATTCTCATGGGGGAGGACTATGTTATCCCACCTATACAAAGATCTATACAGGTTTACAAAGTAGTCATTTGGTGGTGGTGTGAGTGCAACTACCTTATTGTATTATTGGGATTATGAGAACATTGTAGTTGTGTGATTTATTATATTACCTAGGGTAGAGTGGGCACCTTTGTAACCATTTGGGGAGTGGTGGATGAGTATTGGTGGCTTATGATATCATATGGAGGCCTTATAGAGGATTTCTTAGATGGGTAGAGGATGGAGTACAACTACAATATATGATAGTTAGCTATGGGATTCATGATCATTGGGCTAGAGTATATGAGTGGTTTTAGTATAAGTGTGTTATGAGACAATTTGGATTACTGCAAGATGTGCCCCTAGTGGCATGGGTGTGGGTGAGGAGTGTGTGAGTGTCTAGGATGGATCATTATAAACATATTTTAAATAGATTGGTGGCTTATGATATCATATGGATGCCTTATAGATAATTTCTTAGGTGTTTAAAAGATGGATTACAACTACAATATATGATAGTTAGCTATTGGATTCATGATCATTGGGCTAGAGTATATGAGTGGTTTTAGTATAAGTGTATAATGAGACAATTTGGAGTACCACAAGATGGGCCCCTAGTCGCATTGGTGTGGGTGAGGAGTGTGTGAGTGTCTATGAGAGTAGGAGCTCATGTGAGACTTATTGAGGCTGATCTTACACTATTACCTCTAGATGTGAGGGATGTGACTTTAGATATTCTTGATGTAGATGATGTTGGATGAATAGAGGTATATGCCACATGGTAGGATCCATTGTACCCTATTGATAGAAGGGATGCTCTAGAGTATGATGATCTTGAGCTGATTTAGATGAAGAGAGTAAATAGTGATTATATTTTAGTTATGTATGAATTTATGCTTTAGTTTGATTTAAAAGTTTATATCTAACATAGTGTTATACTTTTGATGTAGGTGGAGTGGGAGGTGTCAAGGATGAAGCACAAGATGGGATAGGTAGTGGAGATGATGTGTATTGGTATACCATCATTGAGTCAATACTCTAAGAGCTCACATGGCATGTACCTAATGATGTGATGGAGGAGGCACTGATAAAGTTAGATATAGTTATAACCAATATTCATGCTCATTTTATTGATAGGGATGTTATAGTGATAGCTACCTATGTTAGGGTAATGAGAGAGAGAGAGATGAGATGAGGGCTAAGCTAGATAGGAATAAGATGTAACCACCTAATATTGGATCAATGAGTATGAGGATTATGGATGCTTACATGGATCTTCAAAGTTGATATGCAGACTTGTGCAAGGATCATGGTCAATTATTGAAGTGAGAAAGCCATCAAAATAGGCATGCAATAGGTTAAGGAGGTATGAGGTTATTGAGTTCTAGGATAGATTATGTGTTTAGTATTATAGGAGAGAGTGAAACTAAGAGTGAGGGATTGATGCCCATTCATGATTGATTATATTTGATACTAGTCTATATATATTGAAAACTTCATTATATATATGAACACTTGTTTTGATTTTGACTCATGCAGATTTTGTTATGTGATTTGAAGTATATTGTTATATTTTTTGTAAATGGTTGATTAGAAATAGTTGATTTGGCATTGATGTTTAGGTTTCATGTGTGTGGTAAGATGGAATTTTGGGATGTGATTTGATTATTCATGATATGTTAAAGTGTGATGTTAGGTTTGATTTGTAATCATATGTGAGCCAAAAAATTATTTATTTTTTAATTGGTAAATTATTTTGATAAAGTGAATTGGTTTAAGATTAGAAAAATAAGATATTGGTAAGGTTAGGATTTGGATACTTTGATTTGGCTAGAGATGGTTATTTATAACTAGGAATTTTAATTGTTAGTATAAGGGGATGTAATATAGAAATATATGTATATCACTCTGTGCTTAATTCCCTGAGAGTGACTCAATAATATAAACACTAGCCATTTGGCTCTATTGTTGCCCACTGAGTGAAGCTATGTAATCATGTGTGTGTGTGTTAATCAATGTTTTTATTGTGTGTGTAATCCCTTTGACTAGGTGGCTCAAGACTATAAAATCTATCTATTCCTTTGGCCCATCATTACTCTATGAAGTGAATATATGATCTAATACTAGTATAAATATGTGTTGTATCACTATCTGAACCCTGATGGTAAACTAAAAAAGTGCACATATTGCTCATGTTTTTTAGGAATATGCATTATATTTGATATTGTCTACTATGCACTAACTATAGCTCTACCTGGATACTCTACCATATGTAACCTTACTATATGTCAAACAAAAACTATGTGCTATGAAGAAGGCTCATTTATCTATAATCATAGTGGATTTCTACATGAAATAATAACATGTGACCTCTTTTGTGATGCATATGGATGGTCAATAGATCAAGATGAAGTTGAAACCTAAGATGGTGGCTTGTCTAATATCAATCATAGTGGGTTGCTACATGAAATAGGTCCCTAAAAATTTAGTCATAGTGAATATCTCTTTGAAGTGGTGATCTATAATGTGGGTTACTCTAATATTAATGGTATCGGGTTGTTATGTGAGATAGGACCCTAAAAACTCCATTGTGGTTTCTATGACTATGCTAGATATGTATATAAAGCTACACTATGTACTCCTTCAACTACAGTGCTAAGCTAGATAGGGTAATGAGAGAGAGAGAGATGAGATGAGGGCTAAGCTAGATAGGCATAAGATGTAACCACCTAATATTGGATCAATGAGTATGAGGATTATGGATGCTTACATGGATCTTCAAAGGTGATATGTAGACTTGTGCAAGGAGCATGGTCAATTATTGAAGTGAGAAAGCCATCAAAATAGGCATGCAATAGGTTAAGGAGGTATGAGGTTATCGAGTTCTAGGTTAGATTATGGGTTTAGTATTATAGGAGAGAGTGATGAATAGAGGCATATACAACATTGTGGGCTCCATTATACCCTATTGATGGAAGAGATGCTTTAGAGTATGATGATCTTGAGCTGATCTAGATGATGGGAGTAAATAGTGATTATATTTTAGTTATGTATGAATTTGTGCTCTAGTTTGATTTAAAAGTGTATATCTAACATATTGTTGTACTTTTGGTGTAGGTGGAGTGGGAGATGTTGAGGATGAAACACAAGATGGGATAGGTAGTGTTGATGATTTGTATTGGTAGACCACCATTGAATCAATATTCTAAGAGCTCACATGTCATGCACCTAATGATGTGATGGAGGCATTGATAAAGTGAGATATAGTTACAACTAGTGTTCATGCACATTTTATTGATAGGGATGTTATAGTGATAGCTACCTATGTTAGGGCAATGAGAGAGAGAGATGAGATGAGGGCTAAGATATATAGGCATAGGATGTACCCACCTAATTTTGGATCAATGAGTATGAGGATTATAGATGAGTACATAGATCTTCAAAGGTGATATGAAGACTTGTGCAAGGATCATGGTCAATTATTGGAGTGAGAGAGCCATCACAAGAGGAATGAAATAGGTTAAGGAGGTATGAGGTCATCAAGTGCTAGGTTAGATTATGGGTTTAGTATTAGAGAAGAGAGTGAAACTAAGAGTGAGGGCTTGATGCCCATTCATGATTGATTATATTTGATACTAGTTTATATATATTGAAAACTTTATTATATATATGAACACTTGTTTTGATTTTGACTCATGCAAATCTTGTTATGGGATTTGAAGTATATTGTTATATTTGTTGTAAATGGTTGATTAGAAACAACTGATTTGGCATTGATGTTAAGGTTTCATATGTGTGTTAAGATGGAATTTTGGGATGTGATTTGATTATTCATGATATGTTCAAGTGTGATGTTAGGTTTGATTTGTAATCATATGTGAGCCAAAATTTTATTTATTTTTTAATTGGTAAATTATTTTGATAAAGTGAATTGGTTATAAGATTGGAAAAATAGGATATTGGTAAGGTTAGGATTTCGATAATTTGATTTAGTTAGGGTTGGTTATTTATAACTAGGAATTTTAGTTGTTAGTAGAAGGGGATGCAATATAGAATTCTATGTATATCACTCTATGCTCAATTCCCTAAGAGTGGCTCAAGAATATAAAGGCTAGCCCTTTAGCTCTATTGTTACCCACTGAGTGAAGCTATGTAATCATGTATGTGTTAATAAATGTTTGTATTGTGCATCAAATGCCTTTGAGTAGGTGGCTCAATACTTTAAAGTCTATCTATTTCTTTAGCCCATCATTACTCCATGAAGTGAAGCTATGAACTAATACTAGTATAAATATGTGTTGTATCACTATTTGAACCCTAATGGTTAACTAAATAAGTTCCAATATTGCTCATGTTTTTTAGGAAAATGCATTGTATCTGATATTGTATACTATGCACTAAATGTAGCTCTGCATGGATACTCTACCATATGTAACCTTACTAGATGTGAAATATAAACTATGTGCTATGAAGAAGGCTAATTTATCTATAATCATAGTGGATTTCTACATGAAATAATAACATGTGGTCTCTTTTGTGATGCATAGGACTGAGCACTAGATCAAGATGAAGCTGAAACCTATGATGGTGGCTTATAAATATCAATCATAGTGGGTTGCTACATGAAATAGGTCCCTAAAATTTAGTCATATTGAATATCTCTTTGAAGTGGTGATCTATAATGTGGGTTACTCTAAACTTAATGGTAGTGGGTTTCTATGTGAGATAGGACCCTAAAAACTCTGTTGTGGTTTCTATGATTGTGCTAGATATGTATATAGAACTACACTATGTACTCCTTAAACTATACTGCTATATGTAGGTTATTCTCATTGTACTGGTTTCCAAACCTTTTGAATAGGTGGAATAAGAGATCTCTTATTAGTCTCTATCTTAGAAGATGCATTACTCTCATGATAAGTAACTGATGATTTTGGTGAAGGAATATCCTAGTATAACTTAGCCATAAAGGAATGAGGTCTAGGAATCCATGATGGAGGAAAACATGGTTCCCCTTATGTGAATACTATTATTCCATTATCAACACATTTATTAATGTAGTCCTTGAGTCTATAAAAATCATTATCTTTGTTTCTATAAATATGATGATAGTTACAAAAGAGTTGATGTGGTTGTTTCTATAGGATATGTGGATCTCATCGATGAGTAGAAGGCAATGTGATTAACCTCCTATCTAGTAGTGTTGATAATATGACACATGGGCTATCCCACTCTGAATCAAACTATAGTGTTGCCTTGTTGATATTATCTATAATGCATAATATAAGTTATGCTCTATAAATTGGCTCTCTCTTCTTAACTAGTTTTTTTTTGGTTGTGGTCTCCTATCTTGTTTATGACATGGTGGATGATGTGTGATAGAATCTATAGATGGAGGTACTGCTATGAAATCTTGAGTAATTTGATCAACTGAATCATCCTCAATCAATCCAAATTTATTTTTCAAGGCTAAAACTATATAATATAAGTTCTTGAAAGAGGACTCTGTCTAATATAATAGATTCTCAAGGAGAGGTTGGTAAAGCCCTTTTATAAATATATGTTGAAATTCTAAATTTACTAGTTTATATTTCAAGCATAACATGGAAGTTTTAAATTGCAAGATATAATCAATGACTGGCTCTAAAGAATTTTGATGCAATGCAACAAGTTCCTCATATGTAACATGAAGGCCCATGTTTACTATGTAATATCTTATAAATGACTCCTCTAATTCATCGTATGTGTGGAAGGAGCCAAAAAGGAGTAGATGAAAGAAGCAATTATGTGCCTCCCCCACTAATGTCTATTGGAACAAATTTAGTAGAATCAAATGAATCACATGAGATGGCAAAGACTTTTGAAAGGATTTGAGGTGTATGAATTGATTTTTAGTTCCATCAAATTGAGGCAATGATGGTATCTAGAAATGCTTAGGTAGTGAAGCCTTTACAAATGTCTTCAGAAGAGGGTTACCATACAAGTCATTAGCATCGATCTTAGACTTATAATCCTTATTTTACAAAGTCAAGAGATTTAATATGTATTGTAATTCACCAATTAGATGCATTAAAGAGATAATCTCCTAGGATGGTATATTAGTGTCTTTAAGTGGTTCATTTAAGCATTGGATTTTATCATTTATTTTAACCATAAGAATGCTAAATTTAGTAATTAGATCATGAAGAGGTGGGGTGTTCACTTGAACATTTGGAGTAATGATAACTCAGACCTTATTAGAAGTATTTGGACTACCATTCTCTTTGTGTGAAGAATGAGAAATGGGTGCTACTGTAGTAGGGGTGTCTTAGGCGATTCATTGGTATCTTTTGTATTTAGTGAATCAAATTATAATTGAATATTAGATGTGATGTTATCATTGACATGTGATTCATATGAAATATAATCATTCATATAAGTAGAAGCAACATCTTGTAATGCATTATGTTAGAAAGAATGAGTGAGATAAGAGTTAGAAACATGAGATGGATTTTCTTCTTTATTATTTACACAATAATCATCATTATTCTATGCATTATAAAAATCAGAATTTTATTCATAGTCATTCTCATTTTCATATTCATTGCATGTTCACTATCATAGTCATTATCACTTCCATTGTCACTAGGGATAGGTGTAAGAGAAGAATTTAAATATTTTATAATATGCAATAAATTATCATGTGAAATCGGAATATTATGTGCATCTATGTTATCTTTGAATGGAGTGCATGTATTATTTTTATTTGCAATATGAAAAATAAGAGTAATATAGTTATCTTTTAAACATTATTTTTCCATTTTTTGAGATGACAAAGTAGAGTTAAGAACATGAGATGTATCAGTTGAACTATGCATTGGCAATTTTATTCTATTGCATTTATATTATTGTAATTGAACATAGAGAGAGAGAGAGAGAGAGAGAGAGAGAGAGAGAGAGAGAGAGAGAGAGAGAGAGAGAGAGAGAGAGAGAGAGAGAGATGGAACCAAGTTATCAACAAAAGAGATTCACTTGGAAATGGATTAATAATTTGTTCATTTGGTGAATTGTACATAGGATAATGAGGTGAAAAGTAAATTTTCCAATTATCAAAATTATTTTGTTTAGAAGGAAGAAAAGAGATAGGTTTGAGAGAAGAAGTTGCATCTACGTTTTCTTCACTATCACTTTCATATGGATCATCATATTCATCATACAACAATAGTAATTATCTTCATTATAAATGAAATTATTTTCCACATTTTTAGATAATGTGCAAGTTTGGAAAATTTTCCATTCATTATAATAATTATGATAAGAATTTACAAATTGATCTATGGGATGAGAGGGAAGAAGTGCCTTAGTGGACATTTTATTTCTTTCACCAAAGAGAATATGTAAAAATACTATTAAGAAAATAAATGCAAGAATAGATACTAATATAGAGATTTTGAAAATATTTTTGACACTCCAAACAATTTACAAAAATTTCAAAAAATTTATCTAAAAATTATAAGGGAGGAAGGCTTGGGGTTTGAGGACCTAGTTTTAAAATCTAGGTTTATGGGTTGGGGTTTTATTTTTTTTGAAAATTATTGATATAAATTAAATTTTAAATTAAATTTAAATAAAATAAATGAACAAAAATTTGTAAAAAAATTGGAAATTTGAAATTGAATTTTTTCAGAAAATAACAACTAACATAGAGATTTTTAAAATATTTTTGACAGTCCAAATAATTTGCAAAAATTTCAAAAAAAAAAAAATCTAAAAATTGTAAGGCAGGCTTGGGGTTTGAGGACCTAGTTTGGAAATTTAGGGTTTTGGGTTGGGGTTTTAGAAAATTTTAAAATTATTTCTATAATTTAAATTAAAAAATAAATTTTTATAAAATAAATTCACAAAATTTTATATGAAAGTTAGAAATTAGAAATTGATTTTTTACCCAAAAATATAAATGAAAAACCCTAAGGTTACCCAGGGTTTGAAATTTTGTTCAAAGTAAGTTGGGTTCACCAAATCTTTATTATTTTTAAGAAACTAGGGTTTAGTTCCTAAAAAATAAAGGGTATAGATAAGGGTTAAAATTATAATTAAATATAGTAAATGGTAGAGTTATATAATTTGATTAAATTAATTACAAGGGGAAAGGAAATGCCTTATCTAGAAAAATAGAATGAGATGATTGTTTTAAAACCTAAAAACTATTATGCACGACTAGGAAGATGTAAGGAACTTGGATGTATATTTTTTTTAAAGGATAGGACCATTGAAATAGGACACCTTGGGGTCTAGTGTTGTCATTTTCTATTGTTGTTGTCCAAACTACTCATGAATACCTATTTTTTTGGGTTTTGTTCATTGTCTTTACATGAGCTTGCCTATGAAATTTTGGATGTTGAATATTAATGGAGGTCATAGTAGAGCCATTTAAATCTTCAAACCCTAGGTCTACCTAAACACATGAAACAAAAAATACGTCAAAAGAAAAAATGGGAAAACTAGGTCAGGGGAACTATGATTGCACAATCTAAAACCCCTATTAACCTTATCACTACCTACATTAACCCTCAAGCTATGGTCTTAGATTAAATTTAATTCTCCCTTATGGAATTTTCATAATCAATGCATGTGATAGATGCAAGAATGAAATTTTTCCTAGGCCCTTATTTGATCAAACATGTAAATCTAGATGTGATGCAAAATGTTGAGCTATACTATTGGCTAATTTTAATTATTTACTATGCCAAAGTAATAAGTGCTAGATATAAAATGCCTTGTGTAGTCCTTTATATATGAGATTCTTTATTTTGAATTTGGGAGATTATTGACATTTTTATAAAATTATAAAGACAAATAAAAATTAAGTATGAAGCTAAGAAGGGTTTGGGACTCATTAAGTAAGGAAACCTAACTATTGGGACTAAAAAAAATTAGATAGGAACACTAGAAATGGGACACCCTAGGGTCCAGTGCTATAATCCAATTTCAACACTCTTGTCCTAAAGGTTTAAGACCCTATGGATAGGATTGGCCTAGGAAATTTGGCCTGGCTAAAGTGGAATGACCATTTGAAAATCTCAAGATGACTAGGAATAAGTAAAAAGGTGACCAAAGAAAGAAATAAGACATAGACAAGTGATAAAAGATATGGCTAGTAAAAACAAGACTTGTATTATCCAATAGAAGTCTCTTATGAAATGAATATGAAAATAAATGATATGCATGGTTTCTTGACAAATTTAGGGTGCATACAATAGTGACACATGTCTTGGTAAATAATGGTTATATATTGAATATTTGTAAGACTTTGTATGCATATGTTAAGATGATTACAACTATTCTATTTCTCTTAATATACTAAAACATAAATAAGGTCAATATAATAAGGGATATATATACTTGTATAATAGGGTAAGTACCATTGATATATGTATATCTGGTAGAGGGTAATGTATAAATCAAATGTTAAGAGGAAAAGTGATGCATAAGAATCTAACAGTTTGTGCAATCTTAAATCAACCAAAATAAAGTGATGTGTGTTTATGTAGTCTTGATTACATGTTTATATTCCTTGTCATGATTATAATGTGTTTAATTTAATGAATATTTCCATATGAATTCAATTCTATAATGTGATTTATTGTGTGTGTCAATAGTTTGATTGTATAACAATTTATCGTAGAGAAAAAGACAGTATTTAAGTGGACCCTTTTATCTTGATCTTACATAATTTTCTATCAGATAAATGTCTTTCCTTGTTAGGTTGAGTTTGTAAGGATCTTATACAAGTAAATTTAAGTCTAGTAAGAGAATTATACTTTATTTACTTATAATTTATGCAATATAATCTTGCATAGGTGAGAATATGAGTTTCTAGGTGTGATATAAGTCCTGTAAGTTGAGAGGAAGTGTGAGATGGTCTTATTTGATTCTATTTTAGGTTTAAAATATAATCTTACTTATTAAATAAGATATTAAATGCAAATTAATAAGATCACTAGAGGTATAAGTCTTGACAAAGATGTTGAATGGAGTCCCAAGTAAGATTGGACATGATGGAGGATGCAAAAAGTGAATATGTTATAGTTTTAATTGAAAAAGAATAAGTGTTGGATATGTTAGTACCCATGCAAGAAAAAATGTGTCTTAGAGAGAGGAGAAGGTAGAAAATAAAAGAGACCAATATATTGCATGATGAAGGAAAGAGGCAAGCCCACTAGATGTTTTTCCAGTTTATGATAAAGAGATACAAAATGAGCTATGCAATTTGATAGTAAAGTTAGAGATATTAATTTAAGAGGAGACTATTGAATACCACATGAGGTTTAAGGATGAATGTAAGAGATTATATAGAGTTGTAACTTAGTATAGGGGAGATCTCCAAGAGGGGAGACAATGAAAAAGAAATAAGAAGGTGATAAGTTGGGAACATATGGTTTCCAAGTTGATGTGTCATGTTTTTCACCCAATAATGCAAGTGGAGTGGATAAACAAATTTAATCTATTGAGGTTTGAGAGAGAAGATAAGATTAGAGGTTATTTTATAAAAGTGTGTGCAAGTGCATTAATGAGTGTATAAGTTATTTTATAGGTGATTTAACTTGGTGAATAACTAACTAAGGTTCAGGACAAGTCCAAGGTGATGTGCATAAAAAATGGGTCAAGGGGACATTTTCAAGTATCTACAAGATGGGACCAAGTTTTATTAGCTTAGATCTATAGAGATTTATTTAGATTTAGAGCACATAGGCATTATGGCCTTAGTTTTTGGCTCATACTCCATTATTGAGCATTTGAGCACATAAGGGTATTGAGACCATTAGGCCTCCTTAGAGAGGGTTACTTGCCAATAGACTATATAGTCAAATTTTATTGATGGAGGATGGATGGGGCGATGACAGGCGCTGGTGGTAGTGTGAGGGATATTGATAGGTTTTGAGATGCCTTGGAGGGCTTGGTACTTAGAGATATAATTTTAAGTCCATAAATGACTTGGCCAATGTGGGTTGGGTATAGGTACCATAAACATTCATTACAAAGATGGAGATGGGTATATGGTAGATGGGATGGTGAGATAGAGTGCATCCCATTTGAGAGAGTGTAGACATAGTTCAAACTCATGTAAGGTATTCCACTTGATTTTTCATAGTATATGAGGGAGGATGCTGAGTTTTTATTACCGAAGTCATAACCACAATAAGAGGATTTAGATCATGAGGAGATACATGATAGAGTGAGAGATGACATAGGTATCATAGCTAATTATCCTACATGGTTTTAGGGTAGATATGTGATATTTTATTTTAGTTAGGGTGATGAGGGTTAGATACTTATGGATATTGATCTAACATAGGGATCAACATAAGGTGATCCTTAGGTAGTGATGACACTAGATACTACTTAGGCCTAGATTACAACATAACAAGGGCAGGTGGCCAAGTTGTAGGGCTAGATCATAGCACTATAGGGATAAGTGGGGGTTGTGATAGTAGAGAGGGACCAAGCATAGTCCTAGGTCATTACTTTATAGGGATAGGTAGCTAGTCTGTGGGGCTAGATAGGCATATTATAAGGGTATATTGGTGTGGGTGTAAAGTAACAACAATAGGATGTCACATAAATTCAATGCCATGAGCATGTTATTTAGCCATTTTATAAGAGATTCATTATTATGAGGTGATGGTATTTGATTAATTACCCCAAGACATGATATGTACTAAGTACAGAGCTAGCATGGATAGTGGGGCCATGCTTGGTACCCCAAGTCAAAGGGTTATGATAGTGGGTTAGATAGGGGTTCCATGGAGGGAAATATTAGGTATAAGTATAGATGAGGGTAGTGGTAATGGTACTCCAGGTGTAGGCCAATGATGAGATTGTATATTTTTAATAGGTGTATATGTGTATTTTAATACTAGGCTATGTGTCAAAGATGTGAGATGTATATGAGTGAGAGATAATGTATGCCATGAGTTAGATTTTTATATTGATTGTATTTTCATGTTTTATGAGATGAATGCCTATATGTTTATGATGTGATGATTAGGGCTGATGTTGGTGAGTGACTTAGATGTTTTTTAGATTTTATAAATGATTATTTATATTTTTGTTCTTAGTATAGGCATGTGATTATATATGGTTTGATGATGATGCTATTTGGATTATAAGGATAGATTATAATGTGTGTTTAATGCTTATGATGTATATGTTTTGATATTTAAATAATGTGTGAATATGATGTAACTTGTGAAAGAAAATGGTTGGCATAATGTGTTTATTTTGATTCCATGGTTCATGAGATATTATGCATTATGGATTACATTTTGATTTAATAATGTTGTGGTGAGTATAGATAAGATTTATTAATTCTAATGAAAACACATAAAGTAAGTGTAGGTAACAGGCTAAATGTGATAAAAATAATGATGAGAACAACATCCTTGTGAAACCAATATAAGAGAAAGACAAAAGTGTGTTGGGTTCATTGGATTATACCCTATTAAACCAAGGGTGGATTGATCATAATGAAAATAAACCTTTCATATGTTTCATATTAACATGCTTTAAGTGAGAAAGTGTCATCATAAACATAGGGCACCAAGTGAGCTCATAGTTTTTGATTTATATAGGGTATACAGGAAAAGGGGTTGATAAGTAAATGGAGGGAAAAGGGATGATTTAAGAACCTAATGTGGATTTACTTACCATTTTGATAGGTGACCTAAGAACTAAAGTAGACAAGTCCATGTCTTTACAAGGTGTAGACTGATCAATGTGATAAGTCTACAAAAAAAAATTAATGAGATAGTTGATTATGGCCCTTTTGTGGGATAAATATCTTTCAATAGGGAACATTTATTGCTTGATTATTTGAAAAGGGTGAAGTTGATCAATTTGAGAAGCTTTAAATTATTTGATTAAATTGATTGTGGCTTGTATGAAAAAATTATTTTTGACATTTTGGCTTATCCATCCTTCAAGGGAGTGGTTTACATCTAAATACAATGAAGTGTTTGATATCTATCCTTCAAGGGATTAGTTTATCTACTTTTGACTTTATTTGGTAGCCATCCTTTGAGGGAGTGGTTTGTACTTAATAAAATGGACCCAAATAATATTTTATATCCCATGTAGAATATTTGAATGTTGTTTTAGACATGGACCCATTTATCCATGATTAGAGGATGACATTTATAGGGGTAATATTTTTACCACAAAATGTGGTTGCAATGTAATGGAAAGTGGTTTTGAGAAACAAGTGACCATGGGATTCCATCTAGTTAGAGATGAAAAGTATCAATGAGAACCATTCCATGGGTAGAGTTGTGGTACCCATGTTTAAGATTGGGCTAAAATTTTTGATGGATAATGACAAGGGTCTATTGGAATTAAATGTCCTTAAGAGGAATAAGGTAATAGGGTAAGGGAGGTGAGAATCTCATAAACCAAGTGATGAGATTAATTTAGAAAACAAGGTTTATCATATCTTCTTTAATAATAGAAAGGACATAAATGTGAAGAATTGAGAGGCTTAGGTTATAGGTTGCCTTCAAGAGAGGATAAATAATAAGCTCTTGATCAATACTTATGGGTGATGATATAGGGTCAAATCTAATTAAAATAAAATTTGCCTTTTATGCTTTTCTCCATATTTGTTACATGTTTTTATTTAAGGATGAGGTCTCCAATATTGAACTCCTGTTATTTTAGATGTTTGTTATAAGCATGGGTGATATGTTCTTGGTAGATGTGAATATGGTTAAGGGTATAAAGGTGATGTTCATCAAAAAACTCAAGGTGTGAGGCATTCTTGATGATAATGATCATATAAAATGATGTCTTACAAGGATATGCAAAGAGGGAATTTAGACTTTGATAGGTTAAACAACCTCTATGTCAAAGACCAAGGAAAAAGGTGTAGTAATCATGGAGGTCTGAATGCTAGTGTTATAGGCCCATAAAGTGAATGGGATGTTTAGGTGCCAATATTGACCTAAAGAACTGACAACTTGTGTTAGCATCTTGATGAGGGTTTTATTAGAGTATTTTGTCTATTCATTTACCTATGGATGATAAGACAAGGAATGGCTAATCTTGATGCCAAAATCATTGTAGAGGTCTTAAACTTTCTTGCCTTTGAAGGATTTGCTATTATCAGTTATTATATTATGAGGGACACAAAAATGATAGATTATGTGATTATTGATGAAATCAATAATTTTTTTATCTTTGATTGAGATAAGGGGAATGGATTCCACCCATTTAGTGAAATATTAGGTAGTGGTGATGATAAATTGGTGTTATTGAGATGAGTGAGGATTAATTTCTCTAATGAGATCAAGCCCACACTATGAGAAGGACCAATAATCTTTGGATACCTGAAGTTTGTGAGTAGGCATGTGATTCAAGTTAGCATGTTGTTGGCATTTGACACACTTATTTACATATTCTTAATAGTCTTCATTAAGGGTAGGCCAATAGTAACTAAGTAATATGATTCTTTTAGTGATAATGAGGGCACTAAAGTTTCCCCATAGACTTCATCATGAGTTTCCTTGATAGCATAGGAAATCTCATGACTCTATAGATAACAAGGAAAAAGGATGTCAAATCCATGTTTTTTAAAGATTCCTCCTAGTATAGTATAATGAGAGGTACCCTGAATGGAGGACTTTTGGACATTCTTTGAGATTTCAAGGGGGATGATGCCAAGGTTGAGTTAGTTAAAAATTTGGTCATACCAGACATCTAAAGGAGATGCATCCACACTACAAATTATAGGAAGGTCTAAAATGATATATGAAGACCTAATAAAGTGATGGATGGTGAAAAATAGTTTAGATTTAATGGGTTAAGTGGTAATTTGAGATGTAAGGGAGGTTATTGTATTTATGAATTTATTAGTAGATCAGGGTACTAACTAGATCTAATAACATTTCAAATATGTTAAGAGTTTGTCAATGAGAAGATTATACTTTTACAAAATATCATTTTTACATTGATAGGACCCATTGACTTGGTTGATCATGAGTCAAGAATCACCAAAGATAGAAATGGTTTTGATTCCTAAGGTGAGAGTGGTTTGGATATTGATGACCAAAGCTTCATATTCTACCATGTTTTTAGTACATTAAAAGTCTAGTTTAAAGGAAAGTGGAATAGGTTCTCCATGAAGGGGAATGAGAATTATGCCTCCACCCATACCATGTTTGCACTTAGAGATATTGAAATACATGGTCATTTGGTAAGGGGGTTCTACCTAAGAAAGAGTCATAATAGACTCATCTAGAAAGGTCAATGGAATGGGTTAGTTACTTGGGAGGGGAACTTCAACTAATTGGTCAGTGATGACCTATCCTTTAATAGATTTTGGTTGAAGAAACTGAAGATCAAACTTAGTTAAAAGCATGAGACAATTAACTATATGTTGATTTTGGTATGGCTTGGAGTCCATATACTTGAGTGGGTTGGTGTTGGTAATAATTTATGTTTTGTGATTGAGAAGGTAATAACAAAGTTTAGAGGTGTCAAAAATAAGAGTGAGACGAAGTTTCTCAAGATCAGTATATTGTGTCTTGTTCTCTAAAAGCATGTGCCTAATATAATAGATGGCTTGCTCTTAGTTTTATTCATATTGATGGTCCAACATTACATCTAAAGAGTGATCAGTGGTAGATATGTAAAGGTGGAAAGGTTGGTCATCCCTAGGTAGGATAAAAATTGGTAGAGAAATTAGGTACTTGATATGATCTTGATATGATTTAAATATTCAATATATTCATAAATACCCTTAAGGTAGGGAAACACCATATAATACTCCTTTATGAAGGAGTAACTCCACAATGTCTCTTCCAGGGGACAACCTCTAATATCTTTTTACAATAGAAGACTCAATGCTTACTTGATATCTTTACCATGATAGTCATCTCCTTTATATAAGCATCTATCTAATCAATGGATGGGTAACCTCCTAATCCCAATGTAGGCTATCCATTACCCAATGCACTAATTCCACAAGTTACTCCATTATACTAATATATTGTACCCATATAAATAACTAAGGGAATATGTGCCACATGTCAAAATCTCCATCAACTCATATACATTAATATATCATATCCATAGGTACATAGCATTACTTCCCTCCTTGACATGTTTCATCCCCAAAACATAGGAAGAAACCAAATAATGAGTGTGCTTCAAATAATTACACACGTGTTTCCAATGTTGATCATCTAGCCATCCATATGTGATCTTGGCAAGTGATATCTCTCCAAGATTGTTTCAAAATTCCATTATGCTCCTCTAATTTCATTCATGATCATAATATACTGCTTTGGTGTCCAAGCATAATTATTCCTCTTTTTATTCCATGTACCATATTCCATTGCACTACTTTGATTCCAACCATGACCATAGTAGGTATTCTTCCATGCATAGTCATAGTGATTTCCCCATTCATTCCATGTGCCATAGTATTTTTTATTTGGATTCAATGCATATCCATAATGATTGGAAATTTTATTTCATGTATAGACAAAATAATTGTTGTTATGACACTTCCTCACCTGGTTTCATGATTATTTCCTCTCATGATAATGTGGGTCTATATATACCTCAACTTTTTCTAGTATTTTGACCTTATCCACCTTTGCTTCTACCTATTCCACCTTTTCCTTCTTTATCTCTTTAGTAAATGAAGTGTTCATTTTTAGTTGTAGTGTGTCTTTATCTATATCATCTGAATCTTCATCATGCTCTTCATCACCTATTTCAATCTCATCCTCATGATCTACATGGATTTTTATTGGTGCCTTTTTCACTATGATATGTTATAAAATGATCTTCTTTTTCCTATACCAAAACTTCAAGTACTTTTTCTGAACATTAATATTCATTGTTCCTAAAGTCTCTAACCATGGATATCCAAGAACTATATCCACATCATCCATATCCAAAGCATAAAAATTTGAATGTAAAACATATTTTTCCATAATGAGCTCAAATATTAAAATATTGAAATATTATTACCATCTACTTGAACCTCATTTATATTATTTGCTTGAACATGTAGATGTTTGGCCACATTTATGTTAATGAAGTTATACTTGCTGGTAGGGTTTATGAACACAACCACATTTTTCTTTTTAATGCATCCATGAAATTAAAAAATTGAATTGGATTTCTTTGGAGCCAAATTATTTGAACCCTTCTCTTCTTCTTCTTCTTAAAATTTCATCTCAATGGTACCCAAGGTTATGAGGCAATGGAATCCCAAAACAATGTCTATGTTACCCATAGGAATATAAAATAAAGGAGAATTGAGATTGTACTCACCCATAATAAGCTTAATACTATGGAATTTGCCTAAATAATTAATTTTACCACCATATGCAATCATGACCTAAAATTTTGGTGTTGGATAGATGAAATAGTTCAATCAAGTGGCCAACTTATGGTTGATGAAGTTATGTGTGCTCCATAAATCAATCAACACTGTCACCTTCTATTTCTTGAGGAGACCCACCACCTTCAGAATTTGTGGAGTGATAATACCTACAAGTGCATGACAAGAGTTTTTAGATTGTGAATATTTAGGTACCTCCTCTATATCTTCCTCATCATCATTGGAGGCATCATCTTCTTCTTCATCTTCACTGGATCCCTAAATGTAAAATAACTTATTCTCATCACATTTATGCCCTTTTCTCCACTTACTATCACAAATAAAACATAATCCTTTTGCACATGTCTCTTCAATTCACTGAGGGGTCAACCTAGTAGGTGGAGGAAATGTTGGTGTCGATATGCTATGATCTTCGAAGTGAGTGAATGGCTACTTCTTGCTGGCTATGAATTTTTCCTTAGCTTTGCATGCTATGATAATGAAATTAGATATCTTAAGTGGATTAAACATGTGTACCTCATGTTGAATGTGGTCCTTGAGTCCACCCAAAAATAGGTCATTCATGTTCTCCTTAGAAATTATCTCCACACATAAGGATAGGTTATAAAAATGATGAATATAATCCTTGATAATGATAGTCTATCTCAATTTTGCTAGTTGGCTAAAGTAATTATCTATCACACTATTGCCATAGTGTAATTGTAGCTCCTCTATAAAAACTTACCAAGTGACAGTGAGAATCATCTTTTTCTTTTGAGCACACAACCATCGATACCAAATGAATTGATTAGGTTCAAGATATAAGGATACCATGGTAACCTTCTATCCACCTGGGATCTGATGTAGATAAAAAAAAATATCCATTTGGTTGATCTAATTGAGTGGATATTTTCCATCAAATTTGCACTTATCCACCTTTGGTAATAGGTTCCTCTATGGCAATGTAGTTGGATTTGAAGTAGACTAGTTGGGAGAACCATCTTAGTGGGGTTGTGTAATAGTAATAGCTAGATGATTTGACTAATTATTTTAAAAATACATCATGATATCTACCAAACTATCTTTTATGAATTTTATATTAGACTGTATGCTTTACACCTCACTATAAATGCCTTATACACTATAGTCAAGCTGGCTCACTTTGTGATCTATGTTAGAGATCCCTGGTACAAAAGATCTAGTACATACCCCTTCTAAATCCATCTCTTCCTTATTAGGAGTTTTACCTAGAGTTTTAGCACCCTTGCCTTGCCCCTAAGTTTGTCGACCTGCCATAAAAGGGATTTATGATGTCGGCCCCAATTGGCACTTTTGACCCAACTTTGACCAAGTGATTTTTGACTTATGTTAGCCTTAAATCAGAACATATAAATAAAATAACCTATCCAAATCTTTATAATCTTTCCAAAAATTTAAATAACTCATAAAACTTCTTTGAATTGCACACTATAGAGAAATTAGTAACAATTTTAATGGCAAATTAAATTAATGGTTTCTCACCTCCAATAAAAAATTAAGGATAAATTAGAAACATTTTCTTAGATATATCCAAATTTAAAAAATTAGGGTTTCACCCATAAGATTGCCCAAATCGTAGCTCTGATATTGCTTGATAATCATATTGTGAATTCTACTCTTATTATAACTTGTGGAGGTTTCCCCCTTGAAGTGGCTTAGCGATTATCATATATTCTGATATATTTTAGTAATATTTAGATATATTTATGCTATTAAACTTTATTTTTGAATTAATTTCATTACAACACTCCTTGAGTGAATTAAAGGCTTGTTGATAATATATGGTCCATCTAAAGGAGGTGTCTTTCTTCAAGAGATGGTGAAAGCATTTGCATCTATCTAATAAATAGGAGATGAATTGATGGATATATTAGAGTTTTCTATATAGAATGTGAAGTTGTTTAAGGTTTATTGGAGGAGGCATTTCCAAGATGGCCTTGATCTTAGCAAGATCTATTTCAATTCCATGGAGGGAAGTGATAAAGCTAAGGAGCTTCCCAAAGAGAACCCCAAAAATGCATTTCTCAAGGCTGAGTCAAACATGGAATTTGATTAGTCAATCAAATATGATAGAAATAATAGCTAGATGATCCTTGCAGTATTTGGATTTCTCAAAGAGATCATCCACATAATCTTCTACAGTTTGATGGATAAGATCATGAAAGATATAGGTCATGGCTCATTGATAATTTTCTTTACATTTTCTAAATTAAAAGGCATGACATGATAGAAGAAATTTTCCAAAGGAGTAATGAAGGTAGTTTTATCATAATCTGAGGGGGTGATTCGATCAGATTATATCCTAAAATCCATCTATGAGAGATAACATCTCATGGCTTATGATAAGATCAACTAGTTAGTCGATGTTGGGTAAAGGAAAGTTGTTTTTGGGGCATGCAAGGTTAAGGCAATCAAAATCCACACACAGGTGGATTCCCCCAATGGGTTTGGTAATGGGAACAATATTAGAAACCCATTGTGGATAGTTAATTGTTGAATGAATTTGATGAATATAATATGTTGAAGTTATGTAATGAGAAGAGCTATGAAAGCATGAATGTTGTGAATCTTTTGATGTATAGCTTATCTTCAAGATGGGTAATGATGTTATGGAGAGTAATAGAGGGGTCAATCTTAGGATTTTTATGATAAGACCATGTGAATGCAATGATATGGTCTTGAAGGAAGGCAAGATAATCTTCTAACTCATCTAAATTTAAATATTGACCAAGTTAAATGATATGAGGATCCTCTTAGGTCCCCAGGTTAATGTCGATAGTAGATTTATTGAGCATGGTTTGGTTTTAAGGAGGGAGGGATTTATGGGTAGAAGAATCTCTTTCATCAAGATACGTGAGGATGGAATCATCATCCTAATACTGAATGATACGAATGGTGGGTGAATCATAGTCGATCATCTTAGAATAGATGAGAGAAAAGGTTTTATTTTGGCAACCTTGTTGATCTATTAGTGGGCCTAAACTAATGGTATTGATAAAAAAAGTTAGATGGGATGATATCAGAGTATTTGAATTAGGAAGATGAACTAGGTGAGGATGGAATCTCTTCCATAGGGGTAATAATAGGTTTTGGTGAGATGGGCTCTTTTGGTGGTTTGTACCTGAGACCAAATAACTCATGAGGTTTCTATGTTTTGATAATGGGCAATTCATGAGGTCTTTGTTCATAAAGGCCCATACCAAATATTTTCTAAGCACAAGAATGAAGATAAGTTTTGGCAAAGATTAGATTACTTAGGAGAAATTAGAAGTGAAAGTGTGAATATATGGAGTGGTGATAGGAGTGAGGAGTCATTGATCAAGTCCCCCATAGACAAAATTTATTTGATTATTGGGAAGTCCAAAGGGGATGATGGATCTTATGTTGGTGTCATAAGAAGGGTCATTTTGAAAGTTCCCATATTCATGTAGAGTGGAAAAGCATCTAAAGTTAAAAGTCACTATTCCCTAAGGGAGAGACATTGAAAATTTTGTGCCAAGAAACCCTCAATAAGAATCTAAGAAGAGGACATGATGCACTGGTTGAGGCTTCATCATTGTTGATGATGGAAGAATTATTGGTCATGGTTTGTAGTGTGGTTATGTTAATGGGGTTGTTTGATTATGTAGGAGATGAATGTGGAAAAAGGACATCATTAGGCTTATAGGTCATGTTACAAGATGTAAAAGGACTAGGATCAACATTGATAGTTATAACATGTCCTTCATGTTCAAATTTAATGCAATGGTGTAAAGTAGAGGGGACATAACTCATAGCTTAGATCTAAGGGAATCTAAGTATAATTTTATATTAGAACTCACCCTCTAAAACATAAAATATCTTAGGAATAGTGCAAGGGCCCAAACATATTTGAAGGATAATTATCCCTAAAGTAGTAACCATTATGTCATTAAAAAGAACTATTATTCTTTAAACCATGATGTTGTTTGGTAAATGCAACTAATCAAAAGCATGGGAGGAGATTATGTTGATGCTAGTTCGACCATTGATCATTGAAATTTTGATGTGGGTGTGATTAATGTATGCAGTGATAAAGAGAAGGGGTCAGATTCTCATAATGGGCTAGAAGTATCTCAATATCTTGGAAGGTAATAATGGTGGAAATGTCAGAGGTATCCAACAAAGGATGTAAGAGGTTGAGGGTCATCTAGTTAAACCTCTATATATTATAGAGCCTTTATTAGTACCTAATGGTGATGAGGTAATGTGTTGATTAACTCATAAATACTCATGTTGACCAACATCTAGTAGAGTTACTTCAACATGGTTTGTTGAATGTATTTAGAAGGATTAGATGGTGGGGCATCAAGGATGGACACTTTGGGATTTGGTGATGGTTTAGGTGAGGTCATTGGTGTTGGGGATTGGTTATAAGGTTGGAAGTATAAAGGATATGTCTATGGGATAAACACATTAGCTCTTCATTTACATCTGTATTGAGCCTAAGATCAAGTAATCATGTGGATGATATGGATAATGGGCTCAGTTGGGCTAGGTGATTGCTTTAGTTCCTCCCACCCACTTTTAGGTGAATGTGGGGAAGTAGGTGTAGGTTGGGATGGTGGTTGAATTTTTTGGGTTAGTAGTTGGGCTAGTAATGGAGGTGAAAGTGATTCATTTGATAATAAATCATCATTATCATATAAGTTGTGAACAAGAGCTTGGAGAGCTTTATAGTTCATTGTGTCATGTATTGGCATCTTATGGTACACACAAATCTAAGTGTCATTGAATGAAGAAGGTTTGATTTTAGAGGGGGTGATTGGCTTAATAGGTAGAAGTTTAATGGAGGATGTTTGCAACAACCTCTATAAAATAACCAAGTAGGATTCATTCAAAGGTGTTGGGGTTGTTGAAATGCTTGCTGAGGAAATAAGAACCTTCTTATGTGTGGTTTTGACCTTATAAAGGGTAGGTGGTTAAGATAATTTTGTAGATGGTTTGGGTTGGGTTGACTTAGTTATGATTGGGTTATTAATAGATGGTTTTGATGTAGAGGATGAGGTGTTGATAATAGGTATGAAATTAGAAGGGGATAAACTAGCTAAGAATGATGAAGAAGTCGATGGCTTGGGTGATGGAAGGGTATGCATAAAAAAGGGCATTGTTTTAATTTAATAAAAATAGGTGACTGGGATAGTAGAATGATGGGGTCCCAAAATAGGTGGCAAATAAGAAGGAGGTTGAATAGGTTGAGCTCAAGGGTGAGGTTTAGGTAAATACACCCTTTGATTTATCTTGGTTGGTGGTTTGTTAGGTGGACTAGAGGTTTTTAGGTCTACTTTTATGGGTAGATGGGTGACCCTAGGTATGGGAAGGATACCTATAATCCTGGATGAACTAGCAATAAAATTATCAGATGATCTAGGTGGAGATGGGTGATAAGGTTCTCTCATGTCTTGGGAACAAGTAATGTTTGATGATGGGCTGATAATAGTTTTGAGGGTGGTTGCCAATGAGATCAAGGGTTCAGCTCTATTTTGGTATGGGAGCCCTAGACAGTGCCAAAAGGTGGCTCTATCTAGGTTAGGTTATGAGGCAAATTTTAGACTTTGCACTAACTAAGAAAAGGGATTGTAAATGGGTTTGGTTCCTTGATCAATCATTTCAAAATTTAAGCACTTTAGCAAGGAAGAAGGTAGGGTTCCTTCATCTTTACCTAAGATAGAAGTTTCTAAAATCCCTAGTTGAGTATATTAGGTAATGGTTGCTTGTGGGGTGATTATAAAAATATATGGTTCTTTTGTTAGGGGTGTAAGTATGGTCTCAGATTTGTCTTTTGTTAGGGTATCCAAAGAAAAAGAAGAGGGTTCTACCACTCTATTTAGTGGGGTAGAAGGAGAGGTGGTTAAATCAATGGATTCTTCCATGAAAGGAGAAGTGGGCATGGGTATGGTTTGATGAAGTGAAGACACGAGGCCTATATATTCTTCTATTTGGGTCTTCGAAGGGTTAAGAGGTGAACTTGTTTCTTCCATAGGTGAGGTTGGTAAAGGAGAAATAGAAATGTGGGGATCATCTACCATGGCCTCATTTATGATGACATTGATTGTGTGTGCCTCATGGGATGATGATCATTCAAATTTGTTGTTATGGGGTTGGGTAGGTGGAGCATGGTTAGGAAAAGGTTTGTAAAAAATATTGAGGGAATGATTAGGAGGTGCATTATTGTTATCAAAGAATAGTTCACCATTGTCAATAAAGTTTTGGATAATGATTTTAAAAGAGTTACATTGATTTATGTCATATCTAATAACTTGATCAAAATCACAATGGTCATTTTTGTTGTACCACCCAAGTACGGGGTGAGAGGGGTCAAATCATTGAGATGACTTGATTAGTGGAAGTTGAATAAGGTTAGCATTGAGTAGTTTGTCCAGTATAGTGCGATAAGATTCTCATATAGGTGTCACTTATTTAGGGGGAACCTAATTTTGATTTTAATTTGGTTGTTAAGAAGGGTTGGAAGGAATGGTTTGACATGATGGGTTAATGGTCAGAAGTGGAATAGTTTTTAAGACAACCATGTTTTTAGATGTTTTGGCTTTGGTATTAGTTGGGTTTGATGTTTTGGTGGAAGAGGGGTCATTAGTTTTAAAAGTGTAATTCTTATTTCATAATTTATGTTTACCCTCATCTATGGCTCAGTTTTCATGTTTACATGCCATTGTGAATGCTTCATTAGAGGTTCTAAATGTTTGCACCTAAAGGGTGTGAGCAATGTGTTTTGTGAAACCCCTAGAGAAAAGTTTGATGAGTTATGGTTGGGGTAGTGAAAAGGATAGTTAATTAATGAGACCTCATTATTGTGTAAAAAAGTCATCAATTGATTCATCATCAAACTACTTGATATAATAGAGGTCAATTATGGAGACCTTATTGGATATGTTCACCGAAAAGTGTTCTAATAATATTTGGGTGAGTTCAAAGAATGAAATGATAGAGTGCCTAAGAAGGGCACTGTACCAATCCAAAGTAGGTCTCAATAAAGACATATGGAAAGTTTAGAAGAGGAGGGCATCATCATATGCAATCAACTAATGATAATGGTGGAACATCCTCAAATGTTGTTGAGGATCCTCCTTACCATAAAACTTTGAGAATTTGGGGAACTCCCATTAAGGAAGATAAGAATGAATTGGGATAAATGAGTTGATAGGTTCATTTTAGATTTAATCACATGATGAAAGGTTATGGAACCTAGAGATAGATGACTTGAGATGGGTCATCTTATCCATGAGCATCCTTATCAGGTCAGGTTAGGGTTGGGTAGCTACATAATTCAATGGTAAGTTTTTTTGAGGTTGGGTTGTAGTTATGAATTAGTATGTAGTAGGAGGTATGAATGTGAGCACATATTGGTATGTGGTAACTTGAGGTTGGAATAATGCCCTAACAAGACTGATAGGCATTAAGGGTTGCATGGAAGGTACAATACAACCCTATGGATTAGGAATATATTGATAGGGTATTGTATGGGCTTGTAAAGGAACTGATAACAATTGGTTTAGGGGTACATTTGGGTTGGTTGATGGGGGCATGGTTTGGGTTGGTAATGCTAAAGTTATTATGGGTTATTGATGGGTAGTTAGCTTAGTGTTAATGGGGGGAGTGTTCTTGGCATGGATAACACCAAGATCTAAAAGGGGTTTGAGGTTGTTATACTGGTTAAGCTAAAGGGAATGATATAAATGGGTTTGGAAGACACCACACTAGTAGAAGGGGTTATAATTGACAAGGGGTAAAGTTGAGCCAAATTTGTAAGTATTGGTTGTGTTAATAGGTGTGTGGGTGGTGGTGGTAGATGAACTAATGATAAAAGAAGAAGATTGGATAAAACAAGGTTGGGTTAATGTAACACCAACCATGAGGTGGTGCGGCATATCATACGGTAGATCTTTGGGAGCAACCAAAGCTATAAAATTATGATAGGTAAAGGTATTAATATAGTGTTGGTTAGACACTAGATTGTTGTCTAGAAAGGTGGTAAAATTTGGTTCACCCTCAAGAACCATTAGAGGCATATTAGGTGGGGGATAATGGTGTGGTAAAGCATGGGGTGATTTATCAACATCTGAGGTGTAATCCATGGATGATGATGAAGAGGAAAATGATGTTTGGTTGTTTTAATTATCATTTGTTTTATGGTTAAGACCATATGATAAATTACAAATGGATAACAAATCTATCACCTCAAATAATGACCAAACTAAGAAAATACCAAAGCAATTAAAGTGCACACTAAAAGTACAATTAATCTAGGATTCATTTTAAATCACTTCTGGCTTATGCCTTAAAGAGTGTGAAAGGGGAAATTGGATTTCAATTCAGATACTAGAAGAGATGTCTAAGGATGGTTTTAGGTTAAAGTTTGGTGCTCAAAGAATCTTCACTAGGTTAGGTACATGGCCTGGTACTAGGGGCTTGATCTCTACAATTCATGAACATGAAGCTAAGATAGGTTGATTAGCTAATGCATACCATTTGTCTAGATTTTATACTCTACCAAAGAATGGATTGGGTCCTACCTTTGGTGATGAAATCTAAGTGGGATCACTAGGTAGGGTAAGGTGATCCAAAGGGTGATGAAATCCCAATGGGCCTTATCTCAAGTAAGTTTTGATGTTTATTTTATGCAAGTCATTTGGTAGTGTAACATAAGTGTGCTACACTTAATTCAAAATGCTTTTAGTTAATTTAGTTAATCTAAGCATTAAGTAGGCCAGACAATGAATGCACTCAATTTTAACCAAAAGAAATTTTTAATGTCTTTGCATGCAAACAAGGAATAAATGTAATGCACTTAATGTAGGATGAAAATGCAACCTATCCCTAAAATGAAATATTTTTTTGTTTCCTTTTTATTTGTAGAAAATAAATTTCTATCTTTTGAAATTTAAAAATTATAAAAATGTACGAACAAGAATTTATACTAATGGAACTATTGACCAAATTTCACCTCAGTATAATTTATTCAGCGATTTTCATGGAAAGACAAATAACACTTGCAAGAATAGGTCATTTCAGAGGTCCAAAATTGCAAGTAAAGGAGGCTAAAGTGTTTTGGCTCCATTATAGTGTATGTCAAGTTCTCCATAGGTCAAATCTTATCCTCTCATAAACTTGAGTTACTCCTCAAGACCATGTGAGGTTCTTTGAATGACTCGAATTATAAAGATTTCATGAATAGATGTAATTTGGGTTTATGAACCCAAATTACTCCTAATTCTTTGTGGGTTTTTCATGATGCATGACTTCAAGTTTTCCAAGGAGAAAGTTTTAAATTTATTTATAAACAAAACTAATCATAGAACCCAAAATGGTCTTGTTAATGTTCCCTCCAAGTGTCCCTTTAGAATTTTATGAAGGGCACTTTATTTTCCCAAGTGTCCCTTTTGGAATTTTTTGAAGGGTACATTTCTTCCCAAGTGTCTCTTCAGACTTTTTTGAAGGGAATTTTGTCTTTGGAAATGCCCTTCATAAAAGTTATCAAGGGCACTTTTCTTCCCAAGTATCCATTAGAACTTTTCCAAAGGGTATTTTTCTTCTAAGTGACCCTTCAAAAAGGTTTTGAAGGGCACTTTTGAGCCCAAGTGACTCTTAAAACTTTTCTAAAGGGCACTTTGTCTGTAGAAATGACCTTAAATTTTTTTCTAAAGGGTGATTTCCTTTAGAAATGCCCTTCAAAGTTTTTTGAAGGGACCCCTTAACTTCCCCAAGTGTCCTTCAGGATAAGTTCTTCAAGGAACTAGCCTTTACCTTTCAGGAAAAATCCCTGAAAGAATTCCTTAAAAAGAATTATGAAGGAATTACTTCAAGAAAATTGCTTGAAACATAAACTCAGCCTAATGGATCCCCATGACTACCACAAGATGTCATGTTTAATACAACCAACTAGTCATTGGGATTCAAAGACATGGCATGCCATAGGATGTCAAATTTAGGGTTGCCAAATAGCCATTTGGATTAAAATATGATGTGTTTTAGGATTTTGAATTCATGCCCAAAGTATTCAAGCAAGGAGTAAATCCATTCAGAGAACTCAATAGGGTCTTAAGCAAAGATAGTGCAAATCTAGTTTCCTAGAAAGTTTTGCTTATGACTTTTACAAGTAAAAACAATCAAAAAGCTTGAAAAGGAGGAGAAAATGATTTTTAATTTTTTAAAAGAGATTTTCTTATGAATTTTATAGGTAGAAGCAATCAAATCACTTGAATAAGTAATTAAAAGTAAAGTCACTTAGAAAACTTGAATGGGTCTATAATGCAAAACATGAGAGCTCTCAGGAAGAATCTAAGTTTGCAGTAGTGATTCAAGTCATTTCTTATGGAGATTCATCTCACCATTTATTGTGTAGTGATATTATTCATTTCAAAAGGGTAAATCAAAGATAAGGACAAACTCCAACTAAATGAGAAATAGTTGGAATCAATTTCACCAGGATGGTGACTATAAACCATTTAGGAGGCTTCTATTTTGGCACCCAATATCTCTCTGTTCTCTCCATTTTTATATAAATAGGACTCTTGGGCTCTATTTTTATCATCCAAAGATAGTATGATGAAGCCCTACTAGAATGTTTTGACATTTTCTTACCTTTGAGTAAAGAAGCATATGTCTATTTTCTTTGTAAGTTCTAGACATTTACTTGGGCATGTAAGAGACACAGAGTGACATCATGTGATGTTTTATCCTTCTATTCTATATCCTTCATGTTTTTGAGCAAAGATCTGATTCAATAGGTCATGTAGAGTGCATTCTACCTGTACGAGATTTTTCACATGTATAACCTTTTTTTTGGACTATATAAGTTGTCTTTTTACAATTATTTACCTTGTGTGATCTCATTCATTTTGTCTCTACATTTAAATACTTATGTTAGAATCTTCTAGAGCTTGAGTTATAAACTATTTTTCTTTTTGTATTATGCATAAGTATAGGGAATACATGTGGATATTAATTCTTGGTGTATCACCATCTTAGACTAGGCTTTTCATTTATGCAAACTTCTGACTCTTTTCACTCTTACAAACTAGCTCACTAGTTTTATTGCACAAAAAGATAATACAGGGAGCTAGCCCTTTCAATCTAGAGGTTTATTTCCACTTATTGGCACACCCACATGCCTGAAAATATCCCAATATTACCCAAATGTAAAGGAGGCCTAAATAACCCTCTTATAGGGTGCAATATTTGGAAATAATAGTTTTAACACACCCAATAAGACACAAATTATTACTAAGAAAAAGGTGAATGTTGGTATTGACATGCCTAAGTAGTAGAAATACCCCTAACCTAGCATTTGGTGACTCCAAATGGGTGTGAATCCCTAGTTCTAGACCAAGTTTTATACATTATCCTATATGTTCCTCACAAGTTCCTTAAGATTTTATATCCAAGTCCCTTTAGCTAAAGGTTTTCCTAAATAATAACACCTTGAACCACTCTTAGCCCTATTAAATTCTTGGCAAGGAGGTTATGTGGAAGAAGTAGAAGAGGTTGAATAAGTTCAAGGAGAGGAAGAAGCTAAAGAAGAAGAAATAGAGGATCATAGAGGAATAATATAAATGGGAGAAAGGGGAGAGATAGATAGACATCAACCCTTCCCTATTTTTATTACCCAAAACCCAATAGAGCTTTCTACATATGACCCTATTCCTCCAAATACTACCAATAATCTTCCTAGTTTCAATAGAAAAGGTCCTAGTACCTCATCTAAACATATTAGAGACAACTCTAATTTCTAAAATTTCCATAATGTCACTAGGGCCAAAATATCCATTAGGCTACTTACTTTGACTTTAAAAGGCAAAGCACTTAATTAGTACATAACATTGGAGGGGGGCTACATTAGAAGTTGGGATGGTTTTGGAGACCTATTGGTGATGAGATTCAAAAGTAAGAGTGATCATGCTTCCATAATACATCAGTTGAATGTAATAAGAAGAGGTCTAAATGAATCCATAAGATATTTCAATGAGAGATTTCAAAGAACATGGTATAGGATACCACTAATCATGAGACCTCCTCCTACCTTTGTGTTACCAACATGCCTCAAAGGGATCGGTACTGATGTTGCTATTATTTTGATGTCAATGGGAGGATTCAATCTTCTAGGTGCATATGAGCTAGTAATTGAGGCTAAGAATAGATTAATTCAAGATGGAAGACTCCCTCCAAGAGATTCCATGCTTTTTTTATCCCATGAGTTGGTTGAATATCCAAGCATGTCTCAAGTTCCCAATGCCATTGTAAAGCTAAGAGCCTTTCCAAAGAATGTGGATACAATTGTGGACAAGGATGAACAAATTAGATCATTGAGAGCTCAATTCAAGCAAGCTAAATATCAGGTAAGTACTCCTCTTAATGCATAATATTATCCCCAAAAATGATATAGAGCTCTATCCAAATATAAATATAAAGGGAGATTAAAAATAAATAAGGTTATAATAGGCGACCTAATATATAATCCAAATTCTACTTCTCTCGTAAAGGCTATTATTTCAATTTATGTGAATCTAGTGTAAGAAAAAGATCATGTGGACCAATGGGGGCAGCCTCAAGGTTAGTTTGCGCATGATGATGGAGGAAATATCTATGCTTTGACAACACAAGAAGAAGATACCCCTTACATTATAGTAGACGAAGCATTTCCCAGCCAAAGAGATAATCATGGAGAAGTCAACAACCCAAGTGTGGGGATGATGAACTTTCAAGAAAAGGATGATTTTGTTTTGACTCAAGGCATGTCAATTTCATCTAATACAAGGTCAAATAAGAGATCCTTTGGATAATTATATGACCCATGAATATTTCCAAGTGATACCTCTCCAAGGCCACAAAATTCTAATAAAAGTGTTGTACCATATACAAGCCAGGTTTCTCAATAAAATCAAAACATAAATGCAGCTACCAAGATTACAACACATTAGGATATAAATACTTTATTACCATAAAAAATGTAGGAGAAATTTAATACTCCATCTCTAAATATTATGGAATCATTAAATATAACTAAGACAAGCATATCCCTTTGGGAGGTTCTACATATACTTGGTCAAAAGGAGCTTTTGCAAAAGTTGTTAGCAAGCATGTAGGTGGCTCTTCAATATTTAAGGCATCATAGTGTGGCTCTCATAAATTATACAAATCATATTTTGGATCTATCCACTAAATCTAATAACCCTCCACCATTATATCTCACACTCATTATAGGAGATAAGTTGGTCCACAATTATATTGTGGATAGTGGAGCAAACACTAATGTTATGCCTAAAGTAGTGGCTGATAAACTAGGTTTGAACTATGAGCCACATAATAAAGGCATGTTACAATTGGATATAGCTCTAACCAAGATTTTAGGATTGTTCAAAGATATAAAATAATTTTTACATGGCTACCCAAGCTTCCCTATCATGCAAGATATTATGGCAGTGGACCTTCCATCACACTTTGCTATATGCTTATCTAGGGACTTTTTGGCCAAGATTGGAGGATACCTTTATATTGATTGGTCCTTTATAGATTTAAATACAATGTATTTAACCAAGTAAACCATAAGGATTTAACCTATAGCAAGGTTCCACATTGAGCCATACTTGGAGACAATGAAAAATCAAAACTATCTAATTAACAAGGAGGAAGAGGTAGTCCTATATAGTGAAACATCTTCTCCTCTTGAAGGTATTTCTGACATATATCTTGATAATTATAGAATTGAAACACATGGCCTTGATCCTTACACATTCATTGAGAAAATTGATTTGGGATTTTACTGCATGCATGAGGAAAACATCCCAATTCTTTCACTCAAAAATAAAGATCATAAGCTTGATGCATGTGGGTTCTTTGATGGTTTAAGGAGAAAATTAGGTGTAAGATTTGTTTTCATGTTGGTTTCCCCATAAAATAATCATTACTAATCTTATTTAAGGTTTCACTTTATCTACACTTGCAATGTGGCATAATATGCAAACTTAGTTCATGGTCTCTAATGGGAAAAGAAGAGAGGAATCAAGCTTTTGAAAGTCTATAGAGATAGTGAACTGGTCATTAATCAAGTGAGAAGTTAATATATATCCAAGAACCCATTAATCAATTCCTACAATCATAGGGTATTGGATCTACTTGAATATTTTAATGCCATCAACATTCAATCCATACTAAGAGACTTGAACAAGCACACTAATAGACTAGTTACAATAGGAGCACATTTTGACTCAGTTGCTAACATTGAACAAGAGAAAAATCAATCTCATATCAAGATAATTATGAGATCTTACATTATATATAATGAAGTTTCATGGTAATTTTTTGAAAGTCATGAACACATTGCATACTTTTTGTAAAATGACGTAGGCTTCTCTTAAATAAATCAAAAGAAGTTACACGATCATTATGAAGAGTAGATTATATAGTTGAAGACAAAAAAGAGATGATTACCTTGGAGAGTGTATTAAATGAGGATGATCAAAATAAAAACCAAATAATGAGCATGTCAATAAAATAATAGAACTATAAGAGAGTTTTGATTTTCAAGGATAAACTTTTGAAGATTGGCAAGGCTTGTTCTTAGTTAGAAAGGCAAGATTTTATTGCATTATGTAAATAATTTCATGACATCTTTTCTTAGTAGTGAAAGGACCTAAAAGGTTTTGACCCAACTATATCTCATCACACCATTGAGTTGGAGAATGGAGCCAAAATGGTATGACAAAAAGATAGGCCTATCAACCCCAAGGTAGAAAAACTCATGAAGAAAGAGCTAAGCAAATTGATTGAGTCTAGGAATATCTTTCTTATCAATCACTTAACTTGGGTGGTCAACCTTGTGCCACTTTGAAATAAGAATGGAGAAATTAGATTTTGTGTCAATTTTTATGATCTAAACAAAGTGTCTCTTAAGGATCATTACCCACTCCCTTCTATTGAACAAATTTAGCAAGTTATTTTAGATTCTCCAAGTTTCTCATTTCTTGATGGTTATTCAAGTTTTAGTCAAATATTGGTAAATGAAGGGGATCATTTCAAGATATACTTCACCACCAAATGGGGGACCTTTTCCTATAAGAAGATATATTTTGTTTTATCCAATGTTAGAGCTACATTTCAAAGGGTAATGGGCATGGATTTTGAAGGTTTGGTCAATAACTTTTTGCTTGTTTACCTTGATGATATAACCATTTTTTCAGAGGATGTTGTTGATCATATGGGAAATCTAAGGCAAGTGTTTGAGAATTGTAGAGAGTATGGAATATCCCTCAATCTAAATAAGTTCATCTTTTCTATCCATGAAGGTAAGATTCTAGGTCATGTTATTTCAAAAGAAGGATTATTTATTGACCTCAAAAGGATTGAAGCTATTCTAGGATTGTCTTTTCCTTCACAAGAAAGGGCTGAAAATTTTCTTGGGAAAAATAAAATTTGTAAGGAGGTTTATCCAAAACTTTTCAACTGTGGTAAATCTTATCACATCCATGCTAAAAAAGAACCAAGTTTTTACCTAGACAAAGGAACGTAAAGGAAGATTTGAGGAAATAAAGAAAGAAATTGTAGCCTCTTCCACTCTCTTAAATCCAATTTTTTCTAAGGATTTCATTCTTTATACTTTTGCTAACCTTGACACTATCTCATCTATGCTTATGCAAAAGAATAATGAAGATGTTGAATAGCTAATTCTTTTTTTAGCCAAGGATTAAAAGATTATGAAGTGAGATATTATTTTGTTGAGAAACAAGATTTAACCATCATTAGAGGTTTGAAAAATTTCAAGCATATATTTTCCAAAAATAGGATCCATGTTATGGTCTCCCATCCTAACACCAAGGAGTTTCTCTTAAGTAGGGATATCAATGATAAGAGAGTTGGATGAATCATGAAGGTGATGAAATATGACATTGACATCAAGGTAACCAACCTAGTAAGAGGAAGAGGTTTATGTGAGCACTTAACATCTAAATTTTAAGAGCCAAAAGAGTAAGCCTTGGTGAATCAAGTTTAAGACCAGCTAGTTGATAAATGTAGAATCAAGGTTAAACACAAGACATCATTGGTTTTATTCAAAATGGTGAGTGTCCCAATGGCTTAAAAGAATCTCAAAGAAGGTATTTTAGGTTGTAAGCTATTACTTATTGTCTTGTGGATGACATTATCTTTAATAAGGATGTGAGAAATGTGTTGCTAAGATGCATTAGCAATAACCAAGTTGATATGCTACTAGAAAAGCTCCATAATGGTGTAAATGGTGGTCACTTATCTCCTAGAACATCGACTATAAAAATAATGAAAGCTAGTTAATATTGGCCTAGTATTTTTAGGGACTATTATCATTGGGCTAAGGTTTGTCCTCAATGTGCTTTATTTATTGGGAAACAAAAGATTTCTTCCCTTCCATTGAATCCTATCCTAGTGGACTAGCCTTTCATGCAATGGGGCCTTGAGTTTATTGGCATGATCAACCCTCCATCAAGTGTTTGATATAAATGGATATTGACTACTACAGATTACTTCACAAGATGGGTAGAGGCTATTTATTTGAAGGAAGCAAATGAAAATTCCATCTTAGAATTCCATCATAGCATTGGCATTCACAAGATTTGGAGATCCTCATGTCATCATCTCAGATAATGCACATGCCTTCATAAGTGATAAAATTTTTAATTAGGAATCAAAGAGTGGAGTTCATTTGAGTACCTCATCCAACTAATACCCTCAATGTAATGGATTGGCTGAGTCTACCAACAAGAACATCATCAAGATCAACAAGAATATGTTAGAAACCAATCAAAGAGCATGTCATAGCAAGCTAAAAATGGCCTTATGGGAAGACATAATCACTCCCAAGAATTCAATTGGTTATTTTCCCTTTGTACTTTATATGGGAGAGAATCTAGGCTATCCATATCATAATATCTCCCTACTTTATAACTTGCACAACAACTAGAATTACTTAAAAACACTCCCATACAGCTCATATTGATAGAATTAACAGAGCTTCAAGAGGTAAGAGATGATGCACATAAATATTTGGAACACCATCGAGTTATTATTAAGAAATCCTTTGACAAAAGGGCAAGGGAAAGAGTGTTTAAAAAAGGTGACTTGATTTTAAAATGGGATGAAGATAGAGCAAAACTAGGAAAACATAAAAATTTTTATACCTTATGGAGTGGTCCTTACATCATTAACAAGTGGAAACAAAGAAATTCCTTTCAACTATCTAAAATGGATGGAGAAGAGATGCCTATTCTAATTAATGGAATACATTTAAATCCTTGATTTTGACCCTTACTAGCCATGTCTTGTATATACTTTTTTTTGTGTGTTTCCTTCATTGTGTTTGTTTTCCCTAAGTGCTTTGTAGCATAGGTGTGTTTTCCTTCCCCTTATTGGTGTGCATCTCTACCTTGGGTGTATAATCAACCCAACTAGTGTGTTATTACACCAAATCTTGTTTAGTTCTCTTTGAAGTTCCTATATGCATGACTCCATGCCCAATGTAAGGATTTAGATGACTGGTCTTTGACATAACAAGCATGCCTCCCATCAAAATCACTAAGAATGTTTACCAAATTTCACCCCAGTATAATTTAATCAAACATTTTCATGGAATTTTGTACATTAGTTATACTAACAATTCATTTTAGAGGTTTAAAATTTAAAGTCAAGGAGGAGAAAGTGCTTTGGATCCATTGTAGTTTATGTCAAGTTATCCATAGAAAAAGTTTTAACCTCTCATAAACCCAATTTACTCCTTAAGACCAAGGTAAGTTCTCTAAATGAATTAAATTAAAAAAAATTCATGAGTAGAAGTAATCTAGGTTTACAAACCCAAATTACTCCTTTCAATGCTTTGTGGCTTTTCAACAATGCATGACTTCGAGTTTTCCAAGGAGCAAGTCTTAAATTGCTTTATAAGCAAAAGAAATCAAAAAACCCAAAATGGTCTTCACAGTGTTCCCCCCAAGTGTCCCTTCAAAATTTTCTGAAGGGTAATTTATTTTCCCAAGTGTCCCTTTACACTTTTACAAAGGGCACTTTTCTTCCCAAGTGTCCCTTCAGACTTTTCTTAAGGGCACTTTTCTTCCAAGTGATGCTTTAAAAAGTTTTAAAGGGCACTTTTTAGCCCAAGTGATCCTTCAAACTTTTTTGAAGGGCACTTTGTTGTCTAAGTAACCCTTCAAAAATGTTTTTAAGGGAACTTTTCTTCCCAAGTGACCCTTAAAAATTTTATGAAGGGAAGTTTGTCTTTAAAAATGCCCTTTAGAATTTTCTAAAGGGGCCCTATGCCCTCCCCAAGTGTCCTTCAAAAAATTTCCAAAGGACATTTTCAAGTGTCCTTCAGGAAAAATTCTTGAAAGAACTAGCCATTTCCTTTAACGAAAAATCTCTAAAAGAATTCCTTTAGAAAAATTATCTAAAGGAATTACTTTGAGAAACTACCCAAAATATCAATTTGACCTGATGGATCCCCATGACGTGTCGTAAGATGTCACATTTAATACAACTAGCTAGTCATTAGGATTAAAAGACATGGCATGCCATAGGATGTTAAATTCATGGTGGCTAACTAGCTATTGGTATTAAAAGATGATGTGCCATAGGATGTTGAATTTATGCCTAAAGTCTTCAAGCAAGGAGTAAAGCTATTAAGAGAACCCGACAAGGTCTTAAGCAAGATAGTTCAAATCACATTTCCCAAAGAGTTTTGCTTATGAATTTTACAAGTAAAAACAATCAAAAATTCCAAAAAGGAAGAGACAATGCTCTGTGGGTTTTAAAAAGATATTTTCTTATGACTTTTACAAGTTGAAGCAATCAAAGAACCCGAAGTAAGTAGAATTAAAGTCACTTGGAAAAATTGAATCAGTCTATAGTGAAAAATGTAGGAGCTCTCCAGAAGAATATAATGTTCACAATAGTGATGCAAGCCATTTCTTATGGAGGATCATCTCACCATTGATTTTTTAGTGATCTTGGTCATTTCAAGAGGGCAAATAAAAAAGGACAAACGCTAACTAAACTAGAGAATAGCTAGAATCAATTTCACTAAGATGGTGAATGCAAACCATTTACGAGGATTCTATTTTGGTGCCCAAGAGCTATCTCTTCTCTCCATTTTTTTCAATAAACAGGACTCTTGGGCTCTTATTTTATAATCCACAGATAGTACGATGAAGCCCTACTAGAATGTTTTACCATTTTATTTCCTTTGAGAAAAGAAGCATAAGTATATTGTATTTCTAAGTTCTAGACATTATCTTGGGCATGAAAGAGACACAGAGTGATAGAAAGTGATGTTTTATCCTTTTCTTTTCTATCCTTCATGTTTTTGAGCAAAGAGTTGATCCAACAGGTCATGTAGAGTGCATTCTAGCTGTATAAGATTTTGCATATATGTAACCTTTTTTTCGGCCTATACAAGTTATCTTTTCTAGTTATCTACCTCATGTGATCTCATTCATTTTATCTCTACATTGAAATACTTATGTTGGAATCTTTTAGATCTTGAGTTATAGAATATATTTTATTGTATTATACACAAGTATAGGGAATACATATAGATAATAATTCTTGGTGTATCACCATCTTAGACTAGGATTTTTATTTATGCAAACCTCATACTCTTTTCAATCATACAAATTGGTTCAACAATTTTATGGGACAAAAAGTTAATATAGGGAGCTATCCCTTTCAACCTAAAGGTTCATTTTCACTTATAGGCACACTCACAAGCTTGGAAATGTCCCAAAATTGCCTAAAATTAGAGGAGGCCTAAACAACCCTATTTTAGGGTGTAATATTTGTATAAAACAACAACTATATGCCTAAAAATAACTATGAACCTAGAAGGGTTCCCACCAAGAGTGCTAACATGTTTCCCACTATTTCTTACTCTATTTATAACTTTCAAAAAAAAGGGGGAGAAACAATAGATGAGGGGTGTGTACTTGGTTAAACATTTTTATTGTTGATGATTAGACAAAGTGAGATCTCCTTTTTGGTGAGGAAGGACTATGTGTAATAAGACTACACTAAACCAACTTATTTGTTTGATGAATATGAAGTGTGGACTACCTAGTAACATGCTAGATATAAGATTAAAAATCTCCTTTGGTGGCTATCAATCCACTCCCCTAATGATAAAAATATTCTGATAATAGAAATGAAAGATGATAAATCTATAAGAACATAAATGCTTATACAATAAATAAATAGCATACCTATTCAAAAAAAGTATAGAATTGCATGTCAATACCATGCACAAGTGGATCAAGGTTAGGTCTAGAGGATGTGAGCAGGGTCTATAGATAGGCCAAAAATAGAGATAGGGTATGATTGGATGTGAAAGGGGGGGAAATAAAAATCTATTATTTTCTTTGATAGTGATCATCAATGGATAGGGTAATTGGTGATAGTTATCCTAACCGATGATGGTTAGGTAACTGGTGATGATTGCAATAACTTGTGATGATTGACTATGGATATTTTAAGGGAATTGAAATGGATTTGGGGGTGGAGTGGCAAGGGGGAAAAATGTTAAGTATAAGTTCTACAAGTAAGGGATAATGTGCAAGTGATATAATCAAGATAGAAATATTTAGTGGAAAAAGGAAATTTTAAAAACAAGATAAAAATACCTATATGATGCAAAGTGGAATCCAATGACAAGTTGAATGAAATTGGATAATCTAACAGTAATTTAGCATTCCAAATTCATGTGGATAGAGTTTCAATATCTTGGATACCTAAATAAAGAAAAAAGAGAGATTTTATGTAATTTTTAGATCATTTTCTCTTCCGACAACACTCAATTTAAAGCACAAAGTTGCTAAGTGAGGAGGAAGGAAGTTGATAAGTTAGCCTAGAATAAAGATTCAAATTCAAAGAGATGGTAAGCTATAAGGTTTACATCGGAAAGTTTCCATTTTTGCTTATGCATGTCTTGCATATAGCTAGAAGTTCTTATGGAAAGTTTGAATACCTAACCATCAGTGGTCAGGTTAACTATTGATGATTAGGTTGACCATCAATGGTCATACTCCTAAGCATGAAAGGGTAAGAATATATTCTAAGTTAAGGTTTAAAAATGTGAAGCCAAGGTGTCCTAGTTGTGTTAATTAATGTTAAATTAAAAGAGATCTTTTAAGGGTGAGTTAACTAGGTGAATATATAAATAAAGGTTGAGAATAGGTCCAAGGTAGTTCACCATAAAAAATTGGTTAAGGGGATATTTTTGAGTGTCTACAGGTTTCTTGTCTAATTTAGCATGTATGTATTTTCCCCCCTTTTAATCTAATAATGTAAAGAAATGAAATAATAGAGTAAAATAAAGAAGAATAAAAAATGCATACCTAAACTTACCTATGGGAGATGAATAAGATGCAAGGGTCCAACTAACTTCCTAGCTAGGGAAGTGGGTGGAGAGCTGAGTAGTGCATGGAGAAAGAAGGAATCCCGAAAGTGAAAACCCCCTATGTTAAATATGAATGTGAAATCCATGTATCATGGAGTGCGAGGGTAATGATTTCCTCCTATGTTGAATTTGACTTAAGATGAGGAATGATCAGAGGCCCAAAACCAATGTCTATCCTCTATCCCACATAAACTCATGAATTTTTTTATGTGTGTATAGAAATCTATATGATGTGAAGAGAAAAATTTGTCATGCCCCCACTCTAAATATCTGAACTAGAACTGAGAAATACTCAGAGGCCCAAAACTATTATTTGTCCTCTATCTCACATAAACTTGTGTAGTCTAAGTCTATGTAATATAATGGTCCAACCACTATAGATAGTTGTGTGGTCCAATATGGTGATAACCTATGTACCACTGGGTGTAATCTAAAAATTTAGTTAATTTCCAAGAAGAGAATGGCATTTTTTATCATTCCATTTGTATAATATTAGATTTTGAAGAACATGAACATCTGTACCATGCCCCAAAATTTGGTATATGAGTGATGTATCTCTACAATATGGAAATTAATATAATCACATGTGTTATGACCTATCATGCCATTCCCCATGTGTAAAACTAGATATCAAAACACTATGCCTAGAATTTACTAAATGGTCTTGTATCTATGTCATGTTGTATGAATTTGTATGTGTGAGATGTGTAGTATGTACATGACCCTAAATCTTGGTGTCTAAGTCTATATCTATATCAAAATCACTATGAATCCATATAATCTGAATGACTATATCTAAATTGTCTATGTACCTATAAATTAAAGGTATATTCCTCTTAATGTCCTCAGTGAAGCTAAGTGACCCATATAATTTGAATTATTGTATATCTCAACCAATCTAAGCTAAATCTGATAATCTAAATATTGGAGGTGTAAGAACCATGGTGTATCTATTTGTGAGACTGGATGGGTATGCTAGGTCAATATGGAAATAGGAATAGTATGAATGATGTCCCCCTTTTTGGGATAAGGATGAAATCTATGATAGAGGAGTTTGAGCCAAAAGTGATGACTAGTGGAACAACAATAGAAGCAAGGTTAGTATGTTATGTAGAGATTGAAAGGTTGTCGAATTGATTAGATTGAGTTGTTGAATAGTGTATCATGTTTTGCTTGGTGAGGACTAGGGTGTGTGTCTGGGTGTAAGATAAATATAGATATGCGTATTCTATAGTAGGAAAAAGACATAGTAAGAGAGAAAAATTTTCATTATATCGAAGGTATCATTGTCATGATTCCATTGAAATAAATGGTTTAAAAAATGGAATTATAAGGTTTGAGTTATGGTTGAAATAGTATTTTATTTTGAATGAAAAAGTTGGTTGATATAGGAAATTGGATTGATTATTGATTCATTTATGCATTGACTAGGTTGATATTTTGAGCTCTTGGAGTGATAAAATGCCAAGGAGATGAGCACCTACCATCACCCAATTTGAGTATTTTGAAGTGTAGGTTTAGGCTGGTGGTGATGTTAGCCTATCAAGTAACCTTAATTTTTGGTTTTTATTTTTTTTAGGCCTATTTTGGTTCTTTTGAGATATTCTAAGTGTCTTAGGAAAAAATTTATATTTTTGGTGCTCCTATCCAAGATTCAGTGCTCTTGTCCAAGGTTCAGTGTCATTATCCAAGTTCTAGTGCTCGTATCTAGTGTTGCTATCTTTTTTGCATCACTATTATCCACTGGGCCTACTTTTTTAAGATTTTGATTTGTTACCTATTGTTTTATTGTTTGGTTATTTACTTGGTATTGTTGACTCATATATATTTATTTTTAGTGATGTAGGGTGAGGTGGAGATGAGAGAGTTCTATAGAGGTTGGATGATAGAGACATTAAGGTTATTACCTTTGTTTATAGATGAGAGAACTATCATAGATAGGGTAGGGTTGGTTCATGTTTGTGACCTAGGCATTATGTAGTGGGATTGATATTTGGTGACCCCCTTATGTGAGATGTGGAATGCAAATACTTATACTTTCTATTTTCCTATAGAGGAGATGATTGTGATTCTAGAGGATGTATATCGCATATTGCATCTACCAATTAGTGGGTGGCATGTGATAATTTAGGATGACATGGGTGATAATGCAATTAATCACACATCTTTATACTTTTTTGGTGTTATTTTAGGTATACATTATAGAGTCAATGATAATGATGTGATGTTGTTAGTTATAATACAATCTAGTGTTCCATGCTTGTAAAAGTGGTTGGTTATGTTGTTGGCCTCATTTGTCACAATGTATGGGAGTGGAGTATCTATTTCATATAGGATTCATATGATTGTGAATAGTTTGGTGGTATATGGTACCATATTCTCATGTGGGAGGACTATGTTATCCCACCTATACAAGAATCTATATAGGTTTACACAATTGTCATTTCGTGGTGGTGTGAGTGCAACTACCTTATTGTTTTATTGGAATTATGAGCACATTGTAATTGTGTGACTGATTAGACTACCTAGGGTAGAGTGGGCACCTTTGCAACCATTTGGGGAGTGGTGGATGAGTATATTGGCTATTTAGTCTTCTTAGGATGGATCATTATAAACATATTTTAAATAGATTGGTGGCTTATGATATCATATGGATGCCTTATAGATAATTTCTTAGGTGTTTAAAATATGGATTACAACTACAATATATGATAGTTAGCTATTGGATTCATGATCATTGGGCTAGAGTATATGAGTGGTTTTAGTATAAGTGTATAATGAGACAATTTGGAGTACCACAAGATGGGCCCCTAGTCGCATTGGTGTGGGTGAGGAGTGTGTGAGTGTCTATGAGAGTAGGAGCTCATGTGAGACTTATTGAGGCTGATCTTACACTATTACCTCTAGATGTGAGGGATGTGACTTTAGATATTCTTGATGTAGATGATGTTGGATGAATAGAGGTATATGCCACATGGTAGGATCCATTGTACCCTATTGATAGAAGGGATGCTCTAGAGTATGATGATCTTGAGCTGATCTAGATGAAGAGAGTAAATAGTGATTATATTTTAGTTATGTATGAATTTATGCTTTAGTTTGATTTAAAATTTTATATCTAACATAGTGTTATACTTTTGATGTAGGTGGAGTGGGAGGTGTCAAGGATGAAGCACAAGATGGGATAGGTAGTGGAGATGATGTGTATTGGTATACCATCATTGAGTCAATACTCTAAGAGCTCACATGGCATGTACCTAATGATGTGATGGAGGAGGCACTGATAAAGTGAGATATAGTTATAACCAATATTCATGCTCATTTTATTGATAGGGATGTTATAGTGATAGCTACCTATGTTAGGGTAATGAGAGAGAGAGAGATGAGATGAGGGATAAGATAGATAGGCATAAGATGTAACCACCTAATATTGGATCAATGAGTATGAGGATTATGGATGCTTACATGGATCTTCAAAGGTGATATGCAGACTTGTGCAAGGAGCATGGTCAATTATTGAAGTGAGAAAGCCATCAAAATAGGCATGCAATAAGTTAAGGAGGTATGAGGTTATCGAGTTCTAGGTTAGATTATGGGTTTAGTATTATAGGAGAGAGTGAAACTAAGAGTGAGGGCTTGATGCCCATTCATGATTGATTATATTTGATACTAGTTTATTTATATTGAAAACTTCATTATATATATGAACACTTGTTTTGATTTTGACTCATGCAGATTTTGTTATGTGATTTGAAGTATATTGTTATATTTTTTGTAAATGGTTGATTAGAAATAGTTGATTTGGCATTGATGTTTAGGTTTCATGTGTGTGGTAAGATGGAATTTTGGGATGTGATTTGATTATTCATGATATGTTAAAGTGTGATGATAGGTTTGATTTGTAATCATATGTGAGCCAAAAAATTATTTATTTTTTAATTGGTAAATTATTTTGATAAAGTGAATTGGTTTGAGATTATAAAAATAAGATATTGGTAAGGTTAGGATTTGGATACTTGATTTGGCTAGAGATGGTTATTTATAACTAGGAATTTTAATTGTTAGTATAAGGGGATGTAATATAGAAATATATGTATATCACTCTGTGCTTAATTCCCTGAGAGTGACTCAATAATATAAACACTAGCCATTTGGCTCTATTGTTGCCCACTGAGTGAAGCTATGTAATCATGTGTGTGTGTTAATCAATGTTTTTATTGTGTGCGTAATCCCTTTGACTAGGTGGCTCAAGACTATAAAATCTATCTATTCCTTTGGCCCATCATTACTCTATGAAGTGAAGATATGATCTAATACTAGTATAAATGTGTTGTATCACTATCTGAACCCTGATGGTCAACTAAACAAGTGCACATATTGCTCATGTTTTGTAGGAATATGCATTGTATTTGATATTGTCTACTATGCACTAACTATAGCTCTACCTGGATACTCTACCATATGTAACCTTACTATATGTCAAACAAAAACTATGTGCTATGAAGAAGGCTCATTTATCTATAATCATAGTGGATTTCTACATGAAATAATAACATGTGACCTCTTTTGTGATGCATATGGATGGTCAATAGATCAAGATGAAGTTGAAACCTAAGATGGTGGCTTGTCTAATATCAATCATAGTGGGTTGCTACATGAAATAGGTCCCTAAAAATTTAGTCATAGTGAATATCTCTTTGAAGTGGTGATCTATAATGTGGGTTACTCTAATATTAATGGTATCAGGTTGTTATGTGAGATAGGACCCTAAAAACTCCATTGTGGTTTCTATGACTATGCTAGATATGTATATAAAGCTACACTATGTACTCCTTCAACTACAGTGCTAAATGTAGGTTATTCTCATTATACTAGTTTCAAAACCTTCTAAATAGGTGGAATAAGATATCTCTTATTAGTCTCTATCTTATAAGATGCATTATTCTCATGATGAGTAACTGATGATTTTGGTGAAGGAATGTCCTAGGATAACTTAGCCATAGAGGAATGAGGTCTAGGAATCCATGATGGAGGAATACTTGGTTCCCCTTGTGTGAATGCCATTATTCCATTATCAACACATTTATTAATGTAGTCCCTTAGTCTATAACAATCATTATCTTTATGTCTATAAATATGATGATAGTTATAAAAGGCCCAGTGTGGTTGTTTCTCTAGGATATGTGGATCTCATCGATTAATATAAGGCAATGTGATTAACCTCCTATCTAGTAGTGTTGATAATATGACACATGGGCTATCCCACAATGAATAAATCTATAGTGTTACCTTGATGATATTATTTATAGTGCATATTATAGGTTATGCTCTAGAAACTGGCTCTCTCTTCTTAACTAGTTTTTTTGGTTGTGGTATCTTATCTTTTTTAGGACATGGTGGATGATGTGTGCTAGGAGCTGTAGATGGAAGTACTTTTATGAAATATTGAGTAATTTGATCAATTGAATCATCCTCAATCAATCCCAGTTTATTTTCAAATTCTAAAACTGTATAGTATAAGTTCTTGAAAGAGGACTCTGTCTCATATAATAGATGCTCAAGGAAAGGTTTGCAAATCCCTTCTATAAAAATTGTTGAAAATCTAAATTTACTAGTTTATATATCAATCATAACATGGAAGTTTTAAATTATAAGATATAATCACTGACTAGCTCTAAAGAATTTTGATGCAATGCAACAAGTTCCTCATATGTAACATGAAGGCCCATGTTAACTATGTAATTTATTATAAATGACTCCTCTAAGTCAACATATGTATGAAAGGAGCCAACGGGGAGTAGATGAAAGAACCAATTGTGTGCCTCCCCCACTAATGTTTACTATAACAACTTCAGTAGAATCAAAGAACTCACATGAGATGGCAAAGATTTTTGAAAGGATTTGAGGTGTATGAATGGATTTTTAGTTCCATCAAATTGATGTAATGATGGTATCTAGAAATGCTTAGGTAGTGAAGCTTTTACAAATGTCTTCAGAAGAGGGTTACCATACATGTCATTAACATCCTTCTCAGACTTATAATCCTTATTTTACAAAGTAAGGATATTTAATTTGTATTGTAATTCACCAAGTACATGCATTAAATAGATAATCTCTTGGGATGGAATATTAGTGTCTTGAAATGGTTCATTTAGTCATTGAATTTTATCATTTATTTTAGCCATAATAATGCTATATTTAGTAATTAGATCATGAAGAGGAGGGATGTTCACTTGAAGGTTTGGAGTAATGATAACTCAGACCTTAGTAAAAGGATGTGGGCTACCATTCTCTTTGGCTGAATAATGAGAAATGGGTGCTACTGTAGTAGGGGTGTCTTAGTAGATTAATTGGTATCATTTGTATTTAGTGAATCACATTCTAATTAAATATAATATGTGATGTTATCATTGACATGTGCATCATTTGAAATATAATCATGCATATAAGTAGAAACAACATTTTGTAATGCATTATCTTAGAAAGAAAGAGTGAGAGAAGAGTTAGAAACATGAGACGGATTTTCTTCTTCATTATGTACACAATAATCATCATTATTCTATGCATTATCAAAATCAGATTTTTGTTCATATTCACTCTCATTTTCATATTCATTGCATGTTCACTATAATAGTCATTATCACTTCGATTTTCACTAGGGATAGGTTCAAGAGAAGAATTTAATTATTTTATAATATGAAATAAATTATCATGTGAAATTGGAATATTATGTGCATCTATGTTACCCTTGAATGGAGTGCATGCATTATTTTTATTTACAATATGAGATGACAAAGTAGAGTTAAGAACATGAGATGTATTAGTTGAACTATGCATTGGTGATTTGATTCTATTGCATTTATATTGTTGTAATTTGATTATATAAGTAGAGAGAGAGAGAGAGAGAGAGAGAGAGAGAGAGAGAGAGAGAGAGAGAGAGAGAGAGAGAGAGAGAGAGAGAGAGAGAGAGAGAGAGAGAGAGAGAGAGAGAGAGAGAGAGAGAGAGAGAGAGAGAGAGAGAGAGAGAGATTAGGTTAAAATGGAACTAAGTTATCACCAATGAGAGATTCACTTGGAAATTGATTACTAACTTGTTCATTTTGTGAATTGTGCATAGGATAATGAGGTGAAAAGTAAATTTCCCAATTATCAAAATTATTTTGTTTAGAAGAAGGAAGAAAAGAGATATGTTTGAGAGAAGAAGTTGCATCTACTTTTTCTTCACTATCACTTTCATATGTATCATCATATTCATCATACAACAATAGTAATTATCTTCATTATAAATGAAATTATTTTCTGCATTTTTAGCTAATGTGCAAGTATGGAAATTTATCCATTCATTATCATAATTATGATAAAAATTTAGAAATTGATCTATGGGATGAGAGGGAAGAAGTGCCTTAGTGTACATTTTATTTCTTTCACTAAAGAGAATATATAAAAGTACTATTAAGAAAATAAATGCTAGAATAGCTACTAACATAGATATTTTGAAAATATTTTTGACACTCCAAACAATTTACAAAAGTTTCAAAATTTTTATTTAAAAATTATAAGCAAGGAAGGCTTTGGGTTTGAGGACCTTGTTTTGAAATCCAGTTTTTTGGATTGGGGTTTTCATTTTTTTTGAAAATTATTGCTATAAATTAAATTTTCAAATAAATTTGAATAAAATAAATGAACAAAAATTTATAAAAAAATTAGAAATTAGAAATTTAATTTTTGCATAAAATAACTAATAACATAGATATTTTGAAAATAATTTTGACACTCCAAACAATTTGCAAAAATTCTAAAAAAAAATATCTAAAAATTGTAAAGCAGGCTTGGGGTTTGAGGACCTAGTTTGGAAATCTAGGGTTTTGGATTGGGGTTTTAGAAAATTTTAAAATTATTTCTATAATATAAATTCTAAAATAAATTTTAATAAAATAAATGCACAAAAATTTATACAAAAATCAGAAATTTGAAATTGAATTTTTGCACAAAAATATGAAGGAAAAACCCTAAGGGTACCCAGGGTTTAAAATTTTGTTCAAAGTAAGTTGGGTTCAACAAATATTTTATTATTTTTGAGAAACTAGGGTTTAGTTCCTAAAAAATAAAGGGTATATATAAGGGGGAAAATTATAATTAAATATATTAAATGGTAGAGTTATATAAATTTGATTAAATTAATTACAAGGGGAAATGAAATGACTTATCTAGAAAAATAGATTGAGGTGATTGTTTTAAAGCCTGAAAACTATTATGCAAGATTAGGAAGATGTTAGGAACCTATATGTATATTTTTTTAAAGGATAGGACCATTGAAATATGACACCTTAGGGTCTGGTGTTGTTTTCCTTTTCTATTTTTGTTGTCCAATCTACTCATGAATACCTATTTTTTTGGGTTTTGTTCATTGTCTCTGCATGAGCTTGCTTATGAAATTTATGCTATTTAATATTAATGGAGATCATAGTAGATCCATTTAAATCTTCATACCCTAGGTCTACCTACACACATGAAACAAAAAATACATCAACAGTAAAAGTGGGAAAACTAGGTCAGGGGAAGTATGATTGCACAATCTAAAACCCCTATTATCCTGATCACTACCTATATTAACCCTTAAGATAGGGTCTCAAATTAAATTTAGTTATCCCTTAGGGAATGTTCATAATAAATGCATGTGATAGATGCAAGAATGAAAATTTTCCTAGGCCCTTCTTTGATCAAACATGTAAATCTAGATGTGATGCAGAATGTTGAGTTATACTATTGACTAATTTTAATTATTTACTATGCCAAAGTAATAAGTGCTAGACATAAAATGCATTGTGAAGTCCTTTATATATGAGACTCTTTATTTTTAATTTGGGAACTTATTGACATTTCTTTGACATTATAAAGACAAACAAAACTTAAGGATGAAACTAAGAAGGGATTCAGACTCATGAAGCAAGGAAACCTAACTGTTGGGACTAAAAAATAAAACTAGATAAGAGTGCTAAAAATGGGACACCCTAGGGTCCACTGCTATAATCCAATTCCAAAACTCTTGTCCTAAATGTTCAATATCGTGATGATAGGATTGGTCTAGGAAATCTTACCTAGCTAAAGTGGAATGACCATTTGAAAAGCTTGGAATGACTGGGAATAAGCAAAAAGGTAACCAAAGAAAGAGATAAGACCCAGACATGTGATAAAAGACATGGCTAGTAAAAACAAGACTTGTATTATCTAATAGAAGTATCCAATTAAAAGACATGATATACATGGTTGCTTGACTAATTTAGGGTGTATACAATGGTGACACCTGTCTTGGTAAATAATGGTTCTATATTGAATATTTGTAAGACTTTGTATGGATATAATAGGATGATTACAACTATTCTATTTCTCTTAATATACTAACACTTAAATAATATCAATATAATAAAGTATATAGATAATTCTATAATATGGTAAGGGCCATTTATATATGTATATCTAGTAGAGGGTAATGTATAAATCAAATGTTAAGAGGAAAAGTGATGCATAAGCATCTAACAATTTGTGCAATCTTGCATCAACCAAAATAAAGTGATGTGTGTTTATGTAGTATTGATTACATGTTTATATTCCTTGTCATGATGATTTTGTGGTTAATTTAATGAAAATTTTCATATGAATTCAATTATATAGTGTGTTTTCTTGTGTGTGTCAATAGTTTGATTGGATAACAATTCAACATAGAGAAAAAGGTAGTATTTAAGTGAACCCTTTTATCTTGATCTTACATAATTTTCTATCATATAAATGTCTTTCCTTGTTAGGTTGATTTTTTAAGGATATTATACAAGTCAATTTAAGGCTAGTAAGATAATTATACTTTATTTACTTATAATTTGTGCAATATAATCTTGCATAGGTGAGAATATGAGTTTTTAGGTGTGATATAAGTCCTACAAGTTAAGAGGAAGTGTGAGATGGTATTATTTGATTCTATTTTAGGTTTTAAAATAGAATCTTACTTATTAAATAATATATTAAACACAAATTAAGAAGATCACTAGAGGTATAAGTCTTGACTAAGATGTTGAAGGGAGTCCCATGTAAGATTGGACATGGTGGAGGATGCAAAAAGTGAATATGTTGTAGTTTTAATTAAAAAATAATAAATTTTGGATATGTTAGTACCCATGCAAGAAAAAATGTGTGTCTTAGAGAGAGGAGAAGGTAGAATATAAAAGAGACCAATATATGTCATGATGAAGGAAAGAGGTAAGCCCACTTGATGTTTTTCCATTTTGTGATAAAGAGATACAAAATGAGCTATGCAATTTGATAGTAAAGTGATAAATATTAATTTAAGAGGAGAATATTAAATACCACATTAGTTTTAAGGTTGGATGTAAGAGACTATATGGAGTTGTAACTAATTATTAGGGAGCTCTCCAAGAGGGGAGATAATGAAAAGGAAATAAGAAGGTGATAAGTTGGGAACATATGGTTTCCAAGTTGATGGGTCATGTTTTTCACCCAATAATGCAAGTGGAGTGGATGAAGAAACTTCATCTATTGAGGTTTGAGAGAGAAGATAAGATTAAAAATATTTTCCTGATAGGAAATATGAGAGGGAAGTTTCCATGTGAGAATTGAAGGCCATTCCAAGTAGTAGAAAGGATAAGAATATGAATGATAAATCTAAGGTTGTCTTAAAATATAACAAGAGAGAGTTTTATATGTGAGGAGCCTAAATTTGAATTTAATAATAGTAAGGAGGAAGGATATTGTGAGTAGCCCATATGGGAATAAGTCCTCATGAAGGAGGATGCATATTTTATTTTTATTAAACTGGAAGGAAACCCATTTTTTGATAATGGGAAGGATTGTTGTATATCACGTATGTGGGAATTAAATACACATAATATTTTTAAAATTTATCATTTACTGATGCTTTATATATTGTAGGAACCTATCAAGTTTTAATATCTCTAAGTGCATGCCTTAAACGGTGCACTGGTAAATGGGTGGGTAGACCATTGGTGCTTCACAATATTGATGTCAACTCTATCATTACCTAAAGCCATAAAAAATAATGTTTTTCCAGCTCCCCAAACAAGCCAACCCCATTTATCCATTTCCCTATGAAATTTTCCTTTGAAATATCCCCTAACTAGTAAAATGCCCTCTTTTCCTACTAATTCAACCACATAAAATATGTTATAAAAGTTAAAGTGCACATTAAATAATTAAGTCAGTTGGGCTGACCTAGTTTATGTAGACACTCATTTTTTGCCACTTTCATGTCTAAATTAGGATTTAGATTCATTTTGAGAAAATGATGTAATTTAAACCTTGAAATCACCTAGATTACCCAAATTTATCTATGTAAAGGATATAATTTACATAAAACATGTCAATGTTTGTGTTATTTAGGGTGCTACCCTATATGTACCGATAGCCTAGCTTAAATTCAACCGTAGTCAAATTCCTACCTATAAACTTGACATTTTTGGAATGTTGATCTATTAATGCAAAATATTTCAAATAATTTTCAAATTCCAAATCCCATAAGAAATATTAATTGAAAATAACAATACAATTAGCATGCATAAGTAAAAATTCTAATTTTAATTAGGGAATTACATTTTCTAAAAAAGGAAAATTTCAATTAAGATGAGGTAAATGTCAAGGTAACTAATAAAATGTTTTATTAATTCTTGAAATTCAAGAGAAGGTGAGTCACAACCTCATAAATATCTTATATGAGGTTTCATGGCTCATAAATAGCTAAAATGAGTTTTCAAACCTTCATTATTTATTTCAACTAACCCAGGTTTAAATTAACTCAACATAATTTATTTTAGAATCAACCAAATTGATAACTAAACCTAACCTCCTAGAGTTAGAGTAAATTTTGAGACCTATAAATACAAGTTCCCTCACTCTACCCAAACAAGTTTTTGTATGTAAGGTTTTTATGTGCAAATAAATTTAAGAAGTCATCAAATTAATGTTATAATGCTAAATTTATATCAATAAGATTAACACCAAGCCAAGAAATATCCAAAAAAATCCACATGTGGCCTTATAAAAATTCTAACAAGATGGATAATGAATTTATCAAATTTTCTAATGCCACAGACTGAGTAAAAACATATTCTATGCCAATAAGTGAACATTAATTTTGACAAGGGAGGTAATATTATTGTATGTTTTTAGTCTTATTGACTATTTTATGCTCAATCTAGTACTTAGGAAAGTGTGGTTTAGTTTCATTGAATGATTATAATTAAATTTTCATGAGAATCACCAACAAGGAACTAATGATATTTGTGTGCTCTCAAGTTTCCTAAGACTACTTTATGTCATGCCTGAGGGTATCACACATCCCATATGGACTAGATAAATGATGTATAAATATTAAATTTCATAAAAAATATCACTTACATCTTGAATTTTTGAGTTTTATGCTCAAAATTCCCATCATTTTATTTTGTCACTAATCAATGACTTCACCCTATATAATAATGACTTTACATTTTTTATTCTCTATGTTTGATAATTTCTTTTTAGAATTGATTGAATTCACATCAACAAATTTGATGAAAATGGAGACACAATTTTATGTAAATGGTGACATTAACCTATGTTAAATCAACCATTTTATCTAAATAGTGACATCAATAAACATAACTAATGACTTTGACCCTACATATCAATAACTTTGTCTGATATATTTCCAATTAATTTTGGTTAATTAAACTTATTTTAAGATGTAATCAGTGAATTTTCTTGAAATAATTAGTTAATTTACCCCTATATAATGGTGACTTCACTAGATACATGTTTCTATCTATTTGTTCCCTATTAAAATTTATGACTTTGCACTTTTTCAAAATTGGTGACTTCACTCTATGTAAATAGAAACCTAAGAGTTGAAAATGAAAAGTTGTTTGTTGGATAATTTTTTTTTCATAAATAAAAAATAACACCATGACATGTTTTTAGGAAACTAAGTGGATAATAGATGTCTAAACACTTCTAAAAATTCATACACACTTTCATTTTAGAGATTAAAATTGACCTAACCAATTTGTCTTTTTGCATTTTGATTTTACAAGAGAAAACAAGGACAAGGGGTCAAAAATTCATTCATGTCTAGTTTGGTGCTTTTAAAATGAACATTCACTTTATAGTAGAGATCTTAAGAGATTTTTATTTTTATTTTTTTCTTTATTTTTTAACTAGTTTCAAGTTCTTAGATTAACTTTATTTGTGTCAAAATAAACTTTACATGTATGCTCTCCCCTTGTCCCCTATAGAGAAATTGAGTGATTAAAAACACCTTGATTATTACCTTGTTTTTTATCCTAGAATGGAAAAAATGTAATGTACACTCTCCCTAAGATTTGAGTGGCTTGGGTGACCTAGAAACAACCTCTAAATTTCTTCCAGTTTTCATTTGTTTATTTTTCTACATTTGATTGTGGGGAGGAGTTCATCACCTCCTCACAATTTATTTAGGTGTGAATTGACCTAGGGTTTCATATCCTAAAATCATACTAACCCCATTAAATTTTTGGGTGTATAATTGTTTATGTGATACTGGGATTGAACATTCACTGAGCAGTTAGCCTACCAATCCTAATGAAGACTTAGATCACTTTACACTAAACATTAGACTTCACAAAGTAGTACAAATTTGAAGTCATTGTGAAAAGGACTAGAATTTTGCATAAATTTTTTTTGAGTTTGAATTAAATTTAAGTGATGAACCCTTTTGTTATTCACACTTGGGACCATTATATCATTTTAAATATTATAGATTTTAGTCATCCCCACTTTTTCATAGAATATCCTACCAAAATTTAAGTGCTTTACACTCTAAGTTCATGCCATGTAACAATACTATAGAGATAAAGGGGACCTAAAAAACTATACCTACATGTAGTCTCTAAGTTTTTATTAAAACTTAATTCCTTTTGAGTGTTAGTATATGAGTGGAAACTTTGGTATAAACTGTTCACACATTGTGAGTTTTAAGTATAGGACATGCACTTAGTGTTTTATCTATTTTATTTTATTATAATATGTGTTTGGGTCTACAATTATTTATTTTTAAAGTCAAAATGAGTCTAAACATTCATGTATTACCCATCACTTTGACCTAAGAGGTGTTACTCTACACATTTTTTATAGACATTTGCCTTGTAATTTATTCAAAAACCATCTTTGTGTATCACTTGTTTAACAAGGTTTTACGTTTCCCATTTTGTTTAAAACATTTTCCTTGGATTTTTATCTAAAACCATTTTTATAACACTTTTTTAAAAAATAGAGTGTTTTTATGCTACACAAATTATTCCAAAGACCTTTCCTTATTTTAAAGCAATCTACAAAACCATTCATACATTTTGTTTCAAAATGCGCAATTATGTTGCCCATTTTATTCTAGCCTATTTTCCTTAGAAAATTTGATTCTTTTACATAAAATTTAAAATTCAATATATCAAAGTTAAAATCGTAAATTAATCAGGTTTATACCAATTCTTGATTTAATTTGGGCTTAGGTGGTCTACCTTTTATATTTGTATTATGTTACTTGGATTGATTTCTTATATTATCTAAAGGCCCCTTGACTAGACTTAGAAGTTGCTTTATTTCACCTTTATGACTCTTTTTATATATTTAAAGGTTATTTATCTTAGACATCAATTGTTTTCCATGTTTTAGACCTTATTTTTTGAGAAACATCATCATAGATCTGAACATGCCTCTTTATACATATAGTGGGACAATGTACAGTATGGTCTATGAAAACTTTGTTACTAGTGACTCATTTTTTGTAGAGCCATATGGTGATGATATATTATATGAGATGGATCCATATCCATCTTATAATATTCCATATTGAGAAGAAATATAGGACCCACTAGCGCAGTACTTGGTAAACACACCATCCTATCCAAGACAAGAACAAGAACAAATGGCACAATGCCTTAATCAAATGACTCCTATTGTTAAAAAAAATCCAATAATAATATCCCTAATATGTAATAATGATGATAATTTATGATTTTTACTTGTTTGATCACCATTTTCTATAGAATAAAGTTGAAATTCTAGTTACGAAAGTAGAAGTAGGAGTTAAATTCCCACAAGACTTCTCACATGAAAGTCTATCTAGTTTGATTATAACACCTATTAATGTATTTTTTAACCAATAATTTTAACAAGCACCAACTACTTTCAACGAAGCTTTATTGAAAATATCTCAATAGATCCAAAATGCATTTTTGAAAGGGAAAGGTCCTATTTATGATCAATTAGAATAGGTATAGAAAACATAACAAAATTACCTTAACTTAGCAAAAAATTATAATTACATGGATGCTTTAAACACTCCACCTATGGATCTAGCTCCTTCAATAATGACACAAGTAGATTCTTAGAGCTATATAATTTAGAACATAGACCCCTTTTACTATAGCATGCTACTGGGAGACATGTATAATGTCCCAATTATGATAAAATTAATTGTCTCTCAAATGGAAGACCTTATGCAAAATGTAATGGATAGAACACAAGTTCATTCCAATTTAAACCAAAGTTAGTATAATACATTGTTATGATCCACACTTATAATAGTTGGAAAATATGTATAATATAGTGTAGATCTACTCAAAATAATAGATATTGGTGGACCAAGATGTTCAAATATTCAATATATGTAAGAATAAAATATTCTTAAGGTAGGGAAACACCATACAATACTCCTTTAAGAAGGAATAACTCCACAATGTATCTTCAAGGGGACAACCTCTAATATCCTTTTACAATAGAAAAATCAATGATTACTTGATACCTTTACAATTATATTCATCTTATTTATATAGACCTCTAACTAACAATGGATGGGTAAACTCATAATCCCAAGGTAGGTTGACCATTACCTAACGCACGAATTTCATTTGTTACTCCATTATCATAATATATTGGACTCATATAACTAACTAAGGGGGATGCATACCACATGTTGGCATCTCTATCAACCCATATAAATTAATATATCATATCCCTATGTACATAGAATTACCTCCCTCCTTGACATGTTTCATTTGCGTAACATAAAAATAAACCAAATAATGAGTATGCTTAAAATTATTGCACACTTGTCTCCAATCTCAATCATCTAGCCACCCATATGGGATATTAGCAGGTGATAGCTCTCCAAGCCTATTTCCAAATTCCATTATGTTCCTTTGATTCTATTCATGATCATAATTATACTGCTAGGTATCTATGCATAATTATTCCTCTTTTTATTCCATGTACCATATTCTATTATTATACTTTGATTTCATCCATGACCATAGTAAGTATTCTTCCATGCATAATCAAATTGATTTACCCACGCATTCAATGTTCCATAGGCCATTGTATTTCTCTAATTCCATACCTAACTATAGTAATTCTTCTTTGGATTTCATGCATAGCCAGAGTAATTAGAAATTTGATTTCCTTTATAGCCAAAATAATTGTCATTATGACATTCCCTCACCTAGTTCCATAATTTTTTCCTCTCATGATGATGTGGGTGTATATATAGCTCAAATTTTTCCAATAATTTGACATTATCCATCATTTTTTGGCCTCTTCCCCCTTTTCTTTCTTTGTCTCTTGAGTTGGTGAAGTGTTCATTTATGATTGTAGCATGCCTTTATCTATGCCATCTAAATATTCCTGATGCTCTTCATAACTAGTTTCAATCTCATTCTCATGATATAATTTTACTATTAATGGTGTGTTTCCCACTATGATATATAGTAAAGTGACCTTATTTTTCCTATACCAAAATTTTATGAACTTTTTTTGAACATTAATATCAATTATTCCCAATGTCTCTAACCATGGATATCTAAGAACCATATCCACATCATCCATATCTAAAGCATAAAAATCTTAATTCAAAACATATTTTTCCATAATGATCTTCAAATCATCAAACATTGAAATATTCTTACCATATAATTGAACCTCTTTGATATTCTTTGCTTGAACATGCAAATGTTTGGCCACATTCATGTTGATGAGGTTATACTTGCTAGTAGGGTTTATGGACACAAAAACATTATTTTTAATGCATCTATGAAATTAAAAAATTGACTTACATTTATTTGGAGATAAATTATTTGAACCCTTATCATCCAATTCTTCTTCTTCTTCACTTGCATGTTCTTCCTCATTGTCATTATTTTCTTCCACTAATTTTTCTTTTTTAGTATCTTAATTCTCTTCTTCATTACCATCATTATTTTCTTCCTCTTATGCATCCTATATTTATTTTGTATACCATCGATCTAGGAATATTAGTTTCATTTCTTCCCATGAAGAACATGTTTGTACAAAGCTCAACTGATTAAACCAATGTTATGCAAGCCCAGACAAAGAAAGAGATAATTTTACTTGACATAAAATTATTTGAGTATTATTTTCCTTAAAAAGAATAAATCATTCTCTAGCATCAATTCCATCCTCCCCTAGAAATACTTTCAACTTCATGATCCACAAAAAAACTAGGGTTCATGAAACACTAAAATGTCAATAACTCATACAAAACTAATCCAAATAGTTCCAACTTTTTACTATAGATTACTCTTATAATATTGGAGTTTTAATAAAACAATTTGTCAAAAACTTCCACAAATTTTGATATGTAGAGCAAATATATGAAAAATAATAAAATCATAATAAATCACTTAAAAGAATTTGAAAAATTCTAAAATTTTTAATGTGTTTCTCTTGTATGTTCATATAATTATTCAAATATGTTCCTTCAATATATCTCTCTAATGTTATTTCCAAATTCCATTGTGCTCCTGTAATTCTATTCATGATCATACCTATACTGATTTGGTGTTTATGCATAGTTATTCCTCTTTTGATTCCATTTACCATGTTTCATTGCACAATCAATATATCTCTCTAATGCTATTTCCAAACTCCATTGTGCTCCTCTAATTCTGTTCATGATCATAACTATACTAATTTGATGTTTATGCATAGTTATTCCTATTTTGATTCCATGTACCATGTTTCATTGTACTACTATGATTTCATCCATGACAATAGTAGGTGTGTTTCCATGCATAACTAGAGTTATTTCCCCATGAATTCCATGTTCCATAAAGCATTATACTTATTTGATTCCATACCTAACCATAATAATTCTTATTTCGCTTCCATTCATATCCATAGTGATTGGAAATTTAAATTTCCTTTATAGCCAAAATGATTGTTGTTATAATGCTCCCTCACCTAGTTTCATAATTGTTTCCTCAAATGATGATGTGGGTGCCTATATACCTCAAATTTTTCCAATACTTTGACATTATCCACCATTTTTTTACCTCTTCCCCCCTTTTCCTTCTTTGTCTCTTGAGTAGATGAAGTGTTTACTTCTGATTGTAGTGTGTTTTTATCTATGCCATCTGATTCTTCCTCATGCTCTTCATCACTAGTTTCAATCTCATTCTCATGATCTACCTTGACTGTTAGTGGTGCCTTTCCAACTATGATATCCTATAAAGTGACTTTATTTTTCCTATACCAAAACTTCATGATTTTTTTTAAATATTAATGTTGATTGTTCCCAAAGTTTTTAACCATGGATATCCAAGAACCATATCCACATCAACCATTTCTTAAGCATACAAATCTGAATGCAAGACATAAAATATGCTTCAAATATTCAAACATTGAAATATTCCTACCATCTACTTGAACCTCATTGATATTCTTTGATTGAACATGTAGATGCTTGGCCACATTGATGTTGATGAAGTTATACTTTCTGGTAGAATTTATGAACACAACAACCTTATTATTTTTAATACATGCATGAAATTAAAAAAATGAATTTGATTTCTTTGGATCTAAATTATTTTAACCCTTATCATCCAATTCTTCTTCTTCTTCATCTTCTTCTTTTACTTATTCTTCTTCTTCACTTGCATGTTCTTCCTCATTGCCATTATTTTATTCCACTAATTTTTATTTTTTAATAGCTTCATTCTCTTATTCATTAACATCATTATTTTCTTCCTCTTTTTCATCTTATTTTTATTTTATATCCCATTGATCTAGGAAGATTTATTCCATTGCTTCCCATGAAAAATACATTTATACAAAGCTCAATTTATTAAACTAATATTGTATAGGCCTAGATAAAGAAAGAGATAATTATGCTTTACACAAAAGTTTTTGAGTATTATTTTCCTTAAAAATGATCCACCAATCCCTAACATCAATATCATCCTTCCCTAAAAAAACTTGTAGCTTCATGATCCACAAAAAAAACTAGGGTTCATGAAACCCTAAAATGTCAATAACTCATAAAAAACTAATCCAAAGAGTCCCAAATTTTGACTATAGATTCCTCTTATAATATTGGAATTTTAGTAAAAAAATTGTGAAAAAATCCACAAATTTTGACTTGTAGAGTAAATATATGAAAATAATAAAATCATAATAAATCACACAAAACAATTTAAAAAAAATTAAAATGTTTAATGTGTTTCTCTTGTATATTCATATATCTCTAATAAAAATTTTGAATAAAAATTCATTATATTTTAGAAGATATAACCAAATTAGTAAAAACCCTAAAATATCAATAACTCCTTTAAAACTCATCAAAAAACCTCTATTTGTTTATTGTTCCTTAAAATATTCTCCATATCTAGTTAAAAAATTGTGCATAAATTTGAAACCAATAAAAATATATTTATGATTCCACAAACTATGGTTTCACTACACACAAATTACCCAAATCGAAGCTTTGATACCACTTGTTATGATCCACACTTATAATAATTGGAAAATATGCAGAATATACTATATAAAAACTCAAAATAATATATATTAGTGAATCAATATGTCCAAATATTTAATATATATAGAAATAGAATACCCTTAAGGTAGTTCAACACCATACAATACTCCTTTAAGAAAGAATAACTCCATAATGTCTCTTCAAGGGGAAAACCTCCAATATCATCTTAAAATATAAGACTCAATACTTACTTGATACCTTTACAATTATATTCATCTTCTTTATATGGACCTCTAACTAACAGTGGATGGGTAGCCTCTTAATCCCAAGGTAGGCCAACCATTACCCAATACACTAATTCCATAAGTTACTTTATTATCCTAATATATTGGACACATATAACTAAATAAGTGGGTTGTGTGCCACATTTTGACATCTCTAACGACCCATATACATTAATATATCATATCTCTATGTACACAGCTTATAACATTGATAAACACGTAAAAATTTTCTCTAAAAAATACCATGAGTGGCATGCAATAATAAAGGATAGGTACACGTCATTCCAAAACACAAAAAGCAAAATACACTTCTCAACCAACTAATTTTTCAAGTGTACAATAAGGGAAAAGTAGCCAAAAAAATAGACCAACATACCACCGCAACAAGTGCAAAACATTACACCACCTCAATACATGGTAATTAATGTTCCCCATAATAAGCATAGATCAATATACCTCAATAATCATTAAATTTTTGTAATCCACATCATGTTTCTATTAGTAAAAAAAGAGTGTCAATTAATCAATAATAAATTACAAACCTTCAACAAGTGCTTAATGAACAACATAAGTTTAACTAATACTAAGGTTGTAATGTATAATAAGTACCAGGTCATAGGCAAAAGTTTCCTTTCACTGAATGGGTACCACAAATAAAATAATGATCTAATTTAAAATACCTTTAATAATAGGGTTTTAGACAAAAATAGGTTCCCTTCATACAATAGTGTTTGATTAGTAGTTAACAAGTTCCCACCCTAACTTAACAATACCAATATATTCTACCTAAACAAATACCACTACCACAACTATAATTCACCAACTAAAGACATGTATCCAACACTAGCTAAAATATTTTCCGATAATAATGTATTCCATATCAATAATATAATCTTAATGTAAATAACCATATACCTCATTTATTGATTATTCCAATAAGCATTCTATAGTATGTCATTCCTATATACCCTAGTCAATGTAATCCGCATTTTACTATGCAACACAAACAACAACATACCACACCATATAACTTCCTAGCTCAATATTTTCAGCAAATGAAGTTGTAGACACTATAATTTAACACCCTTGCCCTATTTTACCATCTTTTAATCTATTTATTTTTTAATTACATGTAGACACTAGAAATCTATACCATAGCTTGAAATCCAAAAATAAGCTAAGTTTGAAATGAGGTGGAAACCTCTAAAAGTCTATATTTTGCATCTTAACTCCTAGAGGTTCAAAACCCCTCTCAAGCATCTTGAAAGTATATACATAAAATATAACTTATAGTATAAGAAACTAAATGTCCATAATTAAATGTCAACTTATAATCAAATGTTTATTTCATGTATATAACCCATTTTTATCCATGGTAATTAATCTTATTAATTACTATTTACTATCCCTAACCACCCAAAATCTTTTAAATAGTCAAAATCCTAAACATCAAATAAAATCAAAACATAATAAACCTCCTAACAAAGTTATCTTATGGTTAAAACAACTTGAACAACCTCAGAAGTCACTTTAACCCTCTTTTACCCCATGTCAACTAGTTAGAATGAATTTTCATTTAGCTTCACCCATTTTTGGTAAATCGACATCAATCTTTCATAATCGACATCAATCCATTTACACACAATAGACCTCCATGGCTCAAGATGGAATATGAATACACTTTTAAAATCTAAAATGTTATTTAAATCTCATTACAACTTGCATATGGACTTTATCAATAACCTATAATCCTATGGAGATTCTATTGGAGAGCTTATCAAAGGCTTTTGAATGTTTTTCTCTTTCATATTATCCAAGTTCATTTTTAGGCATTAAAGGTTAGTATTGCTTTTAAATTTATTTGCATTTATAATATATTGTCTTTTGTGTCTATTTTACATTTTGTTTTTAATGTTTTATCAATAATATAGGCCATCATTATAGTCTATTTATAGTTTTTCACTTTTACATAGAATTGACCTCAATTCATTTGAATCGACATTGATCCTATAGAATCAATGTCAACCATCTAAGATCATCATTGATCCCTATCAAACTATAAAAACAACTTTTAAATAGTCTATTTTATATCTTCAACATCTATTAAATCTATATTCTATTTTATAAATATATCTCTTAATCTATTGATATCCATTAATGAAACTTAGCAAAGCATTTATACATCTTGTCCTTGAATAATCCATTTATCTTATCTCTTAAACATAGATAGTTCACATTTATCTAATCTTTATTAAGTTATATGTTGGTGTTTTTTATACCTGGATCTATTATCTTGTATATTTTATCTTGAATAATCCATAATCATTTATCTTTATCAAATTATGTTTCACATCATTTATATCTTGTAATCTTTATCTTTTATCTTTATTATCCTTCTTAGTTGAAAATAGTGGGCTGACATCCATCTAAAAAAGCATGCTACTTCTCAAGACTAGTTTGTAACTAGGCAACCCACTCATTTATATATTAATCCATTTTTTGTTTAAGTGTGGTGTATTATAGGTCATTCCTCCCCAGCCAAAGAGGAGTTCTCATAATCAAGCTTGATCAATGATGAAAAACCAACCATCCATATCTCCAGGTAATATTAAACCCTGCTTATACTTTGTTTTTAGTAGCTAATTAGAATAGAAAATCTTGAAAAAACATAAAAACAACTCAAACATTTTGGCATGCCCAATGGGACCAATAGTGGGTCCCTTTCTTTTATTCATTCTTGTGCATGTAGTTGCATTAGTGAATTTCATCCTCTTTTACATTTCATTTCAATCAAATGACTTTCACTATATTTTCTTATTTAAATTAAAACCATCATATGCATAGGATTTATATTTCATTTGTGTTTATTTTGTATGGAGTTGAATTCTTTGTCTGCATCTAGATCAAATCAAAATCTTCTTTTGGCTTAAAGATAAACTAAATTCATAATCTATCTTCTTGAATTAATCTATCTAGATTAATTAGGCAATTAATTAATTGTTAGTCCACAATTCAATCACACAGGACCAAACCAAAAAATCAAAAATCACACATCAAAACTTGACATAGTGAACTAACTTGGATTTCATCACCAAGAAGGGAGCTTTATTCCTAGTGATTTCACTTGTATTTAATCACCAAGTGGAGTGCCAACTCAATACTCTATTTGAGTATAAATCCTGGTTGAGTGGTATATCTTGGTGAAGCACCCACACTATCTATGGGATTGTGATGTGAGGGGAGCAAGCCCCAAGTACCAATCCATATACCATCACTAGTATAGTTTACACCTCATTTACCTTAGGGTATTTAAAGGTTTTATGCCTAAACATTCTTAAACTATCCTTAGACATCTATTTCTAGTACCTTATCCAATACCAATCAAGTTTCCCATCAAGTTTCACATAATCAAAAAGTAACATAATCAAGGAATTCTTGGTATTTATCATTTTTAGTTATGTTCTTTTTATTTCTTTTTTTCATCTTTTTCTTGTTTGAGTGTGTAAGGTTCAAAATCTTCCACCATCATATAACCTAGTCCAATTATCTGACCTTATAGTTCTAAATTGGTAACAGGTTCAAAAACTATTAGATCCTCAGCCTTACCAATGGGGGAAACCTTTAAGATCTCTTATGAAACCTTCAGCAAAACCCTTGATAATAGTCCTCAAGCATTGAGTGATTACCTTGTTAATCATGTGGCACATGTTTTTTTCCATCTTATGAGTATATTAATTACTCCATTTATACTATGATGCTTAAGAGATAAATTGAATTCTCACTACCCTATAGTGCTAATTTTTAGCACTTGCTTAAGCTAGGTTAACATCAGTCCATGCATTATCCTAGATCATTTAACTATTATCCAAACACCTTTTTGAAATATCTCCAACCTTATCAATCCTTACACTAACCTTTACAACATATCTAATTATCCTTTCTAAGTCCATTATATGTACTAATCCAATTAACTATTTCATCCTATTTATAGGGACAATCATTAAAACTAGTTCCAATACTTCCTACCCAATGGTATACTCCACTGGAGGAACCATATATTTTTGTGCTAAAAAAATTGTTAAAAGCATCAATAATCTAGCTACCTCCTATCAAACCTATTGTATTAGGATCATATGATTTCATTCCACCTTGGTATAATGGAAATGAATTTTTCCCCTATCATTGTATCATGGGTCATATAGTGGAAATATGTAAATATTTAAAATGGTTGGTCCAAGATTTGATTTATCATGGTAAGCTTGTACTGGTCAATCCCAATCCCTTGTAAAATCATAAATTTATTTTTATTCATCCTCTTGTGTTAGTTACCTTGCCCATTTCTAGTCAAAATACTTCAATCCATGCTATCTTTGTATCTAAAATCATCCCTAGTAATCCTATTACTAAGGAGGTTTTCAAAACCGTATCCAACCCATCTATTGAATCCATTCAAGTTTCACATCTTCCTCTAAAAATAGTTATAAATGAAGACCCCATTGTCATCAACCCTATTTTGTATCAAGTTTAACTTGTCCACTCATCCTTAGCTATTATATTAAAGGAACCTCTCAACCCTAATTAGTTGAGTCAGCCACCTGAATCAGTCAATTCAATTCACTCACTCTATAGTTTGCTCACACTTATCTATTTGATAGTGATAACATTGTTACCTTTGATCCTATTCCTTATAGGTGAGATTCAAAGTTTTGTTTCCTCATCTCATTTTCTGACCAAATCAACCAATCCCATCCATGTATACCTTACTTTCTCAATCCTATAAATCCATCACCAAACATAAAGTAACCTAGAACCAAGTTAACCAATAAATTTATTAGCCTCTTTATGCAAACCATTAAGTTGCTTTGGTATCCTAAAATTCATGTTTTAAATATCCCTAAATCTATTAACCAAACTAGCCCAACCAATCAACCACATCCATAGTCCAAAAGGTTTCTTAAATACAAGTCATTGGGTTTAGGTCAGAATCCTAAACATTACAAGCCATTTTTAAGCACTACGTTGAAGCTTCCTAATAAGGATAGTTAGATAGTTTTATTATATTTATTTTAATTTCAAAACCATTCCATCCATTTAATTTTTAGTTTTCAACCTTACAATCTTTTGAAGCACAATCTAATCAGCTATTTCTCTACCCTCTTGGCATTGTAAAGGTCATCCCACCTAAACCCCTACATATGTCTTAAGTTATCCATCAACTAACAACTAACAAGCCATTAGAAATGGATGAAGATGCCTTCACCCCTCTGGGATTTCTTTAACCATCCACTACGTTTTATTTTCCTTTTAGGGGAATATTTTTACTTTGAGTTGATGTAGATCATATAAGGGATATTTTCAAAATTCTCCCCCTTTATTAATCTTTACACTTAAATCCTTCATGGTCAAGGATCATTTTACCTTTTTGTCTAATCTAAGATTTTTACTCGATCTTTATCATCGACTAGACATCCTTTAACCCATTCTCACCCATCATCCATTATCATGAGCCATTGATGTCAAGAATCATGTGATTTTTCCATTACAGACACTTAGACCAATCTTAAATATAAGGACCTCAACTCTACTCATAGCATGTTTCTCATGGACATGTTCCATCTTTTTAAGAAGGAACCCCATGGTCACTGTCTCTTGAATTCCCTTATTAAATCCATCTGACATTTACCTCCCCCCTTATGTTTTTGTTTTGCTCTCTAAAAGGTGATCGAGACTAGCTTAGGTTAATTCAAATCAAAAAATAATTTTTTTTGGGATATCTTACTCAAAAGGGTCATTATCAAAATCATAGACTACTCCCTTGAAGGACAAATTCCAAGAATTATAATTTGCATAAATAAAATAGACTAATCCCTTAAAGGATAACTATCAAATAAATCAAAAGCTAGACCACTACCTTGAAGGATGGATAGTTCTAGTTATGGAAAAAACAAAGTAACTAGAGGCTTCTTGCATCTATCAACCTTGTAAAATATCTCAAACCAAAAGCAGAAAAGGACCCTAAATAAAAAATTCAAAATCTAATATATCCCATAGAAGACTTCTTGGCTTGATCAATCTTCTCCAATTATGTGGACTTTATACATCGATCAGTCTACATCCTATATATAAAGTGTGCCTTAACCCATGGATCATCCTAAGTCACCTATGAGGACATTACCTTTTACATAAGATGGGCGGTATACCCATAGTTGTTTCATGCATGTCACACTTCTTTTACCCTATCAAGGAAATTTAAGCTTGCCTTTTATAGTTTTGTTAAAAGTGTTTATTTACCTTCACAAGGGTGCCAAGTACAAAGCCTTAAGGAGTTTACTTTTTGCTAAACCCAATATTTACTATGGTTCATGTTAATAACTTGTTGAAAAGGGTACCCCTTTGTGTATGTTTTGCATCTATTTCCTTCATCCAAACCCATTCTAAATCAGTTGAACCTTTGTGTTCATTCTCTTCTTACTTATCCATATTTGCATCTTTTATGACTAGGTCACAACCTTTGTATGATGTCATTTTAGCCATCTATTGCCATCTTAGCATATCATTATCCATACTAGCTTTGAAAAGTGATTTTGATTCATATGAATTTGTATTGATCTCTTTGTTTATACTTTGATTTTGACTTTTGTAGTAGTTGCATTTTTGTCCTTGACCAATTAAGTCATCCTTTTTGTGTTTATTTCATCCTTATTTAATAAAAAAACCAAACATTATATTATTGGAATTTTGACCCCTATTGGTCCCATAGTCTGAGTTAGCTTGAGCATTTTTCCTTGAAACATAAGTCTATAGCCAAAACCCCTTTACAAGTCAGTTTCATCTATCAATTTTTATCTTGGTGCCAAATCTTAATACCATGTGATTCATGGAAAATTTATGTCTTATTTGTCCATATATATTATTGTTTGTTTACCTTAGTCTTCATTTGAGCTTAACCCTAGTGATTGATGTGTTGACATTTTTTGTCACCTACTTTTTGTGTTAGATACCTATCCATTTCTCCATTTCTCCATGTCACATTTGTGCATTTAGTTTTTCAACCCCATTTTATATATTTGCATTTTTCTTGTATCCATTTCCATTATCTCGCCTTTCCTCTCCCCATTTGTCAATCTAGTATCCATCTCCTTTTCCTTTCATTGGTTTCTAGGTTGAGGGGAAAACATTCTCATATAAAAATAGGGCATGTTGGGGACATTTATTAAAGTTTTTCCTCTATATTTTTGTCTCATATCTCCATTCTCTTGATCATTTCACAAAAAGGGGAAAATATAGATGCTAAAATTTATCACCCTTTCCCTATTCTACCATCTTTTAGTCTATTTCTTTAATAATTAAATGTAGACAATAGAAATTTGAAACATAACTTGAAATCCTAAAATAATCTAAGTTTTAAATGTGGTGGAAACCTCTAAAATATATATATTTTTCATCTTAACTCCTAGAGGTTTGAAACCCCTCTCAATCATCCTAAAAGTATATACATAAAATATAACATAAAGTATAAAAAACTAAATATCCATAATTAAATATCAACTCATACTTAAATGTTTATTTCATGTATATTACCCATTTTTATCCATCATAATTAATCTTATTAATTACTATTTACCATACCTAACCACCCAAAATATTTTAAAAATCAAAATCCTAAACATCAAATAAAACTAAAACATAATAAACCTCCTAACAAACTTATGACACAGTTAAAACAATTTGAACAACCTCAAAAGTAATTTTAACCCTCTTTTACCCCATGTTAACCCATTTGAATGGATTTTCTTCATCTTCACCCATTTTTGGTAAATCAACATCGATCTTCCATGATCGATATCAATTAGTTAGGATCAATGTCAATCCATTTATACACAATAGACCTCCATGGCTTAGTATGGAATGTGATTGCACTTTTATAACCTAAAATTTTATTGAAATCTCATTGTAACTTGAATATGGACGTTATCAACAACCTGTAATCTTGTGGAACTTTTGTTGGAGAGCTTATCAAATGTTTTTAAATTTTTTTTATCTTTCATCTTATCCAAGTTCATTTTTAGGCATTAAAGGTTAGAATTGCTTTTAAATTTATTTGTATTTATAATCTACTATCTTATTTATCTATTTGACATTCATTTTTATTATTTTATCAATAATATAGGTCATCATTATAGTTTGTTTAAATTTTTACACTTTTACATAGAATCAACATTGATTCATCTGAATCGATGTCGATCTTGTAGAATTGACATCGATCTTCTAAGATCATCATTGATCCTCATCAAACTATAAAAATACCCTTTGAATAGTCTATTTTGCATCCTTAACATATGTTAAATCTATATTCTATTTTATAAATATCTCTCTTAATCCATTGATATCCATTAATGAAACATATAAAAGCATTTATACATCTTGTATCTGAATAATCCATTTATCTTATCTCTTAATCATAAATAGTCTTTATTTATCTAATCTTTAGTAATTTGTATGTTAGTGTTGTTTATACCTTGATCTATTATCTTGTATATTTTATCTATTATCTTGAATAATCTATAATCATTTATCTTTTTCAAATTATCTTTTATATCATTTATATCTTGTAATCTTTATCTTTTATCTTTATTATCCTTCTTAATTGAAAATAGTGGGCTGACATCCATCTAAGAAAGTGTGCTACTTCTTGGGACTAGTTTGTAACCAAGTATCCCACTCATTTATCTATTAATCCATTTTTTAAGTATGGTGTATTAAAATTCATTCATCCCCATCCAATGAAGAGTTATCACAATCATTCTTGATCAATAGTGTGTAAATAACAATCCATATCTCTAGGTAATATTAAACCCTACTTATATTTTGTTTTTAGTAGCTAATTACAAAATTTTGAAAATTCATAAAAACTTCTCAAATAGAAGGATGAAATTCAATCCATTCATATTAGGAAACAAAAAAATAAGCTCATTGTAGATAAGATATGTTTGTATCCATTTAATATGGATTATATTCAAATACCATTTCTTTTGGGTTATGATCCACTCAAATTTGATAAGTATAAGGGCAAAGATAAAACCAAAGAGTATTTAAAGGAATAATTAGTTGTTTGCCAACTAGTAGCTTATAGTGACATATATTTGCTTCTCCTCTTTCTTATAAGTTTGGTTAGACAAGCCTTGGAATGGTTTCCTAAACTACCAAATAATTTTGTTCCAAACTCTGATGACCTTTTTGGGAAGTTTGTACATCATTTACCACACAATATCAAATAAGATATTATAGTGGTAGATTTGGGCCAAGAAAATTAGATAAATAGTGAAAGCTTCATTGCTTACTTGTAATGGTTGAGGGAACATATGAACTAGTTTAATCATAATTTGCTAAAAAAACAATTAGTCATGATATTTAGTAGGAGCCTAGATACTGAGATATCTTATCATCTCAAGTTAAAATGTGCTTACATGTTTGAATAGGTTATTGAGAAAGGGATACAAATTATGAATGCCCTTTTCAAAAAAGGGATAATCAATATATCTTCTTCCAATTAGATCCAAAACCAACATCAAGGCCAAAAACAAAGCCAAAAATAAAGCCATAACAAAAATTAGAACCCTATACAAAACACCAACTTTGATTATACCTTAGGGAAACACTAATGAAATTCCAAAGGCCTATAATCAAAACAATAATGTTCTTGGTAATGGGTTCACTAAATCATGTCATGTACAATTGGTGAAAATATTGGATGTCAATTTACCTCATTCCATTTAACAACCACCACCTCCATTCATTTAACCAATACCTCCATAAAATAATCCATAAAATCAATCTAAATTGCAAGCACTTCCTATAAGGAGAACACCCATTATCAGATCATTAAGTGACCTTGGGGGGCCCATTAAGTTTGTATTCTAAAAATTGGTATAGGCAAATATGATTAGTTGGTAGGTACCAAATCCATTTTCTTAAGAAATTATTTTTCCCAAATAGTACAAATAAAACAAATTTTGTGAGTACCATTGTGTTAAGGGACATTATATATGTTTATGTATATAGATAAAACATCTAATTGAGAATATTCTAGATAATGTAGAGATATAAAGATATGCCCATACTCCTATGACTAATCATAACCTAGGATTATATCAAAATCCATTTTATCAACATAACAACAACCAATAGAAATAACACCAATAATAGTAAAAATAATGGAAAAGAACACCACTTCAATAATAATAATAATAATAATAATAATAATAATAATAATAATAATAATAATAATAATAATAATAATAATAACAACAACAACATCAACCACAATAACAACAACAATAATAGGATGGTTGGAACCAAGGTCAAACTAACGAAATAAACCAAGAAGGCCATCATGTTAATTTGTATAAATACAAAAAAATCTTAGGACATAATTACAACAATGTCTTAGGACATATTTTGAGTAGTCATGTTTCTACCATTACTGTTAATCCTAAGCCAAATACCAAAATACCACGACCTTTACCTAACAATGTATATCAACCAAACAATACCTACGAACTTCCTTATGTTGGTAATCCTTCTTTAGACCATGTTATTATCCAATCTCAACACCACCCAATAATTATCATTTTCAGCATTATTACCTCTCCAACCAATTATTGAGGCCCTATACCAAATTGAAATTACATAATTATAACTTGATAATCTAATATTAACATTAAAGAACTGAAACCAAATGCCATAAATGAGCCCATTCAAACATAAATGCCTATAAAAATCAAGCTAATTTCCAAAACTAATGGGAAGACCTATGACATTATGGAATAACTAAAGAAAACACCTGTACAAATATCCATCATGAATTTGATATATAAATATAGTGTCCATAAGAATATACTTAACAAATATCTAGATCAATCCTTTGGACTTGATGACATCATGCCTAATAAATTTTAAGACATGGTAAGACCTTTGGCCCTTAGCCAAAAACTTACCTTTGACTAAAGTGACATGTCATCCTTTGATCCATTACATATTAACCCCTTTTACATTGAGGTTGATATAACAAAACATAAGGCTAAGCACATCTTTGTAGATAATGGTTTGGCCCTAAACATTGTCTCTAAAATTGGTAAAACATATTAAATATACAATGGCCAACCTTTAGCTAGATACCATTGTTATTAAGGCATATGATAATGAGGAACAAGAATCACAAGGTACCATTAGCTTTCTAGTGATCATTGAGCCTTTGACCCATGACATTATATGCCATGTTTTGGATCTAGAATTATGTTATAACTTACTCTTAGGATGACCATATATTCATGAAATCAAGGCCATACCTTATATAGTGTATCAATGTATTAAATTTACCATTCAAGGATGTAATTGACTATACCAATTGATCTCCATCCTTACAAATATTGAAAATGTGTCAGGGTAGAGTAAAAGATTTGTAATTATCATTTTTTCCTGAATCTTATGCCTAAATATAATAAAGGAATAACCAATAAATCCAAAGCCACTGAATCAAGATCATAAGATAATTACATCAACCCTAAGAGCATATATTCAACATCATATACACCTCCACCAGATATAAATAGCCACTTTTACATTTCTAATAAAGGTATATGAGAGTACAATACTTATGACTCTTTCTATATTACCAAATTTCCATAGAATTTTAAAGCCTATGGGTGACCCAAATCCAAAACTAGTAGGATAGAGTGGCATGATAAGATAAAATTTCATTTCAACAAACCCATTTTTTTTAAATTGGACTCTATCCTAGAACATGAACCTTTAGCTGAAAATGATTCTTAGCTTTATACTAATGATCTAGTTAATTTTTATAAAAGTATAAAGTATCATATCCCTAAAAATCTTATGGGTAATCAATATTATGAAGGACTTTGGCTTGGGTATACATAAAAAAGGAATAATATCTCCAATTTCAATTAAAAAGTACAAAGGAACCCATGGTATAGGATTTAAATTTCTTGGAGGTGACCCCACATACCTTATTTGAGTTTTTACACTATCAACTAGTGAAGATGATGCTGAAAATGATGTAGGGTCTAATTATAGAATCTATGATGACCTTGAAAATATGAATTTATTTAACCCCCATGTAATTTATACCATTAACCCTATTTATCACCTATCACCACTTAATTTTTATCACCCACATTTGATAAACTAGGACCAACAAGAGTCTACAATGCCATTAGATGAGTTTGAGAACAATGAGGCCATTTGTGACTTTCTAGGTTTAAGGGATTATATTCCTCTTAGTGATCCCCAACATGGATTTTATATTATTTTGGATCATTCTACTTCAGAGAGTGGGTGAACTTGCTTGGCTAAAAGAAAAAATAAAATCAAACACTTAGGTCTAAAAGTGAAAACCTCTTTAAGGTGATTTCAGATCAAGTTAAAAGTAATTTAAAAGGAAAGTATCTTGGTGAAAACTTATTTCAAGCACCATTAGATGGGGATGTTCACCCCTATTCACATGAATAATAGGAGATCACTAATCCAAGGCTTATATATAGATCTGACCTTAGTAGTGAAGAGAGAAAATATTTTCAATAGATAATTCAAGAGTGACCATAAGAATTTGTTACATGGACTTTACCACCATTGGGTGATTTTTATTCATCCTATTTAAGATAATTAGATGAACTAGTCTAGCTAGATGACTTTAACATTGCCAACTAGTTTACCTCCTTTCCAACTCTATTACAAAATGGTTATACACTCCATATGAAGGATAATTCTAATGTTAATATTGGGACTCTATATGACCCAAAATGGATCAAACTAGGCATTTACCTCACTAAGGAGGAGTGTGAAGTATTTATAGCCTTTATGAGGGAGTTTGTTGGTATATTTGCATGGGCCTATTTTTATATTCCAAGTTTAGACCCCACCGTAGTTGTACACCATATTATTGTACATCTTGATGCTAAAATAGTTAAATAGAAGCTATGAAAACTACATCTTCATATTGTTGTATTAGTCAAGAAGAGTTGGAGAAACTCTTAGACAAGATATGCATTTGGCCAATTGATTATTTAGAACATATTTATAACATTGTACTAGTTATTAAGAAGCCAAAAGACATTAAAATATGCACTCATTTTTAGGATATTAATAAATCCTACACAAAGGATGACTTTCCTTTGACATAAATTGACATGATCATTGAATTAATAGCTAAATATGAAATTATTTATCTTATGGATGGTTTTTAGGATATAACCAAATTAAGATAACACCATAATATTGGTATAATATAACATTCACCACTCAATGGGGAATGATTTGTTATTAGGTGATGCTATTTTGTCCCAAGAATGTAGGATCCACATACTAACTAGCCATGATAGTAACTTTCCATGATATGATGCATGATATTATCAAGGACTATGTAGATGACACACTAAGTAAATCTATGACCCATATCAACCATCCAATTGTACTTTGATTATATTTGAGAGAATTTGAGAGTATAAAGTTAAGCTTAATCATAATAAGTGTGTATATAGTGTAACTTATGGCAAATTATTAGGATCCATTATCTCTCATAGGGGCATTGAAATTTATCTATCTAAAGTTTGAGCAATTACCAAAATGACACCTCTATATACCTTGAATCAGCTTCATGTTTGTAGGGAAAGATATAGTCAATAAAACACTTCATTTCATAATTATTTAGTAAATTCCATTAATTTACACACTTACTAAAGAAGGGCATTAATTTTTCATAGAATGATGATTGCCATAAGTCATTTGATCATCTCAAGGAATACCTAGCCAATCCTCTTATTTTATTACCACCCATGCCCAACAAGCCATTATTAATTTACATGTTAGCAAATTAAAATGCTTTAGGGGAACTTTTGATCTAATGTAAAGAGCATGTCATTTACTACCTGAATCAAACACTGGTCACATGTAAGAACAATTATGTGCTGATTGAAAAATCCCATTTAGTTAGGGTTTTTGTAGTCAAAAAGCTGCATCACTACATGTTGAATAACAAGACCATTGTAATTTCCAAAGTAGATTATGTATACATATAATATTTTCAAAATTTTATCACTTACTAACACTTTTTGTCTTGCAAGAACCCATCGAGTCTCAATCTCTCTGAGTGCATGCCTTAAGGGGTGTACCAAAAAAGGGGTGGGTAGACCATTAGTGCTTCGTAAGGTTATTATCCCTTTTGACACTTGCCATTTACACACTTGTGTACTAAAATTATTTACCCTAATCTTATTATTCTCTATTTTACCCATTCCAAACATTTTTCACATCATTATCTTCCTCTGTCTTGCCTTGAACCCTTTTTCCCAGTTGATTTTACTAGGTCAATTGGGTCAACCCTGTATAGTTTTCAATCTCTAATTATTATGCAGGGTCTAGTGGGTTAACCCTATACTATTTTAAGGTATTTTTACTCAAACTTATATTATCCCTTTAGCTAACCTAGTGATTTATCTACTAAAAACATATATATTTGACTAGGTTGACCTCATACAATTGACATACTCGAAAGGATTTAGGGTAAGATCCACCTATATATACAAGTTCATTTCCAACCATTTGAAAATAGATAAGTGAATAATAATAAGTGTGAATGAACATTTGATTATTGACCATTCTACTTGAGGAATAAATATTAGGGCTCCATACTTTCTTTGGAGATAGAGATCTTGTCTTGTGGAAAAGTCTTTTGGATGTATAGATGGATTTTGTAGCCTAGATATGATTTGTCTTTGTTATACTTACATACCACAAAAATATCTTGAAAATCACCTTGGCCAAGGGAGATATTAAGGCTCGATGATTTTATTTTCAAGGTAAGTATTCCTACCTTTTTTTTTTAATAAAAGTAGATAGATAAAGTAGTTGTGATTCTCTCCTTGTATTAGGATTTCATATACATTAACATGATTAGATTTATTCTTTGCAAGTTTAGTTTATTTATTTTATTTCTAACCCCGACTTTGTGCCACAAGCTTTGTTGTGCACTAGATTAGATTTACTTTCTTATTTATTATATATAGAGTGAACATAAAAACCTAGGATTCTTTTAGGGTTGTGTTATACTTTATACTTTGAAACCCTTCTTACCATGGTGTATTGTGACAAGTGATCCCTTAATAGTGTCTAGTGGATCCCCATATTAGTCATGTTCTTGATTTAAAAATGTATTCTGAATCAGAAGTGTAGTTATGATCTATCTTCTTCAAGCCAAGATTGATTTATAGATATGATACATTTATGATTGCATATAGATTCCCCCAAGTATCTATTATCCAAAAAAACTTTATATGGCTACATGGAAAAGTGGATCATGGTATTAAGAAAATTTGGGATCGAATGTACCAATCAAAAGGCCATTAAGGGATAGGCACTCACAGATTATATTACATAAACTCCTCTTCTTCATACCCAACCTCTTATATTTTTATTTATATATGAATCCACCATGACCATAAAGAAATTATAAGCACTTATTGAGTTATAATAGTGAAAAATTTACTTTCATGGTTCCTTCACATTTTTTGGATCAAGTGATGAAATATTATTTATCATGTTGCAAGGGGATATTATTCTTAATCCATTTCTCATTATTTTTCCATGTACCAATAAATGTTTGAATATGAATCACTCATTATATGTATTCACCAAGTAGTATATTGAACATCCAACATTTACTGGTTTGTGGTGATTCATAACATATAATCAATCAGGTCACATACTAATACTAGATGAAGGATGATAAGTTGGTAATGTATAAATACATGGTCGACACTCTCAATTAGTAAATTTAAAAAATTTAGATTAAATGAATACAAATACCTAATAAAAAAATAGTTTATGCCATGGGTACAATAGTATCAATGATTTAGATTATAGATAAAACTAAGGACTATCAATTTCTTGTGGAACATCTCCTAACATTGGTGCATGAAAAAGCAACCATTGTGATGGTTTATGATATTATTCGTCTCACATATACTTGGTATTTTTACATATATGACTAAATCTAAGACCAAATCATTATTTCATACATTTAACATAATAAAAAATCCTTCATTTATCAATCCTCTTGTTATACTTTACTTGGACCTATCATGTATTGTATAAGTTATGATAAAACTCTTCTTATTTATTTAATTTAATAAAAATATAAATTAGATATTGGACCTTTTTTATCATTAAGTATGGGATTCACACTAACATGATAAATAATTTGGTGTAATTTAATCAATTGGCATGATGATTTCTACTTTGGCATCTTCATGCTAGCTAGAGGATTCAACACACACCTTTCACTAGCTATCAGGAGGCTAACCATTTCAATGAATCCTAGGGCATATGCCAGGTTGGATGCTACATGGAGACCATAACACAAAGGCTAAAACATGATGTATCTATTGAATTTATCAACACATACTCTATCTTGGCACCTAGTGTGTGCACTCCACCTTAGTAGAGACAGTCATGTAGAGCTATAAAAAGAGCTCAAACTAGTGAGAAAAGGGGGACAAAAAACTGAATGCATTAAATATTTGAATAAATTAAAATGTTTTGTATACCTTTTAATGGTCTCTATTAGAATTATAATTATCATGAATTTTATTAAGTCTCCATTTGTATATGCCCAAGCTCTCTTGTGAGCCTCTAGGTCATTAAAAAACTTGAGTGAGTGTTTACTCTATTTTTATTAATATGGACAATGTTCTATTTGAATTTTAATTAATGAAAAGAATGATCACATTTAAACATAAGGTTTTTGGTTTATATTTCCTTGGTGTTGATATATAAATGTGAAATGGTTGTAAGGTTCTAAATAAATATTTTTATATTAATAATGTTGTTTATAAGCTTCTAGTTCACAACATTAATAACATCTCGATGTCAAATGATGACATCAACATATCATGTATAATGACTAAGTATAAATATATCCCATGCCAAACATTGATATCATTGCTAAACGTATTATACTAAGTATGAATATTTGATGTAAGAGTAGTCCCTTGACCCTTAAAAGCACTTACATGATGTTAAGATTAGAAAAACAAAGCCTTATGCCCCTAAGACTATAAAACCACCCTAAAATAGGATTGCACCTACAAACCTCTAAATGTAGTCCATGAAAGGCTTACACCTATAGATCTACTTAAGTCTTTTATGAATTGACCAATTCTCATAAGCCATGATGTGTGACATCACACAAATAGCCAAATTCAAGCTCCAATTCTTTCCCTGTTATACTTTGGGTGAGTGCATAAGGCCTTTTCCTTATGTGAATTGATGCTGACATAGTCAAGTGTTAAATGTATAGAACAAAAAGATAATCCCTTATTTGCACCTGGTTGTAATGAGTCCAAAACTGAATTACATAACTAAATGAGTGCTTGAATTTAAATTTTTTACAACACTTTTGTTTTATTTTTTAGGCCCATGTTGGATTTTTTTGTTATAATGATGTGGTATAATGATTCTCCAACTCTCCCTATAAATTTTAAAGCATTGTTTTAAGCTAGGTGGAAGATAATTTTGTGCTAAAGAGTCCAACTTATATAGGATAAAAATGAGAAAGTGGGTTCAGAACAACCTATATGATGCTCTATATGAGGTATTTTTTTATGAATTACCTAATCATGTGTACTAGTGGTTGGATACATATGTAACGAAAAGAAGGAGGATTTATGGATAGTGGTACAAGTGGACAAAAAATCACCTAGAGAGGATTAAGAGACTAGATGCCACTTGGACTAGAGTAGTAGACAAATGGTGGAAAAAAGCACTAAATAATTACATGCTTGTGTTTGCATTTTCAATATAATCACGCTCTAAGGAAACAAAGTACTAATTTGTGTACCAACCTAAAGCCACATTTGTGAAAGAATTCAATGCAGAGCTTAAAAACCTAATGGTGGATTATAGGTTTGAAAATTTTGGGGATAGAAGAATAAAGTCCTTTCATGTATAAGTAGTGTAAATAAGGAAAATGGGATATGTAGGTAAATAATAATGGAAAGGGATGAGTAGATTGACACTTTAGAGCTCAAAAGATAGACCTATAACAAGAGATGGCATAGGTTGATAGATTATATAGAACTTTGAAGTGTTGAGAGAACCTGTAATGAGTGGTAAGGGAATGTGCAAGGATTTATTAAAATATAAAATCCTGAGGAGGAGAGATATGATGGAGAGATGGATTGAGTTTAGTATTTGATAGATGTGGAATCCACTAGGTTCCTAAAAGAATTGGTTACTAAAGATGCACCTAATTCACCTACCCCATTTAAACCTATGGTATATGCTCACGTATTAGATCTCTGACTTGAAGAAAGCATAAGAGTGATTATTGACCATGTTTTCAAAATAGAATTTATATGATTTATAAAATTTAAGTGTAATTTTGTGATTGAAAAAAATATTCCCTATAAAGAGGTGAGTGAAACTAGCTTTAGACCATTGGGCACTAGCTCGCCATAATGGAACTTGAGTACAAACATTAAAAATCAATTTATGTATGTGATGCAAAGTGGGAAATATCATATAGGAAGTGGTTCAACACCACAATTAATAAAATTCCATCAACATCAATAATGATAATAGTAACAATGGTGTTGATGCCTAACCTAATGGCTAGAAGCATTTGATGGCCACTACGAAGATAAATGATATGGGAAAAATGCCTTAGATTATAGATACCCCCATAATAAATATATTATTAAATGGCCATGCATTTTCCAAAATATCATGGCATGGAAAATTCCATAGAACATATGTTGAAGTGTGAACTATAGTGGCATGCTAAGGGAATATCCCAGTTATAGTGTAAGGGAACCTAGTTTTTAGCCATTCTAATTGATCATGCCCATACCTGGTGTGGGAAATTTAACCCTAACTAGGATATGGTTGACTATGACACCCTTAAGGAGGCATTCCTTAATAAATTTGACATTTTACAGTTTGAAAAATAAAGCATCATTATGCTAAAAGACATAACCCAAGGACTCTCAAAAAGCATGTGCCTATACAATATAAGGTTCAAGAATATCCTTTTGAATCTACCTTATGATATACACCCTTCCTAACATGTCCAATGGTTCATTGGAGGGGTTTTAGTCCCATTATGAAGAGTGTTTTTTATGAAGAACTTTATAGACCCTTGTGAAGCACTTGCAACCACTCTCAAGACCAAGATGGTCAAAAGTATTGATACTTGGATCAGCCCATTTAGGGTGGTATAGATTGCATCCATGGCCTCCCAACTCAAAATTCTCATTGTTACCTCATCATAATATTCTTGAAGTGGATTATGGTGCACTGACTATAAAGTAGAAGGCCATAATAGGAATAACTATGCTCAAAATAATATTTGCATATTACCTCTAATCTATAAATTCTATCAAGACACATGATGTTTACAATAAACCATTATTTCAATGTACTATCCAAATCAACACAACCATCTATTTTTGGTTATGTGATGGATTGATTATATGCATGAGAATATAGAGAGAGGCATAAGATATACCATTGTAATAGTTAGAGGGCAAGCTAACCAAGGAAATGAAAGCTATAGATAGCATAATACATGATTTAGGATGTAACGAGGTGCCAAGGGGTGAGGTGGAGGATGTAGTGGTAGAAGGTTCCTACCTAGATCATAAGATAATTTTGGTTCCATACAACACTATCAGTATGACTATGCTACACATCCCATGTGTGGGTATTGTTGAGGTTCCCATATGGTTAAGGAATGCCCCAGCCTATACAAAAATTTAACCCAAGGTAGGATTAGTGTAGACAAGTGCACAATAATGATTAGTCATGTTCCAAAAATGGAGAAGTGATCTCCAAAGGCATAACTGACTCACATAGATATAACTAAGGTACAAGAGACTACTCATAGTGAATGCACCACTCAAGTACCAGTTATACCAATACCTAAGATGCATTTAGAATATGGGGATAAAAGTCACATTGAGCACATAACATATCCTAAACCTAAATTTGTCCCACCTAGACCCATCACACCAAAAATATGTATTTCATTAGGTGGTGAGTGTAATTCAAAACCTATAAAGAGAGATCTAATTGGTGTGAGATCTAGAAGCATAGGCTACTACCTCCCAAAAGAAGTAGGATATCTAAGAGGTTGATAAATAAGAATTAATGGAGATTCAATGCCTCTTATAGAAAAAAGTAATGCTATACCTATTGAAAAAATTACCCTTAGAGCATGTGAGGAAAAATCTAGTTGAAGTCATTTCACTACACATGGAGAGGGTTAAAGAAGTTAAGCATACATAAAATGTAGAGTAATATCAAAAACTCCTCATGGATGCCACTATTGATGGATCTTCTATATATGAAGTCCTTGTAGACACACGCACCAAGGTCAACATCTTAAATAAAAATGCGTAGGACAAAATGGGTAAGCTAGCCTTGGAGTCTTTCCCTCATGTACTTTTTATGGCCAATCAGACCTGAGCATAACCTTTTAGTTGATGTCAATGATGTAAAGTGGGAAATATCCTATATGAAGTGGTTTAATGCCACAAGTAAGTAATAAAATTCCATAAACATCAATAATGCCAATAGAAACAATGGGGTTGATGCCTGACCTAGTGGCTAAAAGAATTCGATGGCCACTACCAAGATAGATGATAAAGGACAAATGCCCTAGATTCTAGATACCCCCCATAATAAATCTATTATGAAATGGTCATGCATTTTTCAAAGTATCATGGCATGGAAAATGCCATAGAACATATGTTGAAGTATGAACTATAGTGGCATGCTCAGGGAATATCCTAGTTAGAGTACAAGGCAACCTGGTTCATAACCATTCTACTTGATTGTTCCCATACTTGGTATGGGAAATTTAACCCTAACTAGGCTTTGGTTGACTATGACACCCTTAATGAGGCACTCCTTAATAAATTTGACATTTTAGAGTTTAAACAATAGATCATCACTATGCTAAGAGAGATAACCCAAGGACTCTCAGAAAGCATGTGCTTGTATGATACAAGGTTTAAGAATATCCTTTTGAATCTACCTTATGATATACACCCTTCTCAACTTGTCCAATGTTTCATTGGAGCATTTTTAGTGCCATTTTGAAGAGTGTTTTCTATGAAGACCTTTATAAAATCTCATGAAGCACTTAAAGCCACACTCAGAACTAAGGTGGTCATAAGCACAATACTATGATCAGCCCATTTATGGTGGTACATATTTCATCCATGGCCTCCCAACTCAAAAATCTCGCTGTTACCTCATCATAATATGCTTGAAGTGGACTATGGTGCACTTAATACAAAGTAGAAGGACATAATAGGAGTAACTATGCTCAAAATAATATGTGCATATTAATTCTAATATATGAAGTCTATCAATAGGCACATGATTTTTGTAACTGACCATTATTTTAATGTGCTAGCAAAATCAACGCAACCATTTATTATTGGTTATGTGATGCCTATACCCATACTATAGTTAATTGTAAGATGATTGATGATATGCATGAGAACATGGAGAGAGGTATAAGATAGGCCATTATAATAGTTAGAGGGCGAGCTAACTAAGGAAATGAATGCTATATATAACATAATACATGGTTTGGGATGTAATGAGGTGCCAAGGGGTGAGATAAAGGATATGGTGGTGAAAGGTTCCCACCATACTCATATGATAAGTGTGGTTCTATAGAACACTATCAGTGTGACTACGTTATACATCCTAGGTGTGGGTATTATTAAGGGTCCCATAAGGTTGAGGAATGCCCCAACCTAGACAAAAAGTTAACCCATGGTAGGCTTAGTGTAGATAAGGGAACAAGAATGATCAGGCATGAGCCAAAAATAGAGAAGTTGTCTCCAAAGGCATAACTAATGCATATAAATACAATTAAGGTACAAGAGACTACTCATAGTGAATACACCACTCAAATACTAATTATACCAATACCTAAGTTGCATTTAGAATATAGGGAGAAAAGTCACATTGAGCACATAACATATCCTAAAACTAAATTTGTGCCTTACCTAGACCCATCACACCAAAAAGATGTATTTCATCAGGCTATAAGTGTAATTCAAAACCTAAAAGGAGAGATCCAATTGGTGTGAGATCTAGAAGCATAGGGTACTACCACCAAAAATAAGTGCGATAGTTAGGAGGTTGAAAAATAAGAATTAATGGAGATTTGGTACCTCTTATAGATAAAAGGAATGCTACCCCTATTAAAAAACTTACCCTTACAGCATGTGAGGAAAAATCTAATTGAAGTCATTGCACCACACATAGAGAAGGTTCAAGAAGTTAAGCATACATAAAATATAGAGTAATATCAAAAACTCCTCATGGATGCCATTATTTATGGATGGTTTATATGTGAGGTCCTTATAGACACAAGCACCAAGGTCAACATCTTAAACAAGAATGCTTAGGATAAAATTGGTGAGCTAACATTGAGGTCTTCCCTTCATGTACTTTTCATGGCCAACAAGTCCTAGGCACAACCTTTCAAAAATATAAAGAGCATAGTTTTAGATATTATGGGTACCTAATTCCATGTTGAATTTGAGGTTATCAAGTTGGTAGAACAAGATAGCTACCTGGTGCTTCTCAAAAGGACATAGTGTTATGCAAACAAATCCTATATCCAATTCAAGAATCTCTACATAACATTCAATAATTGAAAGGATAGGGTGGTTATACTACTCTCACAAGATTCAAGTACCCCTATATGTTGAGAGTGTAGACCCTATAGACAAGATCAACCACATATATAACATTATGATGCAAGGCACTGAGATGCTAAACCCAAATGATCAAGGAGTGATTTCTTAGGAATATGGATAATTATCCTTGGACAAAATTGATGTTATTTTTGATTGTTAGGTCAAGGAATAATATGAGACCACTTGTCAAAGATGTTATTTTGTACATGCAAAGGCACTAAAACTAGTGAAGATAAGCTGGGTTAAAATTTATTATGATTTTAAAAGGTGGGTCCCTTAAACCAAAAAGAAGGGAAAAATAGTGTTTCAATAAAGAAAAAGTAAAATTGTGGCATTCCCAAGATATGAGGGGATAAATCCATTGGAATAATATGTTTGTGACCTCAGATCATACATCCCCAAGTAAGTAGATAGAATAGGTGCACTAGTGTGTACATTAAGGATCATTACCACTCATTGGTGGGTAGTGTAAAGGCCTAGCTTCCCAACTTGGAAAGATGTGAACGTAGCCATTTGCACTAGATTTAGGAAGAATAATGAGTTCCTGAACATCTTTGCATAGTTAATAAATTTTAACCCTATAGTGCATGTGTACTTGTATAAATAAACATGGACTAACTATGACATGAACAACTGAAGTAATCTATAGGTTTATGCATTCTATATGATCTTGAAGACATGGGAATTATCATGGTATGTTATCAATGAGATGTGACATGATATAGCCAACTCAGATGTACTTAAGGAATATTTATTCACACTTTTCCTTCTCTTCGTAAAACCTTGAATTGATTGGGCCACTATAATTAGTTTAAAGCTTTGTGTTTAAGGACACTACAATATTGGAGGAGTACCTAAAAGACAGGTTTGGTGATGTAAAGATGTCATGCACTTTATACCTCTTGAAGTATTTCCAAGACTTATTCCCTAAAAACTATAGATACATGAAGGTCACACACCCATCCATTGGAAATATTAGCATCAAGATAGTCAACATCGTGAGACCTATAAAAAATTGACCTTATAAGATGAACCTAAACCTTTGTGCCAAGTTTAAAATTAAGATTGATGGTATGTTAGCTTCAAGGGTCATCTACCTTATGCAAGATCTGAATGTGTTATCCCCATGGTCATTAGTATCAATAAAGATGGGCATATCTAGATTTATGTTGACTATAGATTGTTGAATGCCACCTACATAACTGACCCCTTTCTAATTCTATTTACTAATGATGTTTTGGATGGAATTATAGGATAAAAAATATACACTTTAATTGATGGGTTCTCAAGATACCATCAAGTCTATACTGAGGAGGAGGAAAATCCCATTATTACTTTTGTGAAATAATGGGGTTGTTTTACTTACAATGTGATTCCCTTTGGACTCAATTATGCTCTAGTTTTATTCTCCTAAGTTGTGACCATTAATTTTAAGGGATTCATTCACAAGTTCCTCCAAGTGTACTTAGATAACTAGACTATGTATGAGTTGGTAAAGCATCACTACAAAAACTTTTGCCTAATATTTCAGAGGTGCATATAGTTATAAATCTCTTTGAACCTAAATAAGTGTGTCTTTGTGACACCATTTGGAAAATTTCATTGGCACATCATCTACAAGGATGGTTTGCCCATTGATCTAGTGAAGATCACCTATAAACAGGTGAGTGAAAGTAGCTCTAGACCATTGGGAACTAACTCACCATAATAGAACTTGAGTATAAACATCACAACTCAATTGATGTCATCAATGAAAAGTTTGAAATATCCTATAAGAATTGGTTCAACACCAAAAGTAAGTAATAAAATGCCATCAACATAAATAATGCCATTAGAAATAATGGGATTGATGCCTAAACTATGTATGAGTTGGTAAAGGATCACTACAATAACTTTCACCTGATATTTGAGAGGTGCATGTAGTTACAAATCTCATAGAACCTAAAGAAGTGTGTCTTGGTGACACCATTTGGCACTTTACTTGGGCACATCATCTATAAGGATGATTTGCCCATTGATCCATTGAATATCACCATCATCCTTTAGCTCCATACCCCATTAATGTAGAAAGACATTTGTGCTTTTCTTGGCCATTATGGATACTATAGGAAGTTCATAAGGAACTATGCAAATATTATAGGAAAACTAGAAGAACCTTATATAAGGATGGCCCATTCTATTGGGTTGCAGCACATGAAGATGAATTTGAGACCCTAAAGATAGAAATAAAATCATACCAATATTATAATTTATTGACTAGATGACTCCCTTCGATGTCCATGTTAATGCATCTGATACTATAATTGGACCATTAAGGTGTAATTAGGAGAGGGTAAAATGGGCCATCCCATTAATTTTGTAAGCATTAAATTTATAAAGGTAGAACAAAACTACACTATAATTGATCATAAGTTACTTGTTATGGTCTACACCTTTCCAAAGTTATGGTAGTACCTATTAGTGACCACATTCATAATTTTCACTTATCATGAGGTGATTAAGTACCTGGTGAACAATCCCATTCTCCATAGGTGCATATGTCGATGGAGAGTTTTGTTTCAAGAGTTCTAGTTCTTTGTGTAGTTAAACTTGGGAAATGAAACTTAGGCCTAGACCATTTATCCTAGATCAACTTTGGTGATGTAGTAGCACTTATTGAAGATGATATTCTAGACATACAACTCTAAAATATCCAACACATCTTAGAAGACTTGGTAGAGAATACCACATTTTTTACATATATTTATATGCCCTAGACTATGATAATAAAAAAGGAAGCAACTCATAGTTCACACCACACTCTTTTAGCTTATTGGTATGGAACTATACAAGTTGAGCCATAATGAGGTACTACACAGAGTGTCCTAAATCATGAATGGGACTCAATCTTAAAAGATGTGCATGATGGGGTTTTCAATACCATTATGCTAAAGATTCAATGATGTGTAAGGTACTATAATCAAGATTGTGGTGACCCACCTTATTATAAGATGTAAAAATTTATTCCAAGGCATGTGACATCTACTAATGCATAGGAAAAACAAACCACTAGGATGAGATTCCTCTCATTCCCATTCTTTCCTAGGTGCCATTTGAAAACTGGGCCATTGACTTTATCATGTCTATTAATCCTACTATGATTTTCATAAGCATGTGATACATTCTAGCAGCCACATATTATTTCACTAAGTGGGCTGAGGTAGTGTCAACCAAAGATTTCATAACCACTATAGCCACAAGTTTTATATGGGAGAAAATCATTAGTCACTATGGGTGACTACTAAGTTTGAATAGTGACGATGGTACACACTTCATTTATGAGACCATTCAAATCTTGTTGACTGAATACATGGTGGTGCACCACAGGACAACACTCAAGTCAATGACATCACTGAGGCATTCAATAACATATTAGTAATGTGCCTCAAAAATATATGCAATGTTGGTTATAAGTACTGAGATGACCATGAATCAATAGTATTATGGGCATATAATACTACATACAAGCACTTGAGTAAGGTTATACTATTCTAATTGGTGTTCAACATAAAGGGCATTCTACACATGGATTTTTTAGTACCCTCATTATGCATCACACATATTGGTCAATTGGATGACCAAGAGTCTTTGAGTGCATGCATAGAAGATTTGGATTAATTGGCTGAAACACATGAACATAAAATATGGAGCCAAAAATTAGATAAGGCATGCTAAAAGTTATGGCATAACAAGCACAACAAGTACAAGGTACTTATTAAAGTAACATTGGTTTTGTTATATGACTCAAAGTACCTCAAGAACCTAATTAGGATTCAAATTAGGTGGATGGGACCTTATATCATCCATATAATATTGGAGATTACCATATAAAACATATGCATGATGAGAGGTGAAATTCTCCTTGGTCATTTCAATGATAATAGATTAAATCCCTATAGTTAATAAGATGGTGCTTATACCATCAGACACCAACTTCCCAATCACAATTTTGTTATGTTGTGCTAACCAGAGTAAAATTTATCACAATCCAAATCTTTCCTTAAGTTTGTTCTATTTGTGTTGAGTGATAATCATGGTGCTTTTAGATCCATAAAAGAACTCTTCTAGCACTTACATGCATAAATCCACTATGTTAAGTTAAGCATGAACACTTTTTAAGTGCCTAAGGCTAGACACCTAAGTTTTTGGGTGTGTGAAGTTTGCTAGACTTAGAAGGATATAAGTACAAGTTGATAAAGGAAGGGTGAAAAATATGCTAGTATGAAAGAAACCAAGGTAATGAAATAATGGAAGACCAATAAGGGAATTTTATGGGGTAAGGAAGGCCAAACTAAGAGATGAAAATATAGAGAAATCAACCAAGAAATGAAAATGCACTCAAAATGAAGCATAAATAGAAGAAGAGATGGAACTAAGGAAGATAAATCACATGCATTAGAAGTTATACTCCTAGGTTATGATAAGAATGGTGAAGGTCATGCCAAGGTGAATGAAGCACAAGAAGAAGATCATCAAGACAACTAACACCTACCCAATGATTTGTGGGAAGTGACTATTTGAATCACCTATTACTTCATCAAATAAGATATTAAGATAATTTAATGGATGTGATGGTAGAGGCACACAGATCCATAATAAATGCAAATGAGGTGGTCAATTTTCATGGATTTCATGGGTTTAGTGGATTTCAAGAAATATATGATCCACCACACACCATTATTCACCAACCATTAATTAGGTAGAAGAAATAAAGGTACAAAAAGACACACAACATACTAGACTAGGTTATAGACTATATAAAAATTTGAACATAAACATTGAACTGAACTAGAGTTGAACTAAATCTGAAGCTAGAAAATGCTACCAAGTGAAAACCTAAGCACCCATAGTCCCCATGCAAGAATGGTGGAAAAAATATAGAGATTGCATTCCATTTAATATTGGAAAAGAGGCATGTGGAGAGATAATTATGAAATAGCTAGATATTATAGATTCTAAGTGATTTTAAGGCCATCATTAATGGTGAATGAATCTCAAGAGCTAAAGTCATAGTTCTAGACCCCATGACTATGAGTAAGCATAAAGTAATATTAAGGGCTTCAGAAAGATCAGTGGACCATGATTTAACAATATCCAATTTAAGAATTTAGGTATATAACAAGCACAAAAGGGTACCAAGAATTAATAAACACTAATAAGAAGTAGGAATTGTGAATAAAGAGGCACAACTGGTTGAAGGTGTTGATGTTGTAAAAGTAGACCCAAAATCAAGCACAAAGCTATTGTACAGAGAAATGTAATTCCACCCTAAGGTTATAATTGGGGATACATGGGTATCCTTCACACACACATGTAAATTAAAGGAGTAAAACCATTACATGATAAGAAATGTGTAGGTACTCAACCAAGACTATATGGTTGACATAATAACAAAGACCAAAATAAGTGCAAAACTATTTGATGTCTCCATCTAAGATAAGTTGGTGACAATTGGCACAACCTAGTTATATGAGTTGTTGAGTTTTGTTGAACAAAATGAATTAGTATAATTCCTCCTCTTGTTCATCCATGGTCATTACTTTTATTTTATAGGGAGGCACATGTAGATATTGGTGTGCCTCATCATCAAGATCAAGGACTCCTAGACGAAGGGATTGACATCTACTAGATGACGAAAGATGATGAAAAGGTAGAGAGGGTTGTAAAAATCTTAGGATACTACAAGGTAGGTTTCACATTCCTAATTAAGGATAGAAAATACCTTAGCATGTGGGCTGTGGTATACCTCACGAGTTTGAAGATATGCCTCGTCAAATGGAGGATCGGCATAACAAAGATGTACTTATGCATTTCCCACCACATGGTGTAAGGGGAGAAGTTTAATATCAAAAAGTTTATTATAGAGTAAATTATAAATAATGTGTTGAAATTCCATAAGGCACATCAGACCTTTAGGTGGGGGTCCATGATAATACTAATAATGGTGGAGGAGATCAACATTACCAATGTTGATGATGATAATTTATGTGTGTTCCCACCACATAAATAATACCTAGTGCTAAAATACTAATAATTCACCTACCCACCTATCTTCTCCTAAAAAAATACAATAATATAGGGTTGGTATGAATAATACATAAAGGCATTTGAGATTGAATGGTGCATCCCGTATGAGCTCCCCTATCACATGATAGGAACTATGACCTTCATCATCATGTAACACTTTTGTGTAGTGTACCTAGAACTCATAGATGGAAACCTATCTAGTTATATCAAACTACCTTATGAATATTCTACTAAATATTTCATAGTGGTGTTAATGAGGATTCCCAATGCATAGTAGTTGGATATCTTAGTGAAGGTCATGGACCAAGAAATGAGAAGGTTGAGGCACCAATATGTGTACTTAGTAGAAAAGGCCATAAAGGATGAGGAGGATGAATCTGATTGACTGGACCTCTATCCCATCCAAAGGGAAATTATAACTAGGCACATCTTTAATCTATACTATGAGATAAATCCATGGAAGAAGGGAATTGAATGTAATAAAGATGATGATCACCCCCTCTTGATCAGCTAAGAAGGGAAGATAATGCCAAAAATTTAGGAAAAGTCTCCCCAAAATAAATTGGGAGAGACACTAGAGGAGATACAAGATTACATCATGTTTAGGATCACCTCTAGCAAAAAATAAACACCTATAGCTCCTAATAAGAGCATAACCTTCATGCTAGAGACTACTTCATCTAGGAATGAGTAGAAAAACTAGATGTCTAAGGTACTAGTCACACTCCCTACAATAACTCTAGCATAAATAGAGAAGGAAGATACCCTCTCTTATGGATGGGAAAAAGAGATTTAAGAAGTAAAAATACCTAGTCTTACAAGAAGAATAAGTGGAAGAGGAGCACAGTAACACAGATGTACAAAAGGCCCTCTAAAGTGGCATAACCATCACACTTGAAGAAGTAAAGAAGATATTAAATGCCTCATCCAAACAAGCCTCTATATAACCTCCATGAACAAAAGAGGAAAAGATAAATTTGTGGAATAAAATGGGAAATAACAAGGAGTAGATCAATATGGTACTATCACTTAAAAATAAGAGGAGGGCTTAGAAAGAAATGGGCCTAAGTAAGGTGGATATTGATAAGGCTAAGGTTGAGGAATTTAAATCTATGGAAGAAAGGGATAAGAGAGATAATAAGATGAATAAATTTCTTTCAAGAATAACACCTTCACTAAAAAAGTAAATCAAGTTGCACAACATGTGCACCCAAGTAGTGAAGGGGTGATTAAAGAAAAGGGAGGTGATACTAGCACCTCATAATAGCAAAAGGAAATTGAAGAGGAACAAAAGTACAAATAAGGTGACACTTATGCCAATAGAATAAACCTAGGGGTGAGCATTGAGAAACACCAAGAGGAAGAAGTGGATGAATGGGAAAATTCCAAGGAGGAACCCCTCAAATAACAAGAAGATGAGTCCTCTGAAGAAAGCATCAAAGAAAGTGGTAGCACTAGTGAAGAGGAAGAAGAGAAAATGAAGTTGGCAGTCACCAAGAAGGATGATACAGATTTGAGCATTTTAGAGAAGGTATATAAGGGATGAGAGGATGAATACTTCTACATGTTTGACTTCATTACCCCTGTAGCCACCACATTTAGGATGTGTAAACAACTTATGTTTGTGTTTGATCACTACATAGATGAACCTCACTTTGAGGTACCTTGAAGGATATATTGGGCACAAAATAAACAAAATAAGGACATGAATCCATCATCATCAAACCTCATCCCATGAACATAGTCTAGTTTTGGAATGTGCTTATTGAGATGACCACTAAAGTTGTGCATAAAAATATCATCAATGATGGTAGGGCAACAAAATGTAAGAAAATCTTCAAAAATGTCAAAGATGAAGTGAAGACCATGAAATTTAATATATATCATATATATAAGTGAAAAGAGACAACTAAACCATCCCTTATAGTTAGTGTGGATACTTCAAACCTATCTAAGGTTAATAAAATATGTGTTGGTGGAGCAAATTCTCCCAAGGATGAACTAGAGCTAATGTAAGAAGAAGAAGAAGAAGAAGATCCCTACATCAAGCTATAAAAGGAGATTTCTTATAAGCTCAAAGAGGTGGAGGAAATTTATTCAAATCTATAGGAGGTTCTAGATATATATGACACCATCTTCTTAGGATTTTCTAACCAAGCATTAAGCATAGATGTGTACCTCAAATAGGAAAAGGATAAAAAAAGAAGCTGATGGTGTAGGTGTACTCTATGAGTGAGTTAGAGCATGCGTAGATAATGGGGAAGTTAAATTCACTAAATAACAATATAAAGGACTAATAACATAACCTAGAATCACTCTTACATGCCTTATAGTCTAAGGCTTATGATTAAGGAGCAATCTTAGACAAGGGGGTGACAAAGGCTAGAGAAATTATAGAGGCCTTTAAGAAGAAATTGGACAAGACAAATGTGATCGCACTTAGCTCCACCTCCACTTAAATAAAAAACACCACTAAGGAAATCAAGATTGCTATCAAGGGCTTTGAGGACTTTAGCATCGAGCTTAAGGAGAGCACACATGAGTTCTACATGCTAAAAACATTGACAACCTAGTCTAAGGATGAACTAGAAATTTTGTATGAGGTAATGTTGGGGACCTTATCTCATTAAGTATAGGATTCATGTCAATGTGAAAAAAAATTGAGTACAAGGCAATCACTTGGCCGGATGATTTATATTTTGGCATCTTGTCATGAACTAGAGGATTTATTGTACACCTTGTGCTATTTGGTAGGTGGCTAACCATTTCTAAGAATCTAGGGGCATCTTCTAAGTTTGTATGGTACATGACAATCATGGTGAAAAGGGTGTAAGGTGATAGTGCTGGTGGAATGATCAATAAAGGCTCCAACTTGGTATTTGGCATGCACAGTCCACCGTAGTAGAGAAATTCATGTAGAGATATAAAAAGAGCTCGAACTATCAAGACAAGGGGGATGAAAACTTGATGAAATGAATCTCTAAATAAATGGAAATGCTTTATATACCTGATAATGGTCTCCATTAGAATTATAAGTAACATGGATTGCATTTATGCTCCATTTTATATGCCCAAGATTGCATATGAGCCTTTATGCTATTAAATATCTTGATTGAGTGTTTAATATAATTTTATTAATATGAACTCTATTCTATTTGAATTTTGATTAATGAAAAGAATGATCTAATTTAAACATAACATTTTTGGTTTGTATTTCCTTAGAGTTGATATTTGAATGTGAAATGGTTATAAGGTTGTAAATTAAATATTGTTATATTAAGAATGTTATTTATGAGCTTCTAGTTCACAACATTAATGGTTTTCTTATATTAAATAATGATGTTATAATATCTTTTATAATGACTAAGTATATATAGATCCCACACCAAGCATTGATATCCTTGATAGAAATGTTATCCTAATATGAATGTCTGAAGAAAGAGTAGTCCCTTAACCTTTCAAAGTACCTATATGATATTAAGCTTAGTAAAAGAAAGGATTTCACCCCTAAGACTATAGAACCACACAAAAATAGGATTTTGCCTACAAACCACTAATCATAGTCCATGAAATACTTTCACTTATGGATATACTTAATCCTTTTATGAATTTACCATGTCCCATAATCCATTATGTGTGCCATGGCACAACTAACCCAATGTGGGACCTATTTTTTTTTTCTATATTATGCTTTAGGTGAGCACATAAGTCATGTGCCTTATGTGAATTTATGTCATCACATATGAGTGTTAAATTTTTAGTTCATAAATATAATCCTTTATTTGTGTCTTTTTGTAATGAGTCCAAAACTAAATTAGACAATTGAATGAACACTTGACTCCAATTTTTTTACAACATTAGCATTGAGGTAAGTTTATGAAGTAGTGTGTGGGTCCCATACCAGTGGGGAAATCCTTGCTAAGAACTTACTTTGTACTATTTATTACTATCCAACTATGGAAATAGACATCACTTCTTATGTGAAGAGGTGTGTGAAGTGTCATAAGCATGCTAATATTATTTATGCTCTAGCCAAAATTATTAAACCAATAACAACACCATGACCATTCTAAATGTGGGGACTTAACCTCATAGGAAATATAAATCCTATATTCTTAGATGGACATAAACATGTCCTTATTACTATTGAATATTTTACTAAGTGCGTGGATGCCATTCCCATCACTTACATAACTGGTAAGCATATATATAAGTTCATATTTAACCATTACATTAACCATTATGGTATTCCCTCTAACATTATATATGATAATGGTAGATTATTTTTGAAAAATGTGAAATAACTTTGTGCCTAGTAACATAGAAAACAACACTTTTCCACTTCTTATTACCCACAAGGCAATGACCAAGCTAAGGATTTTAATAAAACCATTTACAATATTATAAAAAATATTGTCAGTGATACTGGTCAGAATTATCACTTACATCTATTCAATACCCTTTGGGCCTACCATACCACTTTATGTACTCTAAGAGTAGCTACCCCATATTCCTTATTTACGACACTGAGGCTATTCTTCCTATCAAATTTGAGTTACCTTATCTTTATATTTCATTGTATCACATCATTGATAATGAGAACTATAGGGTAACTCATTTACAAGAGATAGACTTATTGGATAGAAAATGTATGGATTCCTTGAATAACCTTCAAGATTAATAAAATAGATTATGAAGCCAAATCAACATGTTAAGCATCAATAATTTGAGTTTGGTGACCTTGTATTGAAATAAAACTAGAATAATGTCAATCTTGAGACAAATAAGAAAGGAAATTTCCAACCTAATTGGTTAGGTACTTATGTAGTTATTTCTAACTATGGTTCTAGAGCATATAGACTCACCATGCAATAATGAGATCAACTTGATGAACTAATGAAAATAATACACCTCACACTTTTTTATGGATGAGGGACTCAAATTATTATCTACAAGTTTGTGATATACCTATTATTTGTAACATAACCTATACCATTTCCACCATTTCTTAAACTATTTATTGATTGTTATATTTACCTACCTCTATCATGTTTGGCCTTGGTTTTGATTAATTTGTACTTCAGTCATGTTTAGTGATTTATATCAGATGTAGTTCTAGTAGTTGATTTAGATTCAAAATTTTGAATGAAAATATATAAAATCAATATGATAGTGGTCCTACCAATTGCATCTTTCATTTTTTGTTACATTCTATATCATTGTTCATGCTACTAATTATAATTGACTGTGTGTAATTAGTACCACTAAGCCTTGTTATTATTTCTTAATTATAATCACCTTTACAAAAATTAGGAAAAAACCCCTTACCATGAATTTTCACATTACCTTACCATCAATGTGACATACCTTTCCATTTTCCTATGCCTAAACTTGATGGTACTTAATCATAAGCCTCTATTTTAGGTGGAACAAAAATGACTTGAGGTCCTTCAGGACTATGTAGGCAACACTCAATATACATTGAGTTTAGCTTAGTCACCCCTTTACCATACTCTTACCATTTTAAAATAATTTTTAAGCTATGCTCTCACTATTTTATGTGTTGGGTTGTTTTGTATCTCATAATCCTCCTTTGAGTTGAGATACCAAAATCCCAAAACATCAAAAACATTTCACAACTTTTAAGGTCATAAGAGGAACTATAGTGGATTTATGTCCTTTTCGACTATGTAGGTGGTTCTCATTATTTTTTGAGGTCAAATCAACCACCCTTGTTTGAATTCTCTCACCATTCTATGAGAATTTTTAATCCACACTAATTATTTTAATAACTGGGCCATTTTGTATCTCGTAATCCCCCATTGAGTTGATTTACCAAAATATAAAAACATTAGAAACATTTCCAAACTTTAACATTATAGGGGGAACTATAGTGGTTTTAGGTCCAATTGGACTATATATACAATGCTCACTATTTTATGAAGTTAGCTTGGCCACCCTTGTTTGAATGATTTCATCATTTTATGAGCATTTTAAAGCCACACTAATTATTTTGTGAGTTGGATCATTTTTTTATCTTGTAATCCTCTATTGATTTGAGATTCCAAAATCCCAAAAATCATAAATATTTTTCAAATTTTAATGCTATAAGCAGAAGTATAGTGTATTTAGGTCACTTGGACTATGTAGGTAGTGCTTAGTGTTTTCTAAGGTCAGCTTGGCCACCCTTGTTTGAATACTCTCATTATTTTTCAATCAATTTAATTTTGAATGCTCACATTATTTTTTAATAAATATAAGTTTGAATGTTCTCTCAATTTTTCAAGTGACCTATGCCATGCTCTTATTGTTTTACAAGTTGGACCATTCTATGTTTAGAATTTTTTAAAAAATATTCAAAACATTTTTAATCCCTTAAACATTTCAAAATCCCTAAACATTTGAAAAGACTTAAGAAAATCCTAAAAAACACAAAATTATGAAAATTGGTTTATAATTTTCATGTGAGATATAATGCCTTCAAATTTTTCAAAGATGGACTATCTTACCTATCTAGATTCATTTGTATACCACTTGGAAGTTTCCCTCCATTTTTTGGAGAACTACATCAACCTAAGATCCACACAAACTATGTAGATATCAATTGGATACATGGGGTATCTTGGGTTAGGTTTGCAATGACCACTTATTTGCCTTAAGGATTTTTGGCCCTATAACTATTTCACAAGTAATCATTTTTCCTTTAGTTTCTGCATCTTTATTAATCTTATCCATATGCTATTATAATTTTATGAGTCATTCTTGTGAGTATTATGTATTTAAAATTGATGCACTAATGAGTATTTGGATTTTCCAACACTCTTATAATTTTTCAAGAAACCTTACCCAATTTTCTCACCATTTTATAATCAACCTCATCTAAAACTCTCATCATTTTGTGAGCAACCTTAGCCAATGCTCTCACCATTTTATGAGAAATCTCTACCAATGCTCTTGCTATTTTACAAGCTCATTTTCAGCCTAAGAAATAAATGTATTGAACACTATGAACTACTAATTTAATTCAGTAGTATATACTCTTATCTTATATTTTAGTATGGTTTTTGCCTAAACCATACCATAGCATTTGTGTAATTTTTTTATGTTGCATTTTCAAAATTATGAGCATCACCCCCCTTCCTTTACTATGCACTTACTATTTTACGAGACCATTTCTATTTTTCTATACAAGTTAATCATGATTTATTATCATCATTTTTCTTCTATCCCATATCCTAGGAGAACTACATTTGGTGTGAAGTTTATGTTAGACCTTATGTCCATGAGACTATATAGGCAACATCCACTTTCCTAGTACATATGGAGTCATCTCGGCTACCCCATACTATTTATTTTATCTCCCCATTTGTGTTTTTGTGTCACTTTCCCTTATAACATAGGGGCAACCTTATATAATCCAATTTGTGTTATTTTTCCTTATAGCCTATGGGAATCCATTTACCCTTGTACCCTTTACCAATGTTTCACTATAGACTAGGGGAAAATATATGCCATTTATTCTTGTGTTGTTTTACTTGTGTTTTTTCTACCTATACTAAGGGTAACCTTGTTGACAAGCATAACACCTATATTACACATGCACAAACAATTCATCATTTTTATAGCATTTTTTTGTTACTACCATTATGCCTAACTTGTTTGTATATTATTGTTTGTTTATTTTGTTCTATTTGTTTTTTCATTTGTATAGTTTGTTTCATTTGGTTATTTTTTGTTTATTTGTTTAGTTAGTTTTTTATTTGTTTTTTTAGTGAGTTTTTTAATTTGTTTGTTTAGTTTGTTTTTTTATTTTGTTCATATGTTTATTTATTTATTTTGTTTTATTTCTTTGTTTAGTTATTGTATTTTAATTGTTTTTTGACTTTTTGTGCCTTCTTTGGTTATTTTAGGTCTATTAAATTTTATTTACACTTAAGTATTGATTATACATATCTTATACGTAGGTTGTGAATGTTTGTATATAGTCCTACACTTGGTACATTTATCTTATATTTACATTTAGGATTTGATTTTTTATATCTTATTCCTAGGTTGTTTATATTTACATCTAAAATAAGAATTGCATGCTTAGGATACATATTTTTATTATGGTTTTTAATAATTATGATGCATAATATCATAATCTACAACAAACATTAGGGTAATATAAACTATTGATCGATGTAGTGGGTAGTGCTTCTTTGAGATCAAAACTAGCCAAATCCAAAACTAATTAGTAAATTAGATAAATATTATTTATTATGTGTTTATACAAATGTGCATCTCTAAACAAGCATATATATAAGTCATACAATATAATTAGATAAACAATAGGGTGACATCTCATATCCATGGTAATATAGTAAATGAAATAAGATACATGTTTAAATGAACATTAAACATCAACAATTCTAAACGTCCATAATATTAAACATGAGATGAATAAGATACAAATAAATCATCATATATATCAAAATAACAACTTGTACCTGTACTCAAGACTCAAAGGATCTAATTTGAATGTCAATGTATTTCAATAATTTCATATACATCAATAATATATCATGGTGTCAAAATAATACAATGTGCCAAAATGCCAAAGAACAATCAAAAATAAGATCTAACTTTGAATATCCATAGGACCTATAGTTTGAGGTGGCCCTAGTGGTCCTAGTGGTTTTGGTAGTGTAGTTGGACATGGATGATAAACTGATTAACCCAAGGCTCTTATAACATGTGTCTTAGTCCTTGATCAGTGTGATCTACTACCATCCCTTTGGGCATTCCATACCTTAAAAGTGGCTATCAACTACTCTCTAGGAATAGTAGTCTCATATACCCTACCATAGTATGATGCCTTTTTCTTAGCCTAGAGGATCTCACAAATCATATACAGAAAACCTACCTTTGTACTGTATCTCATATCCTCATCACACTCACAATAGAGGATCTAAACATTTGTTAAGGCCTAGTCTCTATATAATATGGATTGGTCCTACTCTACTATAATTTGGACTTAAATATGGACCATCCTAACAACCTCTACATTTAGCTGAGTAATATAGAACTAAAGGTAAATCATATCCTGATCACAAATGTCTATTTTGTTCTATAGATTTGCCAACTACCATCATCCCATCATTCATCAAATCCATCATACCCTCTACCAAAACCATCATCATCCTCATCGATACTACTATCATGTTAGATGCTATCACTATCACTAGCCCCACTAAAAGTCTTAGCCTCTACCTCATAATTATCCATATGTATCAAGCCACTTTATTGACGTAGTATAACAAGCCTCAAAAGGCACACATATACCCACTAATGAATATACTTTAGTGTAACCCCTGCATCTATCATCCCCCTTCATAAGCCCAAATTATCTATGGAATACTTAGATAACTAGACACATCTAGAATACTATAAATGATTTGGGTTTCATGGTTGATTTAACTTGTCACATGTGTGAACCACCTCCTCTCCTCTATCACATCTTATGTCATGTTAAACTATCAAATTACTTGATTAGGTTGGTACTCCTTAATAATGAGTGACTATCTACATGTGAGAAAACATTTGTATGTCATGTAAGCTATGTACCAAGCATCCTTAGGTCACTATAATTGATATTGAATATATGAACTCTAGATAAAAAATTGAGGAGTGAGCTCATAAAAAATGTGGTGGTAGAATTATATCTCTCCCCAATGTCCTCATTATCCTACTATAGTTTGTGCCCATCCATATACCAATGTCTCCTATAGATTCCAGGCTCATATCTATCCCACTATCTATTTGATAGAGGTATGCTCCCAACCCCTAACCATCAATTATGTGGGCTATCTAATGCTATAGACTCCTTCGTATGCCACCATATAAAGGTCCCTATATAATTGAACTAATATAATTGGCCCTCATGGAAATCATGTGGCCTCATCCATCATGCTACAAATAATATCTCTAAGAGCCATATGTAAATAGTAATCACTATTGTTATCTAGTAATATGATATTGATAATATCCATCAATACCAACACTTCCCTATCAGTTAGTGCTATTGGTGAAGGGTCTATAGGGGATAGGTTTCAATTTCATATATCTATATGGGTCTCCAACAATTTTATATCTACCTACCCATAAACCATATAAATACCTTGATATCTAACCAAGTCATCTAACACAACATAATACTATGTTGGATATATATACATATATATATATATATATATATACATACATACATATATATATATATATATATATATATATATAAATTAACATGCATCCTCTCATTGAGAACTTGAGGATGCACCAATTATCCTTAAGAGTGATAATAGTCTCTCTAGTGGCAAGTGGAAGGTCAATGTCTCACTATGTCACCACTATGTATAGGTGCTCATATATGCTTGATCTATATGAATAGCTCACATTTTCATCACATCATAAAAATATATATCCTATAGGAAGATATTCATATTCACCATCCAAATCTTTGGTGTGCATAAGCAGTGGGAGTATCACTCCCATGCTGTCAAAACTTTTAGTGGCTCTTATAATCATAGATAGATTAGCACTAGCCTATATCTATATTTTTATTTGAGCATGTGCCTTCCCTATTAGGCCTATTTTCCACTCTTTCTTATAGTTTGGACCCATTTTTATCCCCCTATCCTATCACTTTTACCTTCTAAGGTGAAGTCATTATTTTCGCATTTTTGCCCCTTTTTCGACAAAATTGCCATTTTAATTTTTCATGAAAATGGTGACTTTGCCTAAAAATGGGTGAAATTATTGATTCAATAATTTCTAATTTTTTTTAGTGAAATAACCATTTTCAAGAATGGTGAATTTGTATGAAGTTGTCATTCTCTATTGTGAAGTTGATGTTTTCCCTAAAACTTAAACAAAAAATTTGATAATTTTTGACCTAAAGCTAGAAATAAATGAGCCATAATTGAAATTATTGACAAATTTTAAGTTACACACTAGTGGCACATCATGTGGAAGTTTTTCTTTCTCCCTCACCTAGTCATTGACATGTCATCATCCTCCTCCAAATGCTATTTATCTCAACTAACTCAAGCCTAAAACCAAATATCAAATCTCAAAGGGGCTAGGGTAAAAATGATTTTTTCCACCCCAAGGGGTGAAAAATAGTCTAAATATTTTAATTTTACCCCCTAAGGCATAAATTTCCTTTTGTGTACTCTATGAGGTCTATGTTTCACCTTTATGGTCCATTTTAAGTGTCATTTGATCTTATGCTCATTAATTCTTGATCATTTTATAACTAGACTATCTTATTGGGCCTCCTTCAAGACTTGTTTAACAAAATTACTTTTCTACCTATATCATGTGTTAGTCTAAATGTGCATATTCATACTCATAATTAGGTTATAAATGTGTTTTTATGATTTTATAGCTCATCATAGATCCATTTTATGGGTTTTTCATATAGGGTCCCCTTACCAATTTACCTAGATGCAATAAATTATTTTCTGATCAATTAATGATATGTTTTTTCTTCTTGGGGATAACTCATTTTCAAATCACATGACTCAATGTGAAAATGATTATAACTACCTTTAGGTAAATCATTATTTTTTGATACCACCTATGTTATACTGGCACATATCAGTTTTAGTGATTATAACTACCTTTGGGAAAATTAGTGTCTCATATTTTGTTATTGATTATAGCTACCTTTGAGAAAAGCAATGTGTCACCCACTATTATTGATTATAATCACCATTGGTAAAATAAATAATTCCAACCTCATTACCACTAAATTTTTTCATTGTATTCATCTCAAGGGAACATTTAATGACTCTATTTTATTACTCCCTCCCTCAAAGGGGTATCCAGGGCTAATTGATCACCCTTTAGGGCATAAACCTTTTAGCTTAACAATCGTTTCATTTTTAAAAAATATGGTACTATGAATGTGTCTTATAAAACTTTCTCAAATACGGGAAAACTATAAACACTCATTTTTGGTCACTTTCATGTGTAAACTAGGATCTAGATTAATTTATAATAAATGACACAATTTAAGCTTAGAAATCACCTAGATTGCCCAAATTCATCTACATAAGGGATTTAATTTATGATAAACATGTTAAATATCTAGAATTATTTTTCAAACCTTCATTGTTACTTTTAACTAACCCAAGGTTAGCCTAACTCAACCTATGTTATTTTAGACTCAACCAAAGTTAGAATTAAACCTAACCTCCCTAGGGTTAGAGTTAGTTTTGAAACCTATAAATATAAGTTCCCTCACTATACCCAATTTTTTTTTTAATTTAGGGTTATTATATAGGAATTAATTAAATAATCCATAAAATTAATGCTATAATGCCATGTTTATAGCAATAAGCTTTACACCAAGCCAAGCCAATCTAGGCAAACCTACATGTGGTCTTAGAGAAATGTTGCCAAGATGAATAATGTATTGATCAAAGTATCTTATACCTTAAACCTAGAATAACATTTTATATGTGAATAGTAATTTGGACAAGGAAGGTCTAATTTTTATTTTTATTCATTGTGTTATGCTCAACCTAGTACTTAGGTAAGAGTGATTTAATTTCATTACATTGTTATACTTGAATTTTTCACGAGATTCTATTTTAACCATTTAGGACTTAAAAAAATTTAAATAATATGTTTTATTAAATATTTTAGTGGAATAAATCATGGACATAATATGCAATAAATATATCCACTAATTTTTTTAAAAATTGAATAGATTTGACTTTTCTAAAAGGTGTAATAAATAGTGAAAATTGTGATCATAAGAATTTGACAAAGAGAGGAGGTTAGATCAAGCATATTCCATAACACCATGAAATAAAAACACTAACATACTAACATGTCTAAGCCTAGATCTTAGGGGCATCTTAATAAAAAAATAATAATTGAAAATCCAATGAAAATCCAAATAACTACAATCTTTACCTTCCTTGATATCTCCAAATGATTTGTTCATTGGTTTGCTTAGATTATGCTCAAAGGATCTTCATCAATGGGGATTGGATATCTCCATCTCATCTTGGGACCATGTTTGGATTACATTGGCTTGATTTTGGAATTATAAAACTATGCATTTGCTTTATGGATCAACTCCATAATTATAACTCTACTATGTTTCAAGCTCCCTAGATGAAGAGATCTAAGATTGTATTTATAGTTTTTTAAATCAAATTGGAATGGGTAAAATTGGAATATTGGTTGAGTTTATTAACCTTGGTTAAGTTTTAAAGCTGTTAAAACAAAAATTATTAGGTTTTCATAGGTGTGTTTGGCATATTCCTAGAATATTCTTTTGAGATTTTCCAAAAGTGATAACTCAAAAAAGGTAATAATTAGCTTTTAGGATGCTCTTGATATTTGAATTTTCCTTTTTAATAATTGATTTAATTTCTCATGTATGAATTCAATTAGGAATTTATTAGGAATTTATTTTATTTAACATGGTAATTAATCATTTTTAGGCTTTTGAACATTTGTCGCAAGATTTGATTTAATTCAATGTGTATTTACCTAAATTAATTAATTTATGGGCCAAGTTGATTTAATTACATGGTTATGAAGTCAAATTTGAGACTTATGGAAATTATTGGGCTAGGAATTCAATGATTGGTAATAAATGGTCTAAAATCATATATGAATCCATTGGTGACCAATTTTAGGTGTATGTACTTTGCTATTGTTTGGGAAGATGTTGTAAAACTATAGGTAAAACAATGTCTTCTCAAATAATGAGAAAGGACCTATATGCCAAAAATATTATGATGGTTGAAGAGAAATATCACAATGGTGTTTGGAAAGCCTATAATTATACTCCCTTGAGGGAGTGACCATCACATGTTTGATGTATGGTCCCTTAAAAAGAGGAAAGAAGAAAAGTAGAGTTAACTCATGGGTGAGGTCAATCCAAATGAGAAAATGATTGTAGACATCAATTTAAAAAGAGTAATAATTTTCCCAAAGTTGGTCATAATCATGAACAAAATTAAAAATAATGATTTTCCCATAGGTAGTTATAATCATTAATAAGACTTGAATTGGCTAAAGATGATGTTTGATATGGTTGTGCCCTAGTTAGGGTGGATTAATAGGCATAACTCGTAGATAAAACCTATTGCATAGATTAAATATAAGTAGGTGAAAATGTAGAGGAGATGGTCTAATGACTAAAAATTCCACTAATAACTAAGCATATGAGGATGTAATGTGATGAAAGAGATGGATAGAATAATCAGATTGATTAGTAGAAAATATTCATCTATACTTGTCAATGAGGATATGCTCATCCTTATTAGAAATAATATATCTAGAATGGTCAATGAGTTAATTTTATCATGATGCATGGAAGTATTTTCCAAGGTATCAAGGAGAAAATTTTGTGGTTCCATTACTTTTACAACCTACCAAGATAATTTTTGTTGTAGCACATGATGGTATGCATCATGATAGAAAATAATGAAGACTATCCTAAAATATATGTAAGGACTAAGTCCTGATCCAATAAACACTCAAAAATAATTCACCAATGATAAAAACCATGATGACAATGCCAATGTATGAATATGGATAAACACAATAATAATGTGTGCAAGGAATCACATAATGAACACACATAAATTGAGTCAAGGCAATAGTGATAAAAGTAAACAAACATCACATGAAAAAAACAAATAAATAAAAAAAATAAAAAATAAAAAGCCTAAAAATAAAAGGAAAATAAATCATCCTAACAATGACCATACCTCAATAGGGCAAATCAAGGATGACTAACTAGGCTTAGATAGGACAATTCCTTTTAGATTTTTGAAATTTTTGAAATGTTTTTATCATTTTAAGGTATCTCAACTCATTATAGAATGACAAGATAATTACTCATAAAATGGTGAGAGCATTGGTTCAAGTTACTCAAAAAATTGTGAGAGCACATAGAAAGGGGGACTAAGGTGACCTCAACATGAATTGAACATAGCATACATAGTCCCAAGATGAACTCAAGTCATAGTAATTCCATCCATACAAAAGGTAGGTAGAAAATTGACCAAGTCCCAACAAGTTCTCAAATCTGGTAAACTGCTAGTCAAATGGAAACAATAATGGCAAGGTGATGTGGTAATGCATCTTAAACAAATGTTTCCCCTAGTTTTCCAATAAGTGGTTATAACTAGGATATAATAGATTAGATCAATGATACTAATTTTCTCATAGGTAGTTATAATTAGTAGCAAGACTAGTGAACAATAATTTTCCCTAGTAGGTGATATAATCAGGGTCACATAAACAAGCTTGATATAGGACACAAAATGAAATAAACCTTACTAGATCAACTATCCCACTACTTTCATAGACTATCATTGTAAACATTAAATTGATTGGTTATTAAAAATTGATCAAAATCCCCTCACAAAAAGTGTAGGAAGAACCAAAGTAACCAAGATCAAAATAGGATTGGATAGGTTGACTAAAATTAGGGTTTCATCTAGATAGGAATGATATGGTAAAATTGAATGGTCTTGCTCTAAGATAATGATATTTTGGTAGACTAGATATAATGGTAAGAGGGTTTTCCCTAAGTCATAAGGTGACTGGTTGGGTATGTAAAAATGTCAAAAGGAAGGGTAAATGAAAATAGAAAATGAAAACAACATCGTAAATTTCTTTAGATGATGATGTTTGTTGGTTTAGATGTGTTTATTCTAGTTACAATAAATGGCATATGGTTTTTTTGTTCCTACTAAAGTGGATATATATGTCTTAATTAGAAAATGATACAACCACAATATTCAATCATGTTAATTGCTATCCCACAGTTCATCTAAATAGTTGCTTTGTTAATAATTGGCTATATATTTGGATGCTAATGATGTTTTTATGATCTTCATTGGTCATTTATTCTATTTCCTTCAAATATTAATAGAATATATCTATATAGCCTCTGAAAAGGAAAGTACAACTATGAATTATAAATAGGGATAAATGTTGGTTGATAGGTTTGATTATGAAATGGAATGGTGGTTGATAATGGAATGTATGATTGTGGGGAAACAAATGAAGATTGGGGTTTTTAGGCACACATAATGTTGTTGATTACATATTAAATATAACTTTTTTTGTGGTGGGGCCATAGACTTCTAAATATTCCCTCAATAAGATCACCGAATTCTTCTATTATTTAGGTCTAAGAGTAGCTTCCATTTTATTACGCTATAGATTCAAAGCTATTTTAATTTTTTCTTTGATAATGTCTTCATAAAATATTAAATAACTTATGTACTCATATATTAGCACCTTAAAGAGGTTTCTACCAATGAAATTGTCTTGATTGTCCTAGAGCACCTTTGAGAAAATTTTAATAAGGAATGTTGACTTTTGACTTTGATTATCTTCTAACACCTTCAAAAAGGTTTCACTAAAATATGTTTAGTTTTAACTTTGACTTTCTCCTAAGACCTTCAAAAAGGTTTCACTAAGATCGTGTTATACTTTTGTATGATATTATTCTTGACCTCCTTGCCTTTTTTCAACTACTATGTCACTATGGATGTAGTTCAATAAGGTGTGATTATGTTAGTCCCAATCAACATTTATAAGAGATGGAATGTTAATAATATGGATATATTTATTGGTGGTAATAACATGTGGAATGGTAATGGAATGGAGGTTGGTAGCACAATCCTCATAGAAGATACTAGGATAACTTATGTCAATGCTGAAGTGATCATCCTAAAAAATTATATAAGGATCACAACTATAGTCATACTGATCTTCTAGGCATGCATAAACTATGTTGTAACATCCACTAATGTATTCTATTTCTAAATTTGATTTTGACTCAATAGACTTTTAATCCAATGTTGAGAATGATGTTAATTTTGATGTTAAATCTAATGTCAGTCTAGGAATAAAACTTGAGTCTAGTTTTAATTATTAATCTAATGGATAATCTATTACAATTATGTCTTGTTGAATGTTTGATATTGGACAAGTAATGTCCTATGATGGCATAATAAGCTCCATAGAGACTAGTTTTTCAAAGTGAGACTCCATAATAGTGGGGAAAAAGGTCAAGATACAACTTATCAAAGACTAGCTTATCAGAGGGAGGCTCTTGAAAAACAAGCATATGATTGAGGTAACAATTATCCCAAAGGAGGTTATAATCATTAAGAAGTGACTAAGTAAATACTAGATCATCAGAGTGAGACTCCTTGATAATAGGTATTAGATTGAAAGATGATTCATCATAGGTTGACTTATCACAAATGATTGGTTCAAAAAGAACATCTTGGATCAGTTAGTTCTCTTAGCCTTGGTTTCTAATGAGTTATAAGATACCAATCTTGAATATATATTGGTAATCAAATGATTGGCTTAATTGAGGGATTGATTAGATCAGTTAGATAGGTAATGATTGGCTCTATTGAGGTACTGATGGGACTAGTTGAGGTTGGTATTAGATTGGTTGAGATTTTCTAAAGTGGGGAATGATTGGAACTAGATGAATAATGGTTATTGGTTGGATAATGAGTGGGTGTTATAGATATTGATTACTTACATAAGCCAATAGATGAGGTCCTAGAATAGAAATGATAGCATGCTATGGAGCTAGATTTCTCACATAAGCCAAAGGACATGGTCCTAAAATAAAAATGGTCTGGCATATTGGGGCTTGATTGCTCACATGAGCTAAAGAATCTAAGTCATCCTTATAAACCATATCATCCATTCATATTCTTGAGTTGGATTGTAAGTAGTTCTTTGCCTTTTTTCCCCTATATTTATTATTGTAAGGAGGGTATGGATCCATATCCCAAAAAAAATTATCATTGCAAAGGTTTGTACCCAATTCTTCATCACCAACCATATCATCCTAGTTAAGGTCTTGACTTTGGTCTTTGATTTTATTTTTACAAGGTGGATAAAATTTTGTCTCATAAACCACGTTATCATCAAAGAGGTCTTGAATAAATCCATAAAAATTAAAGCCATTTTATGTAGCAATTCTATCATAGTTTTGATTGTGTGTGAATCCATCATAAGTGTAGCTAGACATATCTCCACTAATGATGAAAGATCCAAAAATAGATAGTCTTAGAGTTCAACAAACTTTGAAAAAATATGTCGAAAGGATAAATGGTTCAAATTTGGTCAATCTTGGTCAAAAGGGTTGACTTGTATCTCCAAACAAAGATTTAATCATGGATTTGTATCTCCAAAATGGTTTGTGCTAAGACTTGGCCAAAAATAATCTAACATAAAATGTCTAACATCAAACATCATACACATAAAAGGTCAAGCATCTGAATAAAATCTAGCATGTCAAAATTTTAGGTCAAAATATTCCAAACAAGGTTTAAACTAGAAAAGAGAAAAGAGTCGCTAGGTCTTTTGTCCAAACTTAGATTCAAATTTTAGGCTCAAATAGGTTGTGCTAAGAATGTTGGCCAAGTAACATCAAAATCTAGTCCTTTAAAAAATATTATGTGATGTTGTTTAATCTAACAAATTTGGAACTTTGACATAGACCCCAATATGGAATCAAACTTAAATGTGATCGATTAGTATAGGCCACAAGTCAAAAAACACCTTGCAAAAAGGTTGTGTTCTCCCAAAGAAAGCCACAAATAATGATGAGGATAGGCTCTATGAATAAAAAATAAATATAAATAAGACTCTTTGAATAGATAATCAATATTTTTCAAATGTGAGTAATCAATTAACCAAAGTTATACAACCCAAATGAGAAAGATCTGTGTATCCACCCCTATGAAATGAGACTTTAACACAAATCAATCAATGTTTGAATTTGAACTTTTGACAAGTTTAATTGAAAACTTTACATTTGAATACTAAAATCTGATTGATTAAAAATCTAAAAATAATTGGAAGGCATGACAATGCATGAACAAGGTCTAAATAACATATGTGACATGGTTTTAAATAATGGTTTTGATACAAGGTAAATAAATCTTGAAATAAATTGAGTAGCATAATGACATTAGAGTGTTCTAATGATGTGATCAATGTTCTATTTCAAATATTCAAAAGGCATAAAATTTGATAATGATTTGGGAATCATAATAATACCTATTTCACTTAAGCAACACATACACAAACAAGTTTATCAAAAATTGCAAGGAATAAGTGTGGTATAAAATAGCTAGCATAACACCTCTTTTGATAAAAGAGTGATGCATAAAAAATTTGGTTTTGACATGGATATAAATAAATATAGAATTTTTAGTCTCAAAATACCAAAAATGAAAGACAAGTGACCAAATTAAACTAAGCATAATGTCTTAAATCCTATCAATGATGTGGAAATGTGGGGTTGACTAAAACTAATTGGTTTTCTATCATTCTACATAGATAAAATGCACAATACTTTCACATCAATATGCAAGATAAGCATACATCATTTAGGTCTATGTCATATGGATTTTTATAAAAATGTCTTGTTATTTTTACAATCACTACATCCATCTCTTGCTCAGTGTAGTGTGATGTCCAACATGCTCAAATGTCTTGGGCTTAGCCTCTACTAATGAAGGTGGTTAAACTACTCAAACCATCATCCTAGTGAGGGAATCCCAATTTATATACCCCTCATGGAGAGGGGTGTCAGACAATGTTAGGATATTAATTCATGGGTCAAGGCCTCCATATATAACTTCTTGGAGGTAATGAAGTCCCCCTCATAAGTCAAGATGCAATGAAATAAAAACTAAGTAAAAGAGATTTATGGTTGTTTCTAGATCACCCAAGATATATAATTCTTGGGGAGATCCTTCAAAACAACTCTTTTATGCCTTTGGATTAAGTCAATTTTGAATTTAAATGACATTTATGATCCCACAAGTTCCCTATAGGGGATAGGGGTAGAGCATACATGCACAACTTCCTCTTTGATAAACAAACAATCAACAAACAACTTGCATGAAAATGAACTTGCTCAAAAAATTAGGTAAACTAATATTATGTTAATTTAATTTTAAGGCACCAAAATGAAATGTGTTGTGAAGTTTGGCCCCTTGGATTTTATTATAAACTTGTAAAAACTTTAGAAAACATCTAAGGCATAAAAAATGAACTAAGTTCTTTTTAGATACCTAAAAGATGATGTGAGCAAGTTTGAAACAATTTTAGACTTGATTAGATTATTTTTTATGAACCAATTAAATTTTTTGGATTAATTTTCATAACCAATTTTAAATAACTTTTATAAACACAAACTAATAAAAAAAACACAACCTTATTCTTTTTGAGCACTTGAGTCCAAATGTGTAAGATTTAACAAGTTCATTTTAGATCCAAATTAAAATAATTGAAATCTAACTAATTATTTTTAAAATCCCATAATGAGATGTGTGATTATTCAAAAATATGTAAATTTTTCTTCAAATAAACCCTTCATCTTAAAAACATTAGATTATAACCCCTTGTTTAAAAGCACTTTTTCAAATGAAAAAAAGTAAACTTGAAAAGTATGCTCTTTAGTTTGGATGACCTATCGAATTGAAGGAAAAAAATGCAAAAAAAACATTTTAAATTAGGAAATGGTTAGAAAAAAATATCAATAAACATAAAAAATAAGAATAAAAACTATGAAACATACAAACAACAAGTTAGAAGGTTAAACCAAACACATAAAACATAAAAAATTGTAGTTAGTATTTTAATCATAAATTTTATAATATATATTATTTTGTCACAAAATTTATATATATTTTCAATAACTCTAAGACTCAACTCTCTAAAAATAATTTAAAAAAGAAAAAAAAATATTAACTCTATACTGGCCATTTTTACCAGAAAAATATAAAATAAAAAGTGATAGTCACTAAAAGAGTCATAACTTCTAAACTAAAAATTATATTTTAAAGTAATTTTGAGTGAATTAAGATGAAACCAATAATAAAAATATATAAAAAATGTAAAATTATTAAAAATAAGAGTTATTTTAATAGTTTATTTTATTCATATATGTGTGGTGCACAATCATGTCCCACTGAGCGTGCCATTTCTGATCATAAAAATTTGAAAAAGAGAGGAGGTTAGATCAAGTTTTTATCCATAAAATAATTAAATAAATATACTAAAATACTAAAATCTATAATAATATATCTTAGGGGGAGCTTAATGAACAAATAAAAATTTAAAATCTAACTAAAATTCAAAGAACTACAATTTCTACCTTCCTTGAGAGATCCAAATGATGTGTTCATTTGCTTGATCAGATTCTGATAAAAAAGTATTTTCACCATGATTATCTTGTCTTGGCTTGATTTTGGAATTATAACACTACATTTTCTTTATGGATCAACTCCAGCATTATAACTCTACTATGTTTCAAGCTCTCTAAATGAAGATCTCTAGGCTTTTATTTATAGATTTTGCAATCAACTTGGAATCAATTAAATTGGAACTTTGGTTGAGTTTATTAACCTTGGCTGAGTTGGAAATGTATCCAAATGGTCATTATTAGGGTTTCATAGGTGTGTTTGGCATATTCCTAAGATATTCTTTTGATATTTTCTAAAAGTAACAACTCACAAAAGGTAATAATTAGATTTTAAATTACCCTTGATATTTAATTTTTTCTTTTTGATAATTGATTTAATTTCTAATGTATAAATTCAATTAGGACTTGATTAGGATTTTATTTGATTTAAGATTGTAATTAATCCATTTTAGGCTTTTAAACATTTATTTCAAGATTTGATTTAATTAAATGTGTATTTACCCAAATTAATTCATCTATGGGCCAATTTAATTTAAATTCATGGTTATGAAGTCAAATTTGAGACTTATGGAAATTGGGCCAGGTATTCAATGATCGGATATAATTGGTCTAAATTCATATTTGAATCCATTAGTTTCCAATTTTAGTTGTCTACACAAATAAATACTTTGTTGGAAACACTTGATATAGATGATTTAAGTGCTAAAAAATAGAATGAATGCTAGTCTGAGTGTCATAAACTAGATATCCATGTCAGATCCCCTCCTAGATATTAGTTCCATAATTGGATAGTTGTAACATTATTTTTAAAATGATGGTAGTGTATTAATATTAGTGGTAGTGTCTTTTGTGTAAGATTATCCTATACTTCTAGGTGCACCTATGTCTAGATATATAGGGTCTATTCTTATGCACATGAGTTATGGAACCTTGTATTGTGATTTTAATAAATGATTTATCATGTAAACCCTAATCCTCTATGTAACTAGGGAATGAGTTGAAAAGTGAATTTGTTAGTAGGGTAAGTTAGACATCATCAACACCCCACTATGAAGAAAGTTTCCTACATACCCATACTCCAAGGAAGGATCAATCTCAATATACTTATCTACACGTAAGTGATGGTGTAAGTGAAATTAATTCTAGTATGATTGTGGCCTTGAGTTCCTTGAGTTAGCTTAAGATTATAAATATAGAAAATCTAAGCTTAAGGTTGTTGTAGATGGTAGAATGTAGAATTAGGGTAGAATAGGGATTTATAACCTTAATTATGCTCAGCTTGTTTTATGTTTGAATGTGTATTTTTCAATTGATTTCCATCTATTGGTTAGAGGGATAAAATTCATCTATTTATATTGTTTTTTTTCTTTTTTGGATGACAAAATATGTCGAAGCCAACCTTAAGTGGGTTTTATCTTAAAAATATATCCATTTGGGAAAAGCTAGGGAAAAAGAAATTAACACCATTTTGGGGACACTAGTACCACATGGCACTAGATTTTTTTATTATGGTGGTAGTGTTTAGCTAGTAGAACACTAAGCACAAAAGGCCATGATTGATAAATGAGGATTTAGGACTACTTTGGAGATGACTAAGGATGCTTGAGGCTTGCACAAAGGCTAAATAAGTATGGTAATAAGATATGTGATAACTCTATGCCTAAACTAGGGATAGGTAGCCTCAAGTAGAACTCTTAGCACTCAAATACCAATTTTAGGTGTTTATATTTCCTCCCACCTCCATTTATTATATAAATGTGAAAAAGGGAAATGACTAGGATAAAAGAAAAATAAGAATGCCTAGACTTACCTAGGAAGTGAAGCCCATAAATCTTGACATGAGTATGTGAAGTTGGGTTTGTGTATGTTAATCATGATCTAATGCATGTACTATAATTAGAATGTGTATAAATCAATCCTTGAGAGATATCAAAATCAAATAGCTATGATGAGTAGAGAATTAAAACTAAGTAAAATTGTGTTTAACTAAGTAAATATATGGAAAAGAAGAAAGGAATGAATGAACCTCACTGTGTATGCACACTAATATATAAACCTAGTGATAAATTATGTGTGCACATGTATATAATGATCAATTAGTGAATAACTTGCACTAAGATGATTAATTTCTTAATCCTTATGTGTTGGTGGATCAAGAACTCAATCTAGTTTTGAATCCATCATTGGCCACCCCTAATTAGTGGATCATAACCTATTAATAGCCTGGATTGGACTAATAGTGTGTCCAACCCTTTCATGTGGGTGTATCAAGAACTCAAGTAGGCTATGAATCCACCATTTCCACCCATGTGTTGTAGATGCATCTAAAAATTAACTATATGAAGTACTATAAATGTCTAATGGGTATAGATAATTGTTTATGTCATCTCTATAGCCACTTGAGTATTTTAGGTAGCTCTAGGAAACTCAAGAATGCTAACCATTGTAGATGGAGTAAGGCATGAAACTAGTGTGTAACCTATAATATGATGCCAAGTATATATAACATAGATAATTACATGGAAATTTTCATTCCATTTGATCAACTAATGTGTGATTAAACATATGGAAACAATCTGTTATGCACATGCCCCCAAGTTTGATATATGATTATATGGATTATGGAATGAGTTATAATGAATTGTATCTAGATATTTTAACTAGATATGGGAATTATCATTCCATGCATGATTCCATAAATCTAAAAGAATGTATTATTAATCTAAATTGAATAATTATAATTTTGATCAAAACTAAGTATAGCTGATAAAATTGTAACTAAATTTGTGCAAACCTATATTACACTTATTGTACTATTCTAGCCAATCTATGTTGTAATGAAAATGTAACTACTAAATACTAGTTCCATATATTAAATATTAACATCAAGTGGAACTATTTTTCCCATTTGAGTGCTAATGACCTATTGTAGTGAAGTATATTCCACTATAATACCTTTTTAATCATTATTTTCCCACTATGTTTCCCTATGTCTGATTTTATGTAATTGAGCCTATGTGCTGAAAAATGTACCATGAGTGAAATATATGAGCCTAATATCTATGAAAAATCCATATTAATGCCTCCTATTTTGAGGGAATTTGTTGAACATGTTAAAAAATTATCCTCAAAATAAAATACTATGTAAAATGTGTGTTAACCAGAGCATATATGATAATTTCATGATAATCTAGTATAATATGCATACATAACATCAAAATATAAGATAATATGAGCATACTTATGTTATATGTGTGTGTGTGTGTGTGTGTGTGTGTGTGTGTGTGTGTGTGTGTGTGTGTGTGTGTGTATGTATATATATATATATATGTATATATCTATATATATATATGTATATGTATGTATGTATGTATGTATATATATATACATATATATATGTATATGTATGTATATATATATATATATATGTGTGTGTGTGTATATATATATGTATGTATGTATATATTTATATATATATCATGTATATCATTCCATAAGGGTGTTAAGATAGATATAATCAATGTATACAACAAGTTTGAGTAAATATGGATAGCTACCTAGGGGATGGGTCATGATGTCCATCACGGAACCCAAATAGAAATTGTAGATGCATGAGGTCCCTCATAGAATAAATATGGTGTTTATAAAAAACAAACACAATTTCCATGCACATGACACATAAAAAATAATACATGCAAAAAACATGAGGCACACAAAGTAGGCCAATGGGCCATAATACAAAAGACATGGGCACACATCACTATATCTTAGAAAATAAGACATAGAAGGAAATGTTTAAATATCCACATGTGCCAATGACAATTATGTTGGATTATATCCATATAAAAGGACATTTCTAAATGTCCACATACATAATCAAGAAAATAACACATAAAGACATGGGCACATGTCCAAATCATACATACTATGAATTGAACTGGTGTAGATCCAAATAACAATGGTATAATTGAATTCTCTCAAATATAAGAAGCATATAAATAAAATCAAGTCTAAACTAGGTAAACTAGAAATGAAAGTATGAATGAGTATGGAAAACAAATCTATTTAATATCTAGGATGTATATATGATGATTCTAAAGTATTACTAGTCGGTAAAAAACATGAGTAAGATTAGAAATGATCCATATCAAGATATAACAATGATAAACCTTGGTAATCAAAACTATGTATAAGATAACCCAAAGTGTATTAATGTGTCAAGTGAAGAACCATGAATCAATGAATATGCCCCCAATGGATAGATAATAACAAGTCTAGATTAGTGTAGTGGACCTCAATCATGTATCAATATGAAAGCACTCAAAAAGAACAAGTCAAGCATGTAGTATGATAAATCCATCTATACTAAGATATCTAAAATTTATAGCGTCCAAAAAATATAATAAATGTAAGCATATTAGTGCATATAATCTATAATTTTGTGCTTACTGAGTAATATTTGAGTTTTTTTATGTTGTTGACATGTTATATTGTTTTTGTATTTTCTAGATATAAGCTATGTACAAGCAAAATAGAAATTAAGTCTATATAAGCAATAAGAGATAATTAAATTATGTAAAAGTAAAGAGGAACCATACTAACCAACGAGTCTTGTGAGAGGCTCACTATCACTATGACATATATCAAACAAGGGAATTGTGATCATCCATGTTGTGTGAAAGGGTAAATGTGGTCCCATAATCTGGTATGTTGATCAATCTATATCTATATATGTATTTTCCTATTTAGTGGTGCTATAAATTTGTGGCACTAACTATGGTATCTTGTGAATTGTAAGGGACTTAGGAATCCATCTGGTAGAATAAGTTGTTGGTGATATAGGTATCATGTGTTGAGAACCCAATTAACACAATGATACTTATCTCAACAAAATTTGAGTGGAGGAAGGCCCTCTAGAATATATGACATATCTCTAACATAGGGGTCTCTCTAACAATGGTATCCATGGGAGAGTATGCCTATGTGTTAATATTGTAGGAGTAGACCTCACCTATGCTAGTGTTTTATTATTTTTGGGAATAATGGAGTTTTATTCTTATTTAATAAACAAGTCTAAGTAGGGAAAATTAGTAGATAATATTACTAATTATGGCCACTAATTTTTGAAATTTTATTACAATTTGACCTTTCTAAAAATAGTAAGAGAGAAAGGAGAAATGTAACATAGCTTATTCTGAGCTATTTGGTCTGAGATAGGGTCTATAATTTTGCATGCAAGACTAGGACACTATCACAAATAGGATCCTAGACTTCATTTTTTGATTAGACAAGAGTAGTAGAATTGGACACTCTAGGCTTTGGTGTTATAGTCCTTCTCTAGCATTGTTGTCTTGAGGTTTTAAGGTTTGTAGGTTTTGTTCACCTACTCAAGTGAGCTTGTGTACCAATTTTTAGGTCTTCACTATCAACATAACTCCCTATAGAAATGATTCTTCATGTACTTGGATCTTATATGCCTTTTACATAAACTTTGGAAAATAGGGAAAATGGGTTAGTGTGTAAAGGATACATTGGATGAAATTCACACCTTGTGTGTGGTCATGTTGCCTATATACCAATACTCTGAGGAGGGATCAATATAATGTAGTTACCACATTGAAGTTCTTGGTGTAATTGTGCATGAAAATGAAATTATATGAAAAAATAGGTGTAATTTAGATGGATATGGATTGGTGCAAATGTTTGAATAAGCCTAGAATAATATTAGAAATTTGTATGCATAGAATAGGGAAAAGTGCTTGAGTGTACTTGCTTGTATTCTTGCTTCTCTCTTGTAAATGAGTGCCAACCCTTGTAAATGAGATTTGAATGGGTTTATATAGGAAAATATTGATCATGGGTTAGATTTATTTTTATTAGGCCAACAAAGAAATGGATAAGCATCATAAGAATCTGACCATTGGGGCTCAAAATGCACTTGGACAATAGCATCAAAATTAGGACACCGTAAAGTTTAGTTTTACAGTCCAAGTTTGATGCTATTTTTTAGAGGTTACAAGACTTAGGGGGATGGTTTTTTCAGGGGGTAAGTAGTCTAGGTCAAATGGGGTTAAGTTTTGAAGGCCATGGATGTCTAGGAATCAATGAAAAGGAGACTAAGATAGTGAAGAGATCAAGCAAGAGGGACCTATGGGTTGGGTGTCATGATTCATGACTACATTTCCCCCCCTTCATTCTAGTGATTCATCAAAGTGAAATACTAAGATAAATTAAAGAATAAAAAGTGTACCTAAATTTACTTGCAAAGGTGAAGCCCATGAAGCTTGTGTGATGTTGAGTAATGCTAGATAGTGTATAAAGAACACATTATGCAATTGTGAATCTATAAAATGAAACAAAGATTAGATCAATTATTATTATATGTGATATAATAAAATAACATACAAAAGTTAAGTAAAATTTAAATGAAGAGAGAGGAATCAAGACACCTCACTAGGTATGCAAACCAATCCAAAATATTTTATAATCTTGAGTAGGTTGAGTAATGTTGGATTGTGTTAGATGATGTTGTACCAAAAATTATATTGTGAAAAAAATTGAGTGCTTAATTCCCTAAAAAGTGGATCAAGAATGTAAAGGTAGGACCTTTGGCTCCATCATTACCTACTAATTAAAGTTAATTAATCATGTTTATATCAATCGATGTTTGTAGTATGTGTCCAATCCTTCTGAATAGGGGTCTTAATAATACAAAGGCTAGCTAGAAATTTCACTCCATCATTGCCTCATGAAGTGAATCTATGAAGTGATACCGATATATAATAGATGTCATATGAGATGGATAATGGAGCCCATGGATGCTCTCAAAGTCTAATAATGTGGTGTGGATAGTTTAATGTATGATAGAAACTAGGGCACTCTTAGCCATTTCAAAAGATGGAGGTTTGGCTTGTATGAAAGCCACTTTGAAACTGATGCAATATGCTTAAGTAAAAACTAACTTGGGAGATTAGGTACTCAAGAAGTTAAAATTGTATAAAAATTCAAATTAAGAAATGATGCCAACCACCCATAAATGGAGTAAAGAACACAATTGTTGAGAATGCTTGGGTAATAAACTAAACTTAGAAATAAAGAAGAATAATATGCCATACACATTGCCCCCGATCAATAGTGTCTGGAACATGGATTTTGATATAGAAGTTATGTGAACTACATAATGTAAAATTATAAGTGAGAGTCATCATGTCATGAATTATGGCCCCTATATCTAGATTTCTTGAGAAAACTATATTGAAACTACTGATTCTAATTGATCTAGATGTGCAAAAACTGAAGCTGAGCTAAACTTTTTGCTAGTTACTAGAAAACATTAGAATTTTTCTACTTAGACAAGAGCACCAAAATAAGGACACCCCTATTTTTTCTACTACTATCCATTTTTGGTGTTGTTTACCTATGTTAAAACTTTTTATTGAGAATTGTCACTATTTTTTGTTCTGTGTTGACTAGTTTGACCTCTAGATTCTAAATTGGGTGATTTGAATGTTATCATTTTGACTACTAGGAGCTTTTATCTCTATGAAAAAACTCCTATTTATTTCCCCTTATTCTAAGGGTAGGAATGATGAACCTAAAATGACTTCCCTATGAAGAAAAGAGATTTGCAAGTGTGTTATGATTCATAGATACATGATATAGTAATGATATTTGACAAGATATCTCTATATATAGCAATGTTTATATTGAGTGATTTTTTAGATCAAAAAGGGTATACTTAGATAGATACAGTAATGTAAAATAATGTGTAATGTACTAAACTAAAATTAGAAATGTTAGATGTTAGTTGTTATTTAGAGGGATGGATCATGATGTCCATCATGGCATCCAAGAAAGAAAAGTAAATGCATGATATGGATCATGATATTACAAATAAGGATAAGCAATCAAGAAATAAGAATACAAAGCAAGAATAAAGCGTCAAAAAGAATAAAATGTTGGTCAAGGAGCCATGTAAACTAGGGACATGGGCACATGTCACTCAAACTAGAAATCAAGCATACAAGGCATGTTCAAATACCACCTACACATACAATTTGATACAATCAAAGATTGGCATGGTGGCCATAGGTACATAAAAGAGTAAAAACAAGGGATATTGGAAAATGTCTAAAATAACACACATATAAATATAAGTAAAAGACATTGGTAGATGTCTTAAATCACACATAAGAAATAAAAATGGAACTAGAAATGTAATCACATCTAGCTATGTAAACCAATAAAGAAAAGCATACAAAAAATAGAAAGTTAGAATCAGATCTAAATAATTAAAGCAAGTGTGAAAGTATGAAAGACATGTTTAGTACAAGACTAGGTATATGCTAAGAGATACACAAGTGATAGATACTAGTGAAATGTTGACATAGTAATCTATGTAATCTAGTAAGTAATATACTACACCATGATAACATAGAATGTGTAGTGTAGGATTGACACAATCTGGATGGTGTTGTCATGTATAAGATGCCCCTAGTGGGTATGTATAATGATGTGTGTCTCAAATGTAGAAGTAGGAATGGCCCCTGAATAGGTAGAGTGAAGAAATCAAGTAACTAGATACCACTGGACACACTTAAACAAGATCAAGTGAAGCATGGTAATGTAGATAAATTGACATATAATAGCTTTAAAAAACAAATATAAGTCCAATCATGATATTATTAATGTAAAGCATGGATGATACATATAATAAAAATATATATTTGGTATTTTTTAATTTTGTATTTTTTTGGAAATATTTGAACTATGTTCAATCAAGCAGGAGAGATCATGTACAATCAATGCTGAAAAGAAATCTATGTACAAGCATGTGTAAAAATAACATACTATACATGGAATCTATGTATATGTATAATGTTCATTGTATTTTTAAGTTTCTTTCCTTAAAATGAGGCTAGATAGTATACTTTAGGGCTAAGCTTTTGAGTAATGATGTAAGGGCCTAGCCAATTTGGTTTGAATTTTCCTTTAATTTCTTCTTTGGCATTGACATTACAAAGGTTTTATTTGAGAACAAGATCATTAATGGTGAATCATCTAATGTGAAATCACTTGTTATAAGATCATTGTATACATTGTTGGTAGATTGAGATGTTTTATTTTAGCTTGAATATGTGTGTGATCTAACTATTCAGATAGTGTAGATGATTTTCATGATACTGGTCATTATTGAGAATACATTTAAGGGAGACACGAAGAGATGGTATTTCTAATTCTAATGTTAGACATACTTATATGTTATAAATGAGTGAATAAGGAGCAGCGCCTATGGGCATATAGATACTTGTGTGATAGGCCCATAATGCTAAAACTATTTGATTGTGCCAATCATCACTAAATTTGGTTACTATTTTGCTCAAAATGTTGTTCATTATTTTTTAGTGGCTTTTGCTTGACCATTTCCTTATATGTAGGATGGAGTGGAGAATGTGTGTTTAATTTTGTATTTGGTACAAAAAAATTTGATAGTTTTGTTCTTGAATGATGTTTCATAGTCAAAAATGATGGTTTTAGGTAGGTCAAATCATAAAATAATATGAATCATGATAAAACTACAAATGTCTTCACTTGTGGTAGATTGAAATGAAACTGCTTCCACCCATTTGGTAAAGTATTCCATAGATGTGATAATGAACTTATGTCCATTGATGGAATCAAGGTTAATTTTTACAGTGAGATCAAATCCCCATAACATGAATGACCATAAAGAGATGATAGGTTATAATTATTATGATGGTACACATTGTAAATTATTGTATCATTAAGATTTATCACATAACTTCTCATATTTTAAACATTCATCTTCCATGGTAGGCCAGTAGCACCCCATCAAAGGAGCTTGTATGACATGGCTTTTCTTCTATAATGGCCACCACACTTATTATCATGTATCTGAGCTAGAGAAATTTTGGCTCATGTTGTGGTTAAACATTATAGTAAGTATCCATAAAAGGATCATTTGAAAAGGTCTCTACCAATGATTACATAACAAAGTGCTTACTTTTGTAACTTATATTTATAATTTTGGGAGAAAGTGTTTAGTGTAATAGATTTATTGAGAAAGTTATAAATGTCAAAGAACCATTATGGGGTTGCAAAGGTTTGTGCAGTAGCTAAGATGGAAAGAGTGATCAAATCTATGTTGAATATTTATGGTGACTATAATCATTTAATTGTAAAAATTTCTTGGTCATCATTGATGTCAATGGGAATTACAGATGCAACACTTGTTATTGAATCAATGTGCTTGTTGACTTTTTAGGGAATGTTGTTAATAGAAAAATAATTAAATTATGATGATAGAAAATGTACCATGTTGTATGGGATAAGGTGTTCTTATTTTTTTTGATAAACATAGTTGACTTGATTGACCATAAGTTGGGAATCACTAAAGACTTGAATAGATTTTATTTGGATGGATTGTGTAGTGAACAGTCCTAAGATAAGTGATTCATATTCTTTTATGTTATTGGTGTAGGATAAACTTAATTGGTATGTTATAGGAATTATGCGACCAAAAGGATCGATAAAGACAATGCCATCCCCTACGCTAGATGTGCATCGAGAGTCATCAAAGAACATGGTCTATGTGTCTAAATGAGTAGAATAGGTAATGAAATCATTTCTAAAAAGGTCACTTAAAGGGTTGGTACCTAATAGTGATGTTTCTACCAAATGATCTACAATGACTTGGTCCTTTATTGATTTTTGGTGGATTATTTTTAAGTTAAATTCTATTAATAACATAACCTATTTGGTGATGCAACCAGAAAGATGTGGTTTGGCTAGTAGGAAATTTAAGGGGTCTACTTTTGTGATAACTTGAGTCTCATTATTGACCATGTAATGTTAGAATTTTTTTGTGAAAAATACTAATGTTAGACATAATTTTTCTATTGGGGAGTAATTTTTTTCATAATTAACCAATGTGTGACTGATGTAATAAACTACTCATTTAGTATTTTGATCATCATATTGTGAAAAGAGTGTTCCTAATGCATGATCTATTGATGAGATATAGAGTAGGAAAAGATTTTCTAAGATATGTGGTACTAAAATGGGTGGATTAATGAGATATTTATGGATTGTGTCAAAGCTATCTTGGCAAGATTGATCCTAATCAAACATTGTATTGCCCAAGTCATTTAAAATTATTTTGTAAATCAATAACATGATGTTTTTTTTTGGATTTAACTAGTATATCATCAACATAATCTTTGACAATATGGTGAATTAAGTCATGAAAAATATGCTTCATAGTACACTGATATGTGGCTCTATAATTTTTTAATCCAAAAGGAATGAAAATGTAAGAAAATATACTTGAAAGTGTTGTAAAATATGTTTTTTTCTTGATCTTGTTCAGCAATTTTGATTTGATTATAACTAGAAAAACTATCTATAAATGATAAAATTTCATATATGACTATGAAATATACTATCATGTTGATATTTGGTAAGGGGAAATCAACTTTGGGGCATGGTTTATTTAAATCTTGAGAATCAGAACAATATCAATTTGTTTGTTAGGTTTTACTATGGGAACTATATTCAAAATCCATTTAGGATGCACTATTAGGTGAATGAAACTAGCATCTAAGAGGCATTGGATTTCATCTTTGACTAAGAGATCCACCTTAGGATGCATTTTGTGAATTTTTTGTTTAATTGGTTTAGCATCAGGGTATAAAGGAATATAATGGATTGTTATAGATGTATCAATTCCTTGCATATCTAAATATAACCAAACAAAGAGTTCAAAAAAGAGTGTTAAATTTTGATGAATATTAACATCATCTTATTTTCTAAGGGTAACTGCAAATAAGATAATATGGGGGTCCTTATTGGTTCCAAAATTGAAATTTACTATTTCTTCATTAAGTAATGAGGAATGATCAAGTGTATATGGAGTTGTAGGAATAATATCATCTGAGTCAACTAGTAAATCAGGGGAGGAATCTATATTTTATCTAATATATGTATGGGCATTTATGTGGTTTGGAAATATATTAATATGATAACAAGATGGGAGGTCATCATATGCTCCAAGAATTTATAAGAGAGATTCATCATTAGAGAATTCATCTAATTTAAACATATCTGGTGAAGTTGTGTTGTCAATAAGATTAGGGTAGACCAATGATAATGTGGAAGCATGATTAACTATCTTGTCAGTATGTGTAATGGGCAGACAAAATTTCATGTGTTTTGAAAGGGTGGGAGAAGATTTATCATGATTAAGGCTAAAATGGTATCCAATCCCTTGTATTTTATGTTGTGTAGATGCTTCAATAACATTGACTATTCCTTGTTCATGATTTTCATGTCCTTTGCCTTGATATCCCATCTTATTAAGATATTTAAGTGAAAAAGGTGAAGTGAATTGATGATCTAGTGTTGGTGTTATGATAGAATTTGTAATTATCAACTATTGTGTATGGTCTGAGGGTGTATTATGAGTGACAGGTTATGTAGGTATACCACCTAGATTAAAGTGAGAGATATAATTATATGGAGTTTCAACAACTTGACAATATTTAAAAAGTTCATTATCTATTAGGCATGTGTATATGTAACCTTTGTGACTAAATTTTAGACAAGCATAGATTGTGGAAGGGACTACATGCATATCATTAATCCAAGGCTAACCAAGTAATAAATTATAATTAAGGTCATTTGGCATTACTTGGTAGGTTTTTGGTAGTGTCTTAGGACCTAAGGTAAGATTGAGTTTTATTTAACCCATTAATTTTTGTGGAATGTTATTGAAACCTCTGATGTTCATATCAGAATTGTCTAAATCTTGAGGTTATATGTTAAGATGTTTAAGAAAGGATATGTTGAAAATGTTAAGTCTTAAACTATTATTAACTAATACTCTTTTGATTCCCATATCATTAAATCTCAATTGAATAAACAAATGTAGATGTTTTTTAATGATGTGTTGTGGGGGTAAATCCTCTTTTTCAAAAGAGATATGCTCTTCAGTCCATTACATTATGTTGAGGATAGATGCAACATAGGCTAGTTCAATAGAAACAAGAATTCTTATATTACAAAGGGTTTCATATAATACATCTTTATAAATATCCTATACATGAAGGACATTGAGAATAGAAATTGTATTTGAAGGGGTGATATCCTAAGTGGTAAATCTATAGCCCTAAGTGTAATCAATCTACCTATCTTCATAAAATTTGGTGATAACATGGATCACATGATCTACTATGGGCATAAAGCTAGTAGTAGATGTGGGATAAGATCTAGATGTATCAAGTTCAGAAGGAGGAGTGATAGATATAATCACTAGTGTTCATTTGTGTCTATTAGTGATAAGAAGATGCTTAAAAGTTACCACTAAGTTATATGCATGTTGGCATAAAACATGAATATGAAGTGAAATACATAATTTTTGAGTTGTGATTTATGAAATAATATGTTTATAAAGAACATTCCTTAGTGATCAAGGGATAGAGAGTATGAATTTTTTCATAAAGGCATAAAATTTTTTGATATGCAACATGACATTTCAAATGCATTTGTCAAGATAAATTTGAATAATTTTCCATATGAAGAACAAGGAGAAAAGGATAGAGAACATGAATTTTTGCATAAGGGCATATAAAATTTTAATATAAAAAATTAAATTTCAAAAGCATTTATCAAGTTAAATTTGAATGATTTTCCATATGGGCAAAAGAGAATACACAAAAAGAACTTTGGATTCTTGTGCATATTTGGCAATAAATTTTGTAATATCATTCAATTTAATGAAACATAAAGATGAAATACAAAGGATGAAATTTTTTACTAATAGATGATAGACTTCATCATTCATGTACATGATAGGGCCTATTGTGGTTTCCTTATTATTTTCAAGAAATGTAAGAAAAGTTTGTAAATAAATGAGCATTATTTTTGCAATTTGGCTATGGATGTAAGGTGATACCTTAAGAAGAAAGATAAGAGATAGTATATTCAATTAAGGATTTTTAAAAAATATTTATGAAAAATTATATGAATTTTTTAGTTTAAAATTGATTTTATAGGTTTGGTATGCAACTAAAAAAATTCAAACAATCATTGGAAATTTATTGGAAAATAACTGGGAGCTAGTTGATGCAACCAAGGTTTTTTGAATGAATTTTTAAAATTAGTATGATAATTTTTAAAGTTTGATATGAATTTATATAAAATTTGTGTAATGTTACTTAAAAAATTTATGAAAAATAAAAAAAATATGTATAAAATTAGAAATATTTTTTTTTGAGTGTTTGGAATGTGTTTGTATGTAAAAAGGACCTAGTATGTGCAAACTAGGGTTTTAGCAAAATATATTAAAATTTTACAATTAATTTTTAGATTTATTTTTTTAAATATAAAAAAAATTAGGAAATTATTACAAATAATTATAAATAATTTACCCTAGGGTTTCTAGGTTTTTGTGTAAAATTCAAAGTCAGGTTCACCAAATGTTTTGTTATTTTGGGGAATAATGGAGTTTTATTCCTATTTAATAAACAATTCTGAGTAGGGAAAAGTAGTAAATAATATTCCTAATTATGGATACTGATTTATGAAATTTAATTACATTTTAACATTTCTAAAAATAGTAAGATGTCAAGGAGAAATGTAACTTAACTTATTTTGAGTTGTTTGGACTGAGACAAAGTTTGTAAATTTGCATGTAAGACCAAGACACTATCACAAATAGATCTTGGACTTCATTTTTTTATTGGATAAGAGTAGTGTAACTAGACACCCTAGGCTCTAGTTATATATTCCTTCTCTGACACTATTGTCTTGAGGGTTTAAGCTTTATGGGTTTTGTTCACCTACTCAAGATGAGCCTGTGTACCAATTTTCTAGTTTTCGCTATCAACAAAACTCCCTATAGATTTGATTATTTATGTACATGGATCTTCTATGAAATTGAAATAAAATTTGGCAAATAGGCAAAAGGGGTTAGTGTGTAAAGGATACATTGGATGCATTTCACACCCTATGTGTGGGCATGTTGCTTACATACTAATACTCTGAGGAAGGATCAATCTAATGTAGTTCTCCCATTGAAGTGCTCAGTGAAATTGTATATGAAAATGAAAATAGATGTAAAAATGGATGTACTTCAGATGGCTAGAGACTAGTACAAAGTTTTCAATAAGATTGGAATAATATTGGAAGGTTGTATGCGAAGAATAAGGAAAAGCACTTAAGTGTACTTGCTTGTATTCTTGCTTCTCTCTTGTAAATGAGTGTCAACCCTTATAAATGAGCTTTTAATGGGTTTATATAGGAAACTATTAATCATGGGTCAGAAGTATTTTCATTAGGCTAACAAGGAAAAAGACAAAGATTGGAAGAATTTGACTGTTGGGGCTCAAAATGCACTTGAACAACAACACTGAAAGTGGGACACCCTAGATTTCAATGCTATAGTCCAAGTTTGGTGATATTTTTTGGAGGTTATGGGACCTAGGGGATGGATTTTTCATTGGGAAAGTATTATGTGTTAGCTGGGGTTAATTTTGGAAGGCCATGGATGTTTGGGAATCAGTGAAAAAGAGCTTAAGATGGTGAAGAGAGTAAGCAAGAGGGACATGTGGGTTAGGTGTCATTAGTCATGCTCAAGTATCCAAATTTTGCATTTTATATCACTAAAACTAGTATATCTATGGAAATATATGGTGTATAAATAGGAATTGTGCTCTGAGCTATAAATGATAACTATGATATATATGGTAATTATGTTATAACTGTAACTAGTAAATATGTTGTAATTGACTATGGAATAGGTAGAAGAAACTCCTATGGAAGACCCTCAAATTTGACCACTTGATTTGGATGTATATATTTATATCATATATATAATATAGATGGGATGGATTTTAGATATTATATACATGGATTACCTAATAAAACATCAAACATGCCTACACTAGGTGCTACTAAGAATCAATTATCCACATGTGTTGGTCTGACCTGTAATAGAAGCATAATCTCCCTAATAGAGCTCTAAACATGACCACTAAAACCAATGATAATTATTTTTATAGAGAATGTATCCTACTATAAATTCCTTAGATGTTGTAAAAGTGCGATAGTGCACATGTTAACGCTTGACCCATTATCAATAATAACACTCTGGATAGGATGATTATTTATATAGTCTTGTATAAATAGTGCATGTAAAATTGAATCATATTCAACAATATATTAATCTAAGAAGGTGATGGGTGGTCTAGATATAACTATAGTGTGGTAAATACCAATGATATTATGTAATGGATATGTTTACTCCATAATAGTATGATATGAAGTTGATGGTGAATGTGCTTGATTATGTAGTGAATATTTGAAGTGTTCCCTACCTCATTCATTTTATGATTTAAAATTAGATCTAAGAATATATTTAATAAATTGGATTCATTTTTCCATATTTTCATTCCTCTATGGTTTTTGCCCACATTGATAATATTATCATCAATTAAATCTTGTATCTTATGGTTTAGGCTTATGCATCTATTTATTATATGCCTTGGTACCCTATGATACTCACATAATGGATTGGAATCATAGCTCTTTGGAAGAGGTCATGTCATATTAACGTCTTTGATTAGAGTGAGAGATATGAAATTGCATTTTAATAGTTATTTTAAAACCTATGATGGAAATTCTAGAAGGTTGGTGAAGATTTGACATTAAGGAGCTGATAAAACCAAGTAAGGAGATGGCTCTGAAGTTGATTTAACTATGGATTTTTTATCACTCTTTTTTTTAATGTCCCTTAACTTTATGGAAGCTTAATTTAACTCTTAGTATTTTATTTTGATCCATTGGTATATTTTAGTATTCTCATTGATAGAATATTGACCTCTCTTTATTTTATTGTGTGGCCCAAATATGTGAATGTTGGAAATTTTTTAAACAATATATCTTCATGTAATTATGTTATAAAAACTCTTTTTGAAGATGTTATAAATCTCTTTGTTTGCCATGGGGATAGTCAATTTAGGTAATCTAGTTTTGTATCTTGAGATGCACTTTATAATAGGTTTATTTGGCTTTAGTTTTAATTGTGTAAGTTGAGCATATGAGATCTTGTCACTGATATTGATGGATAAGTGTGCTATAAACATGTATACAAAAGGATTAAATTCTATGATGAATTGATTCCTTAACTCATAAAACCACTTTAAGGCATAATCCTTTAAACTACATGGAAACAACTTTGTGAGAAGCCAATCATTGGACACAGTCCAAACATGCTATATTAAAATATCAAATATGGTGCTTTGGGTCACCCTTATCATCATATAATGTAAGTTTAGGTGCCATAAATCTAGATGGAAAGGGAATTTCCACTATTTTGTTTAAAAATTTGTATGTAAGAGTTATTAGCTAAGGGAGTTGAATATTGGCCATTATTTAGTTTATTATTAATTTCCATTATGTATTATAAAATTTGTGCATGATGAAGCAGATATTCATAGAGTCTATCTCTAATGTTCGATAGGATATCATCCTCATTGACAATTAGGTTGTAATTATTAAGTGGAGGGAGAATGTACTGATTTCCAATTTATGTATCATCTTATTATTGATTTTATTTTTCATATTTTCATGCTTATATTTTAAATACACATAATCATGGTGTGAAGGATCAACATAAAGAGTTAAAATAGGTCCATTATCCATGGTATAATCTCAAATAGTAGGAATCTAAATATGTTATATAGGATTACCACATAGCCTAATACTTCTTTTGGCAAAGATATAACATTTTGAGATGGCATATAGTAAAAAAATTAAAATAGAGATATATGAAATCTTAAAAACATAAAGAAGATAATGAAAATATGAAAAAGAAATATATAAACCCTAGGAGCATTTAGGGTTAGGGTTTGAGCAATGTTCAAAGTAATTCAGGTTCACCAAATGTTTTAACCTTCTAGTAATTAACTGAATATAAATCTTATGTTTGATTAAAGAGATGAGTAGAGTAAATTAGGGAAATAATATGAAATAAATATAGCCACTAATTATTCATAGAATTGACTACTTTGAATTTTATAAAAATAGTATAAATAGTGCAAATAAAGACTTAGCTAGAGAATAACTGATATGAACAATCTAAGTGTTAGAAACTAGGATGGATGCGAGTATAAGTATCATAAATTGGATCATTATGTTATAACCACTTCTATATAGTAGTTTCATATTATAAAATATTTTCATTATGGGAAAAGTGGTGGTAGTGTCCTGATACTTGTGGTAGTGTCCTTTATGTAGGATTGTCCCAAACTTTTGGGTGTACCCATGTCTAGATTTTTGGGGTGTGTTATTACATGAATAATTTATGGAACCTTATAATGTGATTATAATAAATAATTTATTTTTAAAAACTTAATTCTCTATGTAACTAAGGCATGAGATATAAAGTGTGTTCATTCAAAGAGTAGGTTGGACATACTCAACACCATGGTGTGAAGAGAATTGCCTACATACCAATAATATGAAGAGGGATAAAGCCTAATGTAGTTATTCCCACCTATGTGCTAGTACAAGTTCAAGTGATTCTAGTATGATAGTGGCCTTGAGTTCCTTGAGTGTGCTTGAGACTAGAAATATATAAAATTTGAGCTTAGGTATATTGTAGATGGTAATATGCAAAAGTAAGGTAGAATAAGGAATGATAACCTTAATTGTGCTCAACTTATTATATGTTTGAATGTGTATTTTTTATTTTATTTCCATCTAGTGGCTAGAGGGATAAAATGCATGTATTTATAATGTTTTCTTTTTTGTGTGGATTATAAAAAATATATAGGTTGACTTTAGGAGGATTTTTTTAAAAAGATATCCATTTGGGAAAAGCTAGGGCAAAGGACATTAGACCCATTTTGGGGAGACTAGAGACATGTGGTTCTAGTTTCCTTATTATGGCACTAGTTTCTAGTTGGCACAAAACTAGGTATAAAGTGATAAGATCAGGAATTAAGGTTTTAGGATTAATTTGGAGCTAACTAAGGATACTTGAGGCCAACATAAAGGCTTGATAAGTTTGATAATAGGATCTAGGATAGGTCTAAGGATAATCTAGGGATGGGAGTCTCAAGTAGGATTCTTGGCACTACAATAACAATTTTAGGTGATTATAGATTCATTAACAAGTAACTAATGATATTTATATGCTCTTCATAGTATTAAAGCTATAGTTCATGGCCTAACAACATCTTCATCTTTAAATTAGGTCATGATGTCTAACCTTATTAGCTAACATTATGAAAGTGTTAGGAATGACCCATTTCTATAATTAAAGGCTCGTTTCAATCCAATAGATAAAAACATTCATTTTCATAGTATTATAGCTTGTAATTTTACTACATCTACATTTGAAGGAGTTATTTCACTAAATTTTTAATCTTTTTGATGTTTAAGGAGAAATAGAGATGAAGGGTAGGGATTAGAGATTAGAGAGAACCCCAATTTGTTGCACATTGTATCTAGATGATGTTGAGAATTCTTATTTAGCTAGGGAGGACTAGCTATGAATAAGAAAGAACTACCATAAAAAATATTTTGTAGCAGATATATGAGTGGGCTACCAAGCTACGTGCTTATTCTTGGAAGTGTCAAACTTCCTTAGGGATGAAAGTCCACTTTAAAAAAAAATTGATAATGAATTAAAAAATGAAAGAGAGAGTAAGATAGATATATTCATACCATTCTTGCAATCTAAGTGTAGTAGAGAGTGACAATGTGTAGGTAATGTGAGTTGTTGATGTTTTTAGAGGTTGTTTGGGTAGGCTCAGGGAGGTTAGTGGAAATACATAGTCAGTAATGTTGGTTAGGCTACTGATGTCAATAGGGGGATATGGCTAATGTTAGTTATATGACCAATGATGGTTATGTGACTAATGTCAGTAGGGGAAATAGGTTTTTAGGGGGTTTTAGGAGACTTTTTTGACTTGGGAGGTGGATGTTAGTCAGGCTTGTGAGGTTGGGAATAGTCGTAAGGGGGTGTGTAAGACTTAGGTGGGTCTAGATAGAAGGTTGGTATGTTTGGAGTAGAGGAAAGTAGGTGAAGGATTTTTATAACTCCTCCATAGGGAGAGTTAGGACATCTATAAAACAATAAATAGTATAGTGTAAAGTAATTGTAAACTGACTATTTATAGGAATTACCAAAACATAGAGATATACTTAGCTGATGAAATGGATGAATTATGGATGTTGGATATATGGATTTGATGAGGTGTGTTGAAGTGATAGGTGAAAAAAATATAAGCATGTGATTTTGGTTTAAAATAATCCAAGCTCTATACAGTATATCAATTCCTAATCTGAATCAACTTGTGTAGAGTAATGGTAAGCCTAGATGTAGAAATTTGAATGCTAAAGCTTATATCCAAATAGTTGAGTTTTTTTTAATTTATATTGACATAAACATTAATTTGGAATTTGGATTAACTAACCAACATCAAAAACCCCATTAACCTCAACCTTGGGTTGATTGACATCAGTGGCATGAGAATAGGTAAAAGGGCTATTTTAGCCTATATTTTATTCTTTCTTGTTCCAAATGTGGTGTCTAGTAGGAAATGGTAGAAATGTGAGGTTAAGAAGGATGTAGTTAGTTAAGAATTTATTTTTGGGGTGAGAACAAGTCATGGGTAGTTAGGATTAGGGGACTAAGTCTTGAGTTGACTTCGAGGGTAAGAATTAGTCTTAGGAGGAGATGGCTAGGTAAGGTGGCATAAGTATTTTTTAATTAAATTAATTAAATATTTTAAATTGATTAAATATGTGAGGTGTAAAATAATGGGTAGGAAGGCTAATTATTAAAAGGGGATCAAGGGGGGATTTGACATAGGGATTTATGCACGTGTGTGATGTAATTTTAGTGTCTAGATTTTCCCCTTTTGTCTTGTAATTTGTATTGATAAATTAGAAGACAAAAATAAAAGTTGGATTCTCTAGGTATTAGATGAGGTATCCCCCCTCAAAATGGGAACCAATAGAAGAGAAACTAGAATTAGGTACTGGTTTGATAAGGAGTGAATTGGATGGGTGGATGTTGAGTGAGGACATGGTATCACTACTTACACATATACTACTATGAGTTATAGTTGAAAAAATTAATAATAGGTAAACGTGAGGAAGAATAAAATAAAAATAACCATATTATAGCTTGTAAGTGATAAATGATAATGTTAAAACAATAAAAGTTATAACTCTAATGGTCCATGTGTTATAGGTATTTGAGGTAGGAAGTGCCCTTGGTAAACATAAAAGATTACAAGTGACAGGACTAGCTTAGTCATGATCTAAAACACCTGATATACATGCATGTGTACAATAGCCAATTATAGCAAGGTAACATAAGTGGTTAAGACAAGTAATGAAAGGTTAATTTGAAATGGTCAATGGTCAAGGAAATATTCATGATCTTTGGTCAAAGTCATCATGGGTAGAGATTTAAGTGATTACCAAGGTTGGTTGTCATATTTGAGGAGATATATGTGATCTCCAAGTTGGTTGTCATGGTTAGGGGATATACATGATCTCCAATTTACCCTATATTAATGGTATAGTTGAAAGGGTTGGGGTTGTGGTTGGAAACTCTAATTTAAGGGTGTTGATGTTAGTTATGTCACTAATGTCAATAGGAAGTATTATTGATATTGGTGGCTTAGGTCAAGGATGTTAATGATAGTGAGAGACCAAACATGATAAAAAGGGGTTTGGCAACCCACCAAAACTCATTTGTAACATTTCATTTGAGATAAAATGAGATCTAAGTGTTAGTGAGATGGTAGAGCTAGGAGGGGACCCAGTTGGAGGTGGTCCACCATAAGGGCTAGCTATTCTAGCCCAAAGGAGATGAAGAGATGAGGTAAGATCCTTCACAAGTTGAATTAGAATTTAAGTTTGTTAATTTGTTATTTTAGGCTAAATTTAAAATTTGGGTGAAAAAAATGCTTTTAGGGGGTAGGAAATGGGGTGGGATAAGTTTAGGTGAATTTGGGAGGGATTTTGGGGTAGTTTTAGGGAAAAAACTTAAAAGTGGGAGATGACTTGTTTGGCCCTAGGGTTGAACCAGTCATCGATGTTAGTGGGGTTCACCGATGTCAGCCAACATGGTGTCATTGTTAGTGGGGTCAGCTAACATCAATTATTGATATCGACATATAAGACCAATGTTGGTGACCTTGAAAAACCTAAAATAAGAGAAAAGGCTAATTTTGGATCCCTAATTGAGTTAGTCAATTAGCCTAATGGTTGAGCTAGCCTTAGAAGACCCCATGTCAATTGAGTGTTACCTACATAACCAAGTTGAGGTCCTTAGGCCAATGTAGTTATCCTAGTGTGTAGGGAAAAAGATCTAAAGTATGGTTAAAATTTTCTTAATGTAAATGGTTAGGAAAAGGTAGGTTGAAATAGGTCATGGTACCTAGGGCTTCAAAGATAGGTTATAAGGTTGAGGTTTTGAGATATAATTTGTGGGGCTTAGAGTTGTGATAGGTAGTTATGCCTAGGGTAGAGAGATAGGTAGTGAGGCCTAGGGTGGAAATATAAGAAGTGAGGCCTAGGGTTTAGGTGGAAGAACATGTTAAATGGTTAGGTGGGTATATGGCCAAGCTAACTTAAAAAGACCCCGTGTCGATAGAGTTCTACCTATATAGCCTAGTTAAGGGCCTCATGCCAATGTAGTTCTCCTAGAGAAGTGAAAAAAAGGTGGTAGGCTATATTGGAAAGCATGTGATTTGAGGTTTATATGGATGCAAGCTATATAGGAATTGACATAATGAGATTGACTACCTATAATTATGACATGGATGAGGAGGGATGTCACCCTATATCTGTGGGATCACATGGTAGTTATAGGGTTATGTGTGTGATGATATTATATATTTTCATAGGATGTTAGTTTGATGATAACATTGATAGAGATTTGGGATCACACCACCAACACCTTCCATTTGCCAATCATAGAGTTGATAGTGGCACAGGAGGATGTGTACAAGATTTTATAGTTGCCACTCTAAGGTGATGAGCTCTTCTCATGTTTGAGAGAGGATCATGATATTCACATGGTTACATTATTTGGAGATCATGTTAGTGAGGCAACCTATCACTTAGTGAGCTTTGCATATGAGCCATTATACACTACTGATGATGAGTAACATTGATTGAACATCTTGATGATGATAGGGATTAAAATATATAAACTAATAGATGTAGATGGTGGGATATTTCCTATTACATTTATAGGTTTTCTATCATAAATGGTTGATCAACATACCATATTTGCATGGCGACTAGCTTTTTTAGCACTGTTATACAAAGAGTTGTGGGGGTTAATACTGTGATGATGGTATAATTTATGTGTTGGGCATTTACCCCATTGTTGGGTATATGAGGACATCATGGTGACATGACCATTAGGGTTACCAACCATGATTACAACTGCTTTTATGGTCAATTTTAGATAGTGGACAGATGGTATGGCCCAAACATGAGTAGATGGCATAGTGTGAGATATTGATCATTATAGGCACATGATAGAGGTATTGATTCCTAAAGATATTGTTTGTAGGCCATACCTAATATACCCTAAATTTAGAGGATAGGTAGAGTATCTTATCAATTTATAGAGCACATTATGGGTTAGAGGGAGATGATCTAGAGAGCTAGAGATGATACCAATGGCACAGGTTAAGAGATAGTTTGGCTTGTTATAGTATGTACCTCTTTCCTTTCCTTGATATAGGAAGGATGATATAGAGGAACTCTTACCCTTTCCCCAAGAGATAGATGGGTCAAATTTTTAGGAGCTACCAAAAGTCTCAAGTGTAGTAGATCTTAAATGTACAATAGCTTATCTAGCTTAGTGGATAGGTTTGCATCCCAGGGTTCAGATCAAGAGGCCACCATCATATTTATAAGCAATGATGAGAGAGAGGGAGATGCAGCTATATAGGCTTGATACGTGGTGGTATAGGCATAAGATGTAGTATTACAAGCTTGAGATGTGGTAGTGTAGGCCTAAGATGTAGCTCAGGCATAGGTATTAATATTATAGGGATAGGTGGTGACATTTTAGGGCCAACTTGGGGCTTTATAGGGATAGGTCAAGGAATTATAGGGTTAGATTACTACACTAACAACAAAGAGGGATAGTTTGAAATTAGTAGGATAGGCTACTCCTTTTCCTCCACCATAAGGACTAGTGCAGGGGAATTTAGTAGGTATAATGGGTCCATCACAAACTATATATATAGTGAGGTATAATATTTCCCTTGATTAGATTACTTATTATGAGAGGACCATTAGGGAGTTCCCATAAATTTAAAGGTATTTTGAGTTTAGAGAGTAGGAGAGATCAGTGACATGTGCCATGGATTGTAGCCCACATAGATGTAGACAGGTAGAGAGTGGTGATGACACTGCTTCTTCATGACCATGAGTATAGCCTCAAGGATTTTGAGTGCTAGATTTTGATATTGTTATATATGTTGTATACACACTAGCCTTTGAGCTAAAGATGAGAGATGTATATTTTAAGGGAGAGATGATACTATTATGATCCATTGATGTACATTCATGTGTATTGTATATATATGAGATGTGTTATTTTGAGATGCATTATTATAATGGTGATGATGTTAAATATGTTGATGTTTATGTTAATGTTGATCATGTTAGTTGAGTTAGACCATAATTTCCCATATGTGTGATGGTATATGCATACTTCATTTGTTAGCTTCATCTTAACATTTTTACATATTTGTGATGTTGTATGCTTAAAATGAATGGGTTGGGTATATTATTTTATTTCAAAAAAAATTCATATTTGTGATGGTGTATGCTTAAAATAAATGGAGTAGGCTTGATAGTTTTCCTATTTATTATTATTTAGAGAAACTATGGTTACGTGTTGGGTATATTTCTCATGAGAAATGGTTTGTTACTTTTAGAATAGTTTGGAGTAGTTATACTTGAGATGGATATGTGTTAAACACATAACTCAAAGAATCAAGAAGAATTGGAAGAAAGGTGAGATAGTGATTGAATATTGTCATGAGATGTGATCTCAGTAGTGAAATTAAAATGTGATTTGGATGGGAAATAAAGTGGCATAATGCTCAAGTATTGTCAAATACCATAATCATAACATAAATAGGCTCAAGAATATGAACCTCTTTCATGCTTTGCATTATTTTACCATTTTGTTTGTCAGATAAATGTCGTACTCACCTTGTGTCAAGTGAGTTCAAAGTCTCTTGAAAGAGTATGAGGGGAAAAGGGTAAAATAAGTGAGAGTGTTTGGGTATTATAACCTTCTTAGTGGGGAAGGTATGCCCCTTCTGTGGGTGACTTGAGAGCTACTATAGGCAAGTCCACGACTTAAAGTTTTTTTTTAGTGTAAGTTAATCAATGTAGGAAGCCTACAATGAAATTTTATTTATGTTGAGGTCATATAAAGCTAATCAATATGAGAAGCCTCTATGTCATTATTTTATCTTGGTAACAAATCTTGGCCTATCAATCCTTCAAGGGAGTGGTCTGAGATTTTGTTTTTGAGTTTTAATACCCGTTATTCAAAGGATCAGTCTATTTATAGTATCAAAGAGAAGGTACATAGCTATCCTTTAAGGGAGAAATCTACATTGAGAATCATGACTTGAGAGATTATAACTTGTCTATATATCCCTTTTTTTAAACTTGAGTCATGGACAAGACTATAAAGGCTTAGGGGTTTTCCACTTTGAGGGAAAAACCATAGCACTTCATAGGTTAAATAAATGTCTATGAGTAAGAGTTAAAAGGAAGAGAGGTGAATGTAATATGGTTACTCAAGGAATGAGCTCAGGTTAAACATCAAGTGAAGCATCCCTTGATTAATTATAAAATGGTTTTGGGTGCAAATAATTTAAATGCTTGAGTTCTATCCTTCCTTTGAGAGAAGACAAGTGATAAGTTCTTGAGCCATAATTTTTAGTTATGATGTAGGGTCCAAACCAATTAGGAGCAAACATACCTCATTTTATTTTCTCCATGTTCATCACATGTTGATTTTCTTTTAAGATGAGGTCTTTGATATTGAAATCTCACTCAAGATTTTTGTTGTAAACACATTTGATACACTCTTGATAGATTTGGAGGTGGTTGAGGGTTATGAGATTGTGTTCATCAAGCAAATTGAGTTGAGCCAAATGTTCTTAGTGAAATTCATCATTAGTAAGTATGTCTTGTAGAGAGATGTGAAGAGAAGGAATCTAGACCTCAAGAGGTAGAATAGCTTCCATCCCATAGACCAAAGAAAAAAACATAGCACTTGTAGGGGTTTAAATGCTGATTCAATAATCCCATAAAGCAAAAGGAATGTGCATGTGCTAATCCTTGCTAGTATCATTGAATACCTTCATGAGGATTTTGGTCAATGTTTTGTTAGAAGCCTCTACCTATCTATTTACTTATGGATAGTATAGTGATGAGAAGCTTAATTTGATTCCAAATGTGTCACAAAGATTTTGGATAGTCTTGTTTTTGAAAAAAAATTATTATCTATTATATTTTTATGGAGGATACCAAAATGATAGATGATGTGATGGTTGATAAAGTCAATAATATTTTTAGCTTTAGTGGAGATGAGAGGAATGGCCTTGACCTATTTGGTGAAGTATTTAGTGGAAGTAATGATATAATGGTGATGGAGGGATGAATGAGGGTTAATCTCACTACTTAGATCTAAGCCCCATTGGGAGAAGGGATGGAAGTCTTTGGTGACTTGTAAGGCATGGCTTAGAACATGAAGGAGGTTAGCATGTTGAAGATATTTGATGTAACACCAAACATAATCACTACAGTCTTGATGGAGTATTGACTAATAATAGTCAAGTCAAAGGAGATGCTTAGAAACTACATGACCATTGAAATGTCCACCATAAATCCCATTTTGGACTTCCTTAATGGTGAAGGGGGTCTCAATACTAGTGAGGCATTTAAGGAGGAGACCATCAAAACATTTCTTGTAGATAAATACCCTTAGCATAGTGTAATGAGTAGCATGTTTCATAAAGGCACATCTCCCATTATTAGAGAGATCAGAAGGGGTAATAGAAAAGGAAATTTAATCTATGAGTTACTTGTACCATAAGTCATGTGGGTTGTGTGTTACATTTATAAAAAAATTATGTTAGTTGATACATAAGAGGGCAATGTTAAGTGATGCACAGTGACAAATTTTTGAGGAAGATGGTGAAGAGGGTATGTGTGAAGTAAGTGAAACCATTATGTCAATAAACTTGTTTGTAGATTGAGGAATAGTTTACCAGAGCTAAGAGTTAAATGATCTCAATAACGTATCTACACAATGTTTATATCACTATAGAATTTTTTTTACATAAGTAGGAACCATTACCCTGATTAACCACTAGTTAAGAGTTACCAAAAATGTTTATTGATTTTATACCCAAGAAAATAGCCATTTTAATCCTTAAGCTCAAAGCCTCATATTCATCCATATTGTTAGTACATTAAAAATCTATTTTAAATGATAAAGGTATAGGCTCTCCATCAAGAGGAATAACATTGACCCCTATACCCCCATCATGTTGACATTTAGACCCATTAAAGAACATCACAATTTGATAAGAGATGTCATCAGTGGAGAGTATTTTAATGGATTCATCAGGTAATTTGAGGTTTGAAGGTTAGTTATTAGGTAAAGGGGTGGTGGCTAACTAGTCAATGATCATTTCTCCCTTGATAGAATTTTGTTGAATAAACACTAAGTCAAATTTAGCAAGGAGCATGAGCCACCAAGCTACACATTAGTTATGATATGGATTGTAATGCATGTATTTAAGGGGATTAGTATGGGTGAAAATGTATATTTTGTGATTTAAGAGGTAATTGTGGAACCTGGATGCTGCAAATACCAACACAAGATAAAACTTTTTGATATGGGTATATCAAGTTTCATAATCAATAACTATGTGGCTTATGTATTAAACCACTTGTTCTCAATGGTGATCATCCTAATGTGAAATCATAACACATAAATAATGGTATGTTGTATAGATGTAAAGGTATAAAGGCTAATTTTCCTTAGGTAGAATAAGAATCGGTGGAGAAATGAGATACTATTTGAGTACATTAAAGGCTTCCTAGAAATTTATATTCTAATAGAAAGAGACATCTCTTTTAAGGAGATGGTGAAAGGGTTGACAATAATCAAACAACTAGGAGATGAAGAAGTGGATTAAATGAAGCTTGCCTTGTAGGATATAGATTTTCTTGATATTAGTAGATGGAGGCATCTTTAGTATTGCTCAAACCTTAGCAGGGTCAACTTCAATAACATGAAGAGAAATGATAAAGCCTGATAGATTATTGGAAAGGACACCAAAGATGAATTTCTTTGGGTTTAGTTTAACATTATATTATAAGAGATGAGTGAATGTGATTTTTAAAATCATCAAGTGATCTTGGTGAAGTTTAGACTTTCTGAGTAAGTCATCCACATAGTCTTCCATAATTTTATCTAGGAGATCATGGAAGATGTAAGTCATGGTATGTTGGTAGGTGGCACTATCATTATTCATACCAAAGGGCATGACATAATAAAAAAATTCCCCCATAGGGTAATGAAATTTTCCTTGTGTCGATCCTTAATAGTAATCAAGATTTGATTGTAACATAAGAACACATTCATAAGTGATAGCATCTCATGGTTAACTATTAGATCAACAAGTTGGTCAATACTTGGCAAAGGGGAGTCATATTTTAGACAAGTGAGGTTTAATTCATGGTATTCATTGCAAATTTAGATTCTTCTAGTCATTTTTTGTGATAGGAAGAATATTGGAAACCCATTGTGGGTAGTTGATGGGTTGAATAAAGTTAACAAAAAGGAGACATTGGAGTTCTTATTTGACAAAGAAAGCAATATAAGGGTGAATTTTATGAAGCTTATACTTAATAAGTTTAGAATCTCAGTTGGTGATAATGTTGTGGGTGATGATAGAGGGGTAAATTCTAGGCATGTAATTATAAGACCAAGCAAAGGCTTTGTTATGGTCATTAAGAAATGTGGCATAATTATCTTGCTTAGAGGATTCTAAAGATTGGCCAATCTTAAGAATATGGGGGTTATTATGAGATGGAAAATTAATATCAATGGTTATAAGAATCATCTACATCTATGTATGTGATAATATCATCATCATCTTGACATTAGATAATGTTGATAGTGGGAGAGTCTTCATCAATCAGTTTAAGATGAGTGACAGGAAGGGACCATGTTTCTTTACCTCAGTGTTAGGTGAGGGGCCCCAAATGGATGGTATTTATAGAAATAAATAAATAAATAAGGACGTGTATATACCTTTGATTCAGTAGGTAATGGTGGGGGAAAGGATGGAGAAGGAGAGACATGCTCTTTGATAATTGATACATGAGAAGTTTTGGTGAGTTTATTTGGTTTGTCATAACCCACTCCATGACTTTTTTTTTAACTTTCAATGGTTTTTTTGGTGGGATATTCAATAGGTGTATGAACACCCTAATCATAATGACCCAAATAAAATCCTTTTCACGCACACCTATAAAGATAGGTGTGAGTGAAACTAGTTTTGCTTAGGAAAGAGAAGTCATAGTTAAATGGTTGTGGTGAATAGGATGGATTGTTGATAGTGGGAGCCTAATCAATTCCCCCATATGTGAAATTAGTTTGAGAGTTAGGGGGTCCATAATGGATGATCATCCCATTATGGGGATCATAATTTAGGTGCATATGAATCTTTTAATACTCTTGTGGAGTATGGAACATGTTGAGTGTCAAAAAATGATATTATCTAAGCCATAAGTTCTTGAAAGTTTCCTCCATGGGATCTTTGTCAGGAATTTGTGTCAACAGTATCTTTGTAATTAGGGTAGTATAGCTTGTGGAAGCTTCAAAAGTATCATGTGGAGAAAATGATGTATTTAATGGAATGAGAATGTCATTAGGACTATAAGTCAAGTTTCATGTTTTAAATAGAGGTGGGTTGGTGGGAATAACATGCACTTGCCCATTATGCTCAAACATGACATAATGGTGCAAAGTTGAGGGCACACATGACATAACACATATCCAAGGTCATACAATTAGTATGTTATATTGAAAATATCTTTATACAACATATAAGAGCTTAATAATTATGTGGGGACCCACACAAATATGTAAGGCAATAGTGCCTACTATAGTAGTTGTGGTATCATTAAAAGAGTAGAGTACTGCATCAATTTGAGACATGTAATTGTCAGGAAGATCTAGTTGTTTTTAGGCATGGGTGGAGATAATATTAATACTAGCTCCCCCATCAATCATGACTCTTTTGACATGATTTTTATCGATATATGTGGTGATAAAGAGGGTAGAATCCTAATCTTTAGGGTGTTGAAGTGAAATTTCTTAATCACTAAAGGAAATCAAAGAGATGGTGTTAAGAGAGCTGACCAAATATTTAAGAGGTTGGGGATCACTAGGTTGTACCTTAACTACATTCAAGGCACTAATAAAATCTTGATAGTGCTGGGGTGAGTTTTGGATTAACTCATAAAATGACATTTTCATAGGGGTTTGGTGAACTTATTTCACCATCAAGCATTGATTAATTTCTAAAGATGTTGGTTTTGAGACACCCAAGATGGAAATCTTGGGATTTTAATGAGGAGTGTCTTTGGAGAATGGATGTGCCCAAAGAGAATTTACCTTTTCCTTACCTTTATCCTTTTGTTGTTATGACTGTGTGGTTACCTCAACTATGTTAATCTAAAACATAGGTGAAGAAGGTGATAAATGGGGTACAACAACATATTTGGGTTTGAATTTAGGTGGAAAAATATGAGGCATTATGTATTTTAGAGGTGTAATAGTAGGAAGGTTAATGGGAGTATCAATAAAGAGAGTGTTGACATCAAAATGTTGTTGAATGATTGCTATGAGAGCTTTACAACTCTCAGTATCATGTCTAAGTGAATAATGATATAAACACACTTGTGTATCATCAAACCAAGATGGATTCAATCCAAGAGGGAAATAAGGATTAATGGGAGGAAGATTTATTGAAAAGTATTTCAAAAATTGGTGTAGGAAAAATATCTAAGAGCCTATGGGTGGGTTATCACTTGTTATTGTAATAGGATTGGACACCTACTTTAGTTTAAGAGTCATAGGGGTGATTTTATGTGGTAGTGGAGTCACATGTTTTGTTGACACTTTCTTGGTGTTAGGTATCATGGTGTCAAATGTAAAAGGCCTACTAAGTGGTAGAGGTAGTAGTGGAGGTAACTTAGCCTTTTATTTTGCTTGGATTGGTGATACTCTAATTAAAGTAGAGGGATGTAGTCCTAAAATTGATGGAAAAGTTCCGGGTGGAAGAGGGAAAATCTTAGAATTTTTTTTAGTTCAAGTCATGAAATTCTAACTTGTGGTTGGAGAGTTAGATCTAATTTCACTTGTGGATGAATTAGATTAGAGACTAGATGTATGCCTAAAGACCTAATCTACTTTAATGTGGTAGACACCTATAATGGTGAGGGATCTAACATAGATGGATGAGCATCTAGTGATTTTAGTGAATAAGCTCTAACTTTATGAAATACCTTAGGGTAAAGGGTAGTGAGAGGGTCGGTAGTAAAGGTTGACACTCATTATGTAGGATAATGATTTTTAAGTTACTCCCAAAATACTGCATGATCTAGATTCATAGAATCAAAAAATTCTAGAATTTTCACTAATCGTGAGAAGGGTTTAGATAGAAATGATGTAGGCCTTACTATTGATTCTTTAGAAGGCTGAGGTGATTGATAAAGAGGGAAATTACTGGTCTCTAGTACTTTGGGCCAAAGAATAGAAAGAGATGCAACTGGGTCTTCTTCGATAGAGATACGAGAAGAGGCATTGTCTTGCATGGGTGGAGGAAAGATAGGTGAAGAAGGATCCTCAAGGGGGTAGAGCATGGGTATAATTACTCCCTAAATATGTTGGTTAACAATAGGTAAAATATGATCCTCCATAAGTAAAAGAAATGGTAAAATTGGTTGAATTGGAGTAGGCAAAATATGTCTCTCATCTAATGTAGGAGTAGATAACACTTACTCTTCTAAGTACAAAGGAGGAGTGGATGTGGTACTAATTTATATTATTGGAGGAGAGGCAGGTGAAAAGGGTTCCTCAAGAGGGTATAACATAGGAATGATGTTGCCCTCAACATGTAGTTTCATAATAGGTAAGGTGTGGTCCTCAAATGGTAAGAGGATATGTAACATTCGTACAAAAGGAACTAGAAATATAGGCTCCTCCTATGGCAAGAGGAGTGGTAAAGGAGGCTCTTCCTTATGTAGGAATAGAATGGGTGAATTAGGCTCTTCTACCCAAGGAGGAAGAATGGGAAAAACAAATTCCACATATTGTGGGGGAGGAGTAGGTAAAATGGGTGCCTCCTTTTATGGGAGAGGTTAGACTAGAGGTAAAGGAAAGATGATATTAACCATATGGATATTATGATCACATGAGTCATTAGCCATGGTCTGAAAAATATTTTGATTGGTTGAATGGTTAGGAATAGTCTATTTGAACACATCCATATTTTGATTAGTAGGCACATTAGGGTTATCCAAGATGAGATCACCTCTATCAAGCATGTCTTAAATAATATTTTTTATTGTTTTATTATTATTAGAATTATGGCCTTTGACTTGATGGTAGCTAAAAAAACATCCTCCTTTTACCAAGTTAAAATAAGATGGGAGGGGTCAAACTATATAGCAGGCTTGATTTGAGGAAGTTTTATGGCTCCTTGTTGCAACAGTTTTTCCAAAATGGAAGTATATGACTCCCCAATGGGATTGTATTTTATTTGTTCATACTGTTGTTGGAATTACTTACTCAAATTTTTGGAAGTCAAGGAATTATGTTGGTTTATGGTTATGGAATAAGGTTATTTAACAACAATCATATTGGTGAACCCTTTAGATTTTTGGTTAGAAGGAGAAGTTTTAGAATAAGAGGAGTCATTCAATTTAGAATTAGCATTCTTACTATGTAACTTGATTCTATCTTCATCTATAGCTTGAATATTGAGTTTCCATACCATTATAAATGATTCATCAAATGTGTAGAAAGTTTGTACTTAGAGTGTGGATGAGATGTGTAGAAAGTTTGTACATGCCCTTGGAAAGAGCTCAATAAGCTCAGGTTGGGGTAAAGAGAAAGAGAGTTGATTGATTAAACCTCTCCAGTGAGTGACAAAATATATGATAGACTCATCATCAAATTGTCTCATATAATAAAGGTCCATAATAGAAACCATTTTATAAAATTTAATAGAGAAATGGTCTAGGAATATTTTTACAAGTTAGGTAAATGAGAAAATGGAGTGTCAAGTTATAGAGCTATACCAATCTAGGGTAGCATAAAAGAGACACAGGGAAAGTGGAAATTAATAATGCATCATCATGTCCTATTTAATAACAAGCATGTCTAAATGCTCACAAATGTTATTGTGGGTCCTCTTTACTCTAGAAATAATTAAATTTGGGGAGTTCTCATTGGATTGGATAAGGCTGAATAGGCATAAAATGATGGATAGGCTCATTACATATTTGGTTGTAAGATAACATACTTTTTGAAATTGACATGGATGTCTCTAGATTTGGCATCTTATCCATCAGCATCTTAATGAGGTCTGGAAGGGGTTTGGTTTGGGAGATACTCCCTAAGTTATAGGGAACTTGATAGGAAGAAGAGTTAGTGTATAATATATCTTGTTATGGTTGTGTTTATTCAAAATAGGGATAATGAGTCATAGGATGGGGGTAAAACTAAAAGGGGCTTGTCCCATTCGGTTAAAGAATATGCTTTGGTTGAATGTTTTTATTGTAGGTTGGGGTGTTGGCATGGATATACTAGGTGAAGGGTGAGTCATAACTTAGGTAATTATAAGTGAAATATTAAATGAGATAGGTACCAAAAAATTCTTAAATGTGGTTAGACTTGACTGAATTGCTTGTGGTTGTGAAGGGAAGGAAGTCACACCAAGGTTTAAGTGGGATTGGGTAGTTGGTTATGCTAGACTTTGGACATTATTTATGGTTGGGTTACTTGTTGAAGTGGTGGTTTGAGTAACCATGGAGAAAATAGTGGAAATAGATAAACCTAAATTTATCTCCATAAAATAAGTTGGCATACCATATAGTGGGCCAACCAAAGAATTATGGGTTCAGCTCATGGTAAGGTAATGCTGAAGGGATGCCACATTATGATCAATAAATTTAGAAAAATCTTGATCTCCTTTAGGCACAATAGGAATTTGGTTTATGCTAGGATTATGCTCTATATCTAAAGTATTTTCCATGGTAGAATCATCAACAAGAGGAGAATGTTGCTAGCTTATGTAATCAATAAGAATTTTGACTTGGGCTCACATCAATACCATGCAAGAAGTATAAATAGTCCTAATACTCTATATTAGTGATAGAATAAGGAAAAAATAGGTTTAAGTGTATGTAAGTAGGTTGTTTTATCTTGTTGTTTTTAGAAAACTATAATTACATAGTCATTGACATCGATCACTTGACCAATGTCAGTAGTTAAAGTCTACCAACATTAGTGGTGTTAAGCGATGTTGATAGGCTAAAGTCTATCGATGTCGGTAGGATTAATTGATGTCAGTCACTATGATATCCTAGGAGATGGAAAATACAATGTTTTAGAAACCAAGAGGTAGAATATTAATAAAACAAAGGATGCAAGAGGTGTGTATAAGGAGAATGAACACTCAAAAAACTTGATATACCAACTTATACAATCTGAGTATTATAAATCATGTTGATTTTATAATTCAATGGAAAAACATCCTGACCAACTCCAAAATATAAAATGCAATAAAAAATAAAAAAAGAACATATAGACACTAATTATTAACTCCTAGAGATTAATTTTAGTTTCATGTTGGCTTATGCCTTAATTAAATAGTGAGAAGAGAATTTGGATACTGAAGGTACTAGAAAGCAATATAGAGCTAGTTTTAGGTTAGTTTTGGTGCTCAAGAGGAAATCTATGTTAGACTAGGTATGTGGCTTGTTATAAGATCTTGCTACCTACACTTCATGGACCTAAATCCAAGAAAAGTTTCTTAGCCAAAATATACCTTCTACTTAGAGTTTATAATCTACTAGAGAATAGAGTGGGTTCTCCCCTTGGTGGTGAAATCCAAGTAGGATAGCCGAGTAGGGTAAGGTGATCCACTAGGTGTTGAAATCTTGATGGACCTTGTCTCATGTGAGTTTAGATGTTTTTTTTTTTGAGTGTGATATAGTTTTGTAACATGGGTGTACTATGATTCATTTATACAGCTTGTAATTAACTAGGTGAGCTAATATGCAACAAACAAACAATGAAGTGTAGTAAGTTTTAAACCCAAATCCAAAGTGTTTTGATTCAAATGAAAAAAATGATGAAATAGGAGAAGAGAATAAAATTTCACTATCCTAATCTACATTCAAGAAAGAGATAAAGAAGAGATTCTTTTAACTTGTAAGAAAAATGATAAGTTTCTTTTAGAGGCAAAAGGAAGAGAAGAGTGACAAGGAAGAAGAAATTTTAGTTTATTGCCGTTAAATAGAAAATAAAATGTTGAATATTTCATTTTGAGGGAGAAGAGAAGGAGAAAGTGAAAGTAATGAAATTTTCACTATAATGCACCTATATGAATGCTTAAAACAAATGATGAACCTAAGGAAAATTCTAGGGTCTCATCGGGCATGCCAAAAATGTTTCACTAAATTTTGAATCTATTTGATGTTTAAGGAGAAATAAAGATGAAGGGTAGGGATTATAGATTAAAGAGAACCCAGATTGGGTGTGTGCCATATCCAAAATATTTTCAGAACTCCTCTTTGGATGAGGAGGACTACCTATGAATAAGGAAGCACTACCACCAAAAATATTTATTAGTAAATATATGAGTGGGTTGCCATGCTACATGCTTATTATTGGAAGTGTCAAACTTCCTTGGGGATGCCAGACCACTTTTTGAAATAAAATTGGTAATGAATAACAAAATTAAATAGAGCATAAAATAGAGAATTCATACCATTCTTGTAGTCTGAGTGTAGTAGAGAGTGACATAGTGCAGGTAATGTGAGTTGTTAATGTTTTTAGAGGTTGTTTGGGCAAGTTCAGGGAGGTTAGTGGAAATACATAGTCATCAACATCAATTATAATACCAATGTTAGTAAATGGATATGGCTGATGTTAGTTATATGATCAATGTTGGTTATGTGACTAATGTCAAAAGGAGTAATAGGTTCTCACGGGGTTATAAAAGACTTTTCTAATTTGAGAGGTGGATGTTGGTCAGGTTTATGAGGTTGGGAAGAGTCATAAAGGGGTTTATAAGTCTCGAGTGGGTCTAGATAGAAGGCTGGTATGTTTAGAGTAGATAAAAATAGGCAAATTAATTTTACAACTCCTCCACAGGCATAGTCAAGATGTTCCTAAAATGATAAACAATATACTATAAAGTAATTATAAAATGATTATTTAAAATAATTACCAAAACATGGAGATATAGTTATCTAATGAAATGGATGAATCATAGATGCCAATTATATGGATCTAATGAGGTATATTGAAGTATTATGTGAACAAAAATACAAGTGTGTGTTGCTGGTTTAGAATAATCTAAGCTTTGTGTAGTATATCAATTCCTAATCTAAACTAACTTATGTAGATTAATGGTAAGCCTGTATGTATAAAATTGAATGCTAAAGCCTGTATATGAATACTTGAGTTTTTTTTTAATTTTTATTGACCTAAACATCAATTTCAAATTTGGCTTAAGTAACCAATGTTGGTGATCCCACCGATGTCAGCCATGGGTTGACTAACGTTGGCAGCATGAGAATAGGTAAAATGGCTATTTTTAGCCTATATTTTGTTCTTTCTTGTGCCAAATGTGGTGTCCATTAGGAAATGATAGAAATTCAAGGTCAAAAAGTATGTAGTTAGGAATTTATTTTTGGGTTGAGAACAGTCATGGGTAGTTAGGATTAGGGGACTAAGTCTTGAGGTGACTCAGAGGGTAAGAACTAGTCTTAGGATGAGGTGGATAGGTAAAGTGGCATAAGTAGTTTTTAATTAACTTAATTAAATATTTTAAATTAACTAAATATGTGAGAGGTAAAAGTATAGGTTAGGAAGGATAATTATTAAAAGTGGCTCAAGGGGGGTTTTGACATAGGGAGTTACACATGTGTGTATGTAATTTTGGTGTCTACATGAGCCATTACTTAGGTTTTTCCTTGGAATGAATATAAATTTTCTAGTTGGATGTATTAGATGCAAAGTAGGGTTATTTTATTTTATAGATAATTTATATAGCATGATCCTTAAAAATCCATAAAAACCTCTACCAAAGCACCAGTGTCCAAAGGATAGATTGAGACTCAATTGATTCACCCCATGGTAAGTATCTCTAAATTTTGTTATTTCATTTTATGGATAAATATTGTAGAAATCAATAGGATTTGAATGTATAACTCCTTACTTGGATTACCTCTATACTTAAACTTTTTATAACTATAGGTATTATTTTATTTCCATATTCCACATTCAGTGATCTAAGCCTTCATTTACCTACCATGATCCTTTATTTATTTTTGTTAAACCATCCATCTTTGTGCCACAAGCTTTAGTGATAACTAAATTAGTTTTATTTCATGTTCTAAAAGGCCTAAATAGGGTTTTTTCATAGTGATATTTGAATAGAAGATTTTGAAACCTATCTCTTAGTGTTATGGGATTAGAGATCTCTTGGTTAGGTTTAGTGGATCTAATTTGGTCATGCCTCTAATATAAAAATTATTGTAATAGATGTTAGTTGATTACCTTATCTGATCTTGGATTCACTATGTATGATAATTTATGGATCTAACTTAATTTTAAGAATACATTCTAGCGAAACTAACATAAATATAACCCTTAAATTTTTAATTTTCAGTCAACTAGAGCACATTTTTCAACCTAGTTCTAACCTCTGTTTATAAATATAAGATCTATGGTAGACTAGGTCATGCTAGTTGACTTAGTTTTTTAATTGTTTATAGGCTTATAATCCATAATAAACTAGGTTGCATTGGTTAACCTATTCATTTTATCTATTTCTATATATAGGATATATAATCAACTAGGTCATGTTTTTCAAATTAGTTATTTTTCATGTTGCCTAAATTTTCAATTGTAGTCAACTAGGTCAGGTTGATCAACCTAGTTCATTTATGTAGTATTCAATTTTTAGTTTTAAACTAACTATGTCATACTTATCAACCAAGTTTTATTTTAATATTCTAATTTTTTAGCTATCTATAGGCTAAAACTTCAACCTATCTGACCTTATTTAACCTCTATGTTTTTCATATTTTTACCTATATAAGACTAAGTCAAGCCTATATGATCTAGTTAGTAGTTAGATATATAGCATTCTAATACAACTAACTAATTTGACCTAGTTGACATAGTTATATTAATCAATTTAATTATAAATAAATTGTGTACTTCAAATTTCATTAATTATCTCAATTTTTCATTTATGTTTTTCAAAAAAAATTACTGTCTTTCAAAAAAATTATCTATATTTACAAGTTTTTTAGTTCTATAAAACTATATCAAATAGTAAAGTAGGTTAACTTGGATAGTTTAGTTATATGTTTGTTTTATTTCACAAACAAACTATTTTGACTTGGCTGACAATGTTTTTTTACCCTATTTTCATAATAGACTAGATCAACATGTCTGACTTTGTTACATTCTCTTTTGCAACTAGATTGATCTAGTTGACCTTACTTTATGTGTTTATTTTTTAGCATTGGTAATGTAATTCACTTTCATTTCATGGTAATTAATCTAATATTTAATTTGAAAATATTTGGTTTCCTATTTACTTAATTTCTAAAATTACAAATTATTTTTTGACACTTTATTATCACCTTTTTAACTCTATCCTAATCTCCCTAGAAAGTATGTATTAGTAGTTTTAAATCTACTCATCTAATCTCATGAAGGGATACACAACACTTTGTTTATAATATTTTTATATCATTTATATATATCATGACATGAGAGGATTTCTTTAATAATCATATCTGTAACATAGAGCTAAACCCATTCTTTAGTTTCCACATACCTCATGGTATAATAGAAACACCTATGATTTCCTTTTGTATTAAACCTTAAGAATCGATCCATCTATTTGATCTTGTGGTGCATCAGTTAGTAGTTAATTTTGATATGTTAATTCCACCTTACCCTTGAAAATGAGTTTAGTGGGCTATGGGAATTGTACCTCTTCTATAGTTATAACTCTAGAACATTGGATTGTCATTATTCAATAGACAAGGAAGTATATTTTGAAGCCTAAAAATAAATCAAATCATTTAAATATGTCCTCTTGATCTTAATTTTAGATAATTATTTAGTATTAGTATTTACAAAATTATTTCTACATGATTTTTACTATTCTCTATTGTATTTCAAATTCCATTAACCACCATTGATATAATTATATGTTATGTGTTCTAACTATTTATGTATATTGTCTATTTTTTTTTCCAAAATAAATCATCCAAATTAATATTAGATTCAACTAAGTTAGCCAAATCAATAGCCTAAAGTGGTCTTTTCCTACCTATACAACTAAATTGACTATCTCAACCTAGTAGGCTATCAAAATCTATCTTTCCCATATTTCAAACTATGTTGACCATCTCAGCCTAGTATGTTTATAGACTATTATATTTTCATGTCTATCAAACTATATCAACCAACTAGACCTAGTAGGTCTCTTGATTGATATTTTTTCCTCCTTGGTAAACTAGGCCAACCATATCGACCCAGTAGGGTTCCATTTTTTTTATCTACCTAAATAATGTTGTGCCCTAACATACACACCTCCCATTTTCAAAATTCAAATAGAGACCCATTTTTAATTAGATATTATTGTTTAGGGTTTTTATAAATTAGAAGTATATGACATAGAGTCTGAAAGAAAAAAATTAAGTAAACTTAATTTCATGGTAAAATGAATTTATTTGCCTCTGTTGATCTCTATTAATTTATTTATATTATTTAATTCAATTTTTTATAATATCTCAAAGTTATGGGGGAATTTAAGTTGTGTATAATACATGATAAAATATTTAATTTTCATCTTTGTTTTTAGCTTATGCATATGTATGCTTACTATATGATTTAATGGCTAGTTGAGTTGACACATTTTTATTTTAGTCAAGTCTTTGTCTATGTTATGTATTAAACATGTTATTTAATACTTAGGAATCTCCTAGGCCCTCCTATATCTCATTTTATATTTACACACAACATTAATTTACTAACCTGAAGCCTACGTAAATAATGCAAGTCACCTTGAGGTGACATCACCACAATCATCTATGCAAAGTCACCTAAAAATGTGGATCATTGGTATCTTGACAAGCGTCATCATCATGTTATCCCATAGGTGATTTTATCATGGAACTTTGTATATAAAATCATAGGAAAATGGAATAATGAGATACATCTACATGTCATTATCCCACTAGCCTAGAGATGAGGTCAACATGGACCTTTACATAAAAATTCTAGGTAAATAAAATAATGAGAGTCATCCACATGTGATCATATAGCTAGCCTAGAGGTGATTTCAACATGGACCTTCATAAAAATAATCTAAGTAAATAAAAATAGTGAGATACATCCATAGGTCATCATCATGTTATTTTATGATCAAAGATACCAAGCACGATAAGATACAACTTAGCTAGGAGTACAATAGTGACACACATACATGTGTCCTCATAAGCCACATAATAAACTAATGAGGAAATAAAAACCAAGATCAAAGGAGAATAAAATATACACCTATCATATTATAATGACTAAACACCTCAAAGGATGCACAATAAGCCACATGGTAGCAAAAGCCATAGAAGTTGGTATTATGAAATTCAAATACAAAGAATAAATAGGGAAAAATTGAAAATAATTGATACACTTAATTCACATGAACTAAGAAATTAATTCATTCAATTATAAAATATAATGTAAATAAATAAATATATTTAAAACTACCATCTCCAATCTAATTACATTGCCTCCAAGTTATCCAGAATATTGCAAATTCTGAGCTCAATGTGCAAATTGTGAATACATAACTCTATTACAACCAAGAATTTATAGGTTTTTTCATAGATCAAATAATTTACAAATAAAATAATCAATGTATTTATTATATTGCATCCCAATCCCCTTTTCATACTCTATTGTAGGGCTAATTGAATACATAGATACAACATTTGATTCATTGGCCCTTAACCATGAGTTCAAAAACTATTATTCCATTTGAGATATGGTTTATGTAGTCAAGACATATAAGTACAAGGATAAATATCCATTTTCATATGAAGATACAAATATGACCTCTTAGCCATCAAAGTAATTGGAATTCAAAATTTAATAGCTAAGCTAGAGGTAATGCTCTACATTGACCTACTATTTGATTTATTCATGAATGGAAATGGTACTAGGAATATACTGCACTTCAGGCTTAATAAAACAAAAATTACATACATCAGTGGTAATTATTAAAAAAAATGTTGATAGAAAGCTACAAGAATGGGTTGACAACCCATACAAATTTGTATTTGATGACCCTACCTTGGTTATCCCCATTTCAATCTTTAGACTAGGGGTAAAATTTACCATGGCCTTATTGAACATAATAAATGGTTTTTAAACCATCACCTATGCTAAATAGGTATGGTTACCTCAACTAGATATGGTTTTAACTTCCAAAAAAATTATTAGATTAGAAAAGATCATCAATTCTAATTTGATTTTAAAACTCACAAATCTTAGAAGTTTCCTAGATGGGAATTTGTACATGATGTCCTATATAGTAGATGAATTTATTATAATTGTGCATTCATATTATGAGCATCCCTAGGAACTATCTCCTAATCACCCCAAATATAAGATATGTGATGATTTCAATGTATTTCATGCACATAGATTTAGGAAGAACGTGAAGAGGCTGACTTGGAATTTTTATCCCATTGTGTATCAAACAATTTGTGGGAATAATATGCCTAAGATTTATGACCTTATAAAATAAACCATTTAAAATATGGGTGATTAATAATTGTACCCTGAGTGCATAGTAATACAATTGAAGGCACAAAGGCATTCCCTTTATACCTCCCATGATTTTTGACTAAAAAAGTGGTCAAACAAGATATTGTTTCCAAACTAGTGGATAATATTGACACTTATTTGAGGAAGGCCAAGAAAGTATAAATCCATCCAACACCACTCATTATTGAAAGGGTGAAATACATAAGGTGGGATCACCTCCAATTAATTGGAAAGATTAGGGCACATTATGGGTTCAAACTAGCACCTTTTAGACATTGGAACCCAAGAAATAATGTAAGAGAACACATTAAAAAAATGAAAGAAAAGTAAGGATCAATTATGGGCACCATTATTATGACCATGAAAACATATTTATAAATGTTAAAGATGATTCTAAAGTAGTTATAAGGATGTGCAGGGCCAACATGTATATGATTATGGCACAAAGGATTCAATATGATCCTACCATCACTAGGGAGGATGTTAAGAGGATTGAGCAGTAGAAATGGGTTTCTAAAAATACAACTAAAGATTAATGACTTGTAAGTCCTTGTACATCAACTAGACTTTTATCCATGCTTCCTTTCCTCCTATTAACCATTACCCAGAAATTAAATATTCCTTATTTTATATATCATTTACATGTTGATTCACTTTCTTTGTATATACTAGTATTAATGCCCCTATCCACTATATTTGCATCTCCACTGCCTATCATTCTTTCAATTATCATTATTCCTCCATCTTCCTCGCCATATGATACCACTTTAGTCCCTCCATATCCCATCCCACCTTCAATTGGTATGGACTATATTATTAAAAAACCAATAATTAAATATATAAGAAATCCCAAGACCCCTCTCTTTTCACCTCGAAAGGTGGAGGTAGAGAAGAAGCAAAATGGTTCTCCCAAGGAAATGAAAAAAGATAAGAAAGGGTGATCTAATATTATACCACATGTATATTTATGATAGTGTATAGGAAGATAACATATGGGGTGATGAAGAAGAGTGGGTATCAAAGAATTAAACAAAAGAGACAATAATTTGATGAGACAAGACATAAGAAGATGATCAATAGATGGCTAATAAAATCACCCAGTCATGAGGGACATAATTATTTTAGGAATCTAAGGAAGTAAACCAATGAAGTGGTAACTAAAGGGGCACTAAATGACTATCAGACAAATATGGGGATGTGGAAGGAAATGTAGAATCAAATCCACACATCACAAAATGGGGGCCATCCCCAACTATAGCCTTAAGCTCAACACCTTAGATCACTATGATGACAACTACAATAACTAGTATCCTATCTATCTTTCCCTTAGTTATAAGTCCTCTAAGTCCACATTATTTGGAACCTCCCTATATTATTTAAACTAATAGTAATTTCAAAGAATATTTTCATTCTTTGCATTATTCAATCAAAATAAATTTGCCATAGGAAACTACAATGCCAATTATATCTACCACATACTAACATGCTATTATGGGACCTACCACCACTATTATGACTACTAAGGATACAAACACTTTTGTTATCGAATATTTAAAAAACCTATTGAGCACCCTATTAACCTACTTATTCTTTAGTTGAACCAATCCATGGTATCATGAGCCAAGAAAAGTGGTATATTTTAAAAACCTCTTATGAACATTTTTTTCTACCATATCTACCCACTAAGATAAATACATATTTGGATATGCCTATTGGCCAAACACCCTAGGTAGACTCACCTAGCATCTTAGTATTCAAAGTATCTAGAAAGGCAAAATATGTGATTGATACCAGTCCAAGGATATGTTACTGGATGAAGGAAAACTATTCCTCCTTTTCTTAAATATGGATATCAAGGAAATTATACCTCTAAGATATTTCCCCTCAACCACTCCTAAATCAAAAATAGATAAAATAGATAAACAAGTTATAATTGACATTACTTTGTGGATCCAATAGTTTCAAAAGGAAAAATTGTGGAAATAGGATTTGGTGATGATTGAGCAACCCATAGTGAAGTTCCATTTTTACAAATATACAAACACTTTGAGAAAGGTGAAGAGGAAGATTTTTTTTGTTTAGGGTCAAAAATTTGAGTTGGGACAAAGAGATGACATATTCTTTTTAACTAAATGAACAAAAATAAATCCCTTAGATGTAGACATATATAGGGAATACCCCTATCCTTTTGTATATGCTACTAGGGGAGTCTTAAAATGTACGTTCAAAAGTTTTGATAATCCTATAAAAAAGAAACTATAGGTAATTACTATCCATGATCCTAAATAAATAGTATAAAATTTGTAGGAGGTATCTAAGATGCTATTTGACACCATTGGTTCTATAATGTTCATAAAGGACACCTCCCAACCCAAGTGGGGAGACATCTTTCAATTATCCAATAAAATAAAAGGTATTTATGGAAAAATATGTTTTATAAGATAGGAAATGAGGAATAAGTGTTATGGAAACCTATATTTAATAACAACATCTGAAGTTGTTTGGCCACAAAATTTTATTTCTATAAATAGAGACACTCTACTTGAATGGCATTAGGAGATGCAAGATTTGTCCAAAAATTTATAAACTAAGAAAGGTAAAATATATCTATCCTAATAGAATTAAAATTTACTCAATTGATAACTTTATAAGAGCAATTAGTGCCCAAACCCATTTTTGAGAACATCATGTGAGAAGTATTAAACATATTTAGAGCAGAGATTGAAGGCACTATTTATATAAATAGTGATTAAATAATGAAACTAGTAAATTTTTCAATGGATAAAATTATAGGGTCTGAGTCACTACATTTTGAGGTAAGATATCTAATGGAAATACATAACAAATTGATGGATAAGCTTCTTCAGTTATTCAAAAGAGTTTTGCTTGATTTTGTGACCATAGATATTGACTTCTAAGCAAGTCGTGCACTTTACCTATAGATGGAAGTAGCCAAAAAAGTCACTTTAATAATAGGGGTTATGCATGTTCCACCTAAAAGTGCTCAACTTAAAAATTATACACTAGTGTAAACTCAAAGTGGGCATACTTATATGTCACTTATGGAAATTACATCTAAAACTACGTTGGCAACTACGTTGTGCTTATCTACAGTTTTAGTGTTTACTCTAGTTGCAACACAAATTTTAACTTCAATTCCATGGAATTTGAAATTTAATTCATCTATGTCATAGTTTTATTCTTTTATCAATTCTACACTAGAACTTTTTAAATATAAATATCCATTTATATTTTGAGTTATGGTGGAACTGCTAGTTCATAATTCATTTAGTTTATATATATATATATATATATATAATATATATATATATATATATATATAATCATGGGTGGTGAAGGCATCATATCTCAAGGGAAGTCTAGAAATAAATATCTAGAAACAACACTATATGATAATCTCACATAAAGTATGCATCTATAATAATGATTGCTCAAAATAAAATCCTTCATCTAAAATACTATATATATATATATATATATATATATATATATATATATATATATATATATATATATATATATATATATAGTATTTTAGATGAAGGATTTTATTTTGAGCAATCATTATTATAGATGCATACTTTATGTGAGATTATCATATAGTGTTGTTTCTAGATATTTATTTCTAGACTTCCCTTGAGATATGATGCCTTCACCACCCATGATTATTTATACTTGTATCTTCCTATTCTAAGTGGATGACAATTTAATTGTTAAGATTAATAGTAAATTTTGAGAAGTTATGTGATTTTAGTCTTGATGTGGAAAATATGATTCTTATCCAACTTTAAATTATTTAATAATTTATATCATTTTAGTTTCTTAGTAATTGGGTTGTGCATGATTTATCTCTTTGATATATAGTTATTCATGTTGAGCTATTATTGATCTTAGTGTCTTTTTCATAAGAATCATAATCTCCCCTTGTATATGTGTTATTGTATTCTTACAAATGTGACAAAATTTGATTTTATGTGTTCAATTACGTTGTATTTTTCCCCCTTTGAATCATAACTATTTTTTATTGTTATTGTGCTAAAATAGCTTGTATAAAATATTGATCCTTCATGATTTGTACAACCTCTAGTTCAAGTGATGGCATAGAAAAGTTTCATCTAGAGTGGTCCAAAATCCTCCTTTTCTACCTTACCTTTCTCTCTTTTTTAGTTTATTTTGATCTTGTCCACATTAGGTTAGATCTGTCATTAGTCCACCCATCTTCATTAGATTTATATTCATTCATATCTGACTCATTCATGGTAAACAAATTTACTCACTCATTTTTATTCCACCTATAGGTTTATTTACAAAACCAAATACCCAATAACTTGTGTCTTGGAGTGTATAATTTTCACTAATCCTAAAATATTAGAGGGTACCTCATAAACATTTTTGGAGTGTGCATAAAACCTAAATCAATAGATTAAACTTAATTTGGTGTTATTAGAAGGGATTGAACCTCCACCTCTATTTACTTTATAAATAAATAATTTTATTTGCACTAGAAGAACTCAAAATATTAACAAGGTCAACATCAGACCCTAATTTGTTATTCTCACATTTTTAAATCCTAATAAAATTTAGTTCTGATAATGGAGTTAGGAAAGAACCCAAGGCATAATCATTTTCTCTAGATAGATAAGCCTATCTTCCACTATTTCCAATGTCCTAACACCAATAACTAACTTTAACTTGACTAAATAGAACTACCATCAATGTCATTGTGGATATCCATGATCTACCCAAAAACCCTAAGAAATATCTTCTTTTTCTCCCTTAGGAATAGATAATGTTGAAGAACATATTAAGGTCTATGAAATTGATTTAGGGATTTTAATGTAACCTATGAATACATGTCATGTAGAATATTTAACTTCACATTATAAGATGCAACCTATTATTGGTTTCTTAATGTTTTATAAGGTTCAATCACCTCTTCAGAAGAATGTCAAAACACCTTTTTGTCATAGTTTGTCTATGTTACCAATGCAAGTGTTATTTATCAACACTTTACAAACATGAAAAGAGAGACAAATGAGCCAAATTAAAACCTTCAATGATATATTATAGAATATGTATAACATACTTCATATTTACTACAAACCTAATAATATGTTGGCACTTGATATGTACAAGAATGATTTGGACCCTCTAACTACTATCTTTATATGTAGAGTTGTCAACATTGATACACTAACTTTGGGTTATACCTAATCTATAAACTTAGATAAATAATTGAACCCTCATATACAATCTCTAGCCCCACTTATTCTTGGTCCTATTTTTCTAGCTTTCAGTCCAATTCCAAATGTAAATAAAAATATTATGGCCCAAAATCAAAACTAGGTATAGAAATACTTACCTTTAACCCAATCTCCACCTAATCATCATCTCAATTTCTTGAACAATTATGTTCATAAATATCAAAAAATAAACTAGTCCTGAATACTAGTCAATATTACTACATAGGGTACTAATTCTGATTAAAAAATAAATAAATTAGAATCAATCTAGAGGATGGTGTAGAAATAAGTAAATGAGTTTTTAAACATGTAGAAATGTATGGGTAATATTAAAGTAAATAATACTAATTAGAGATTAAAATTACATAAGTTTAATAGACCTTTTAACATGTCTGGGAAAAATAGAGAGTGACAGCCACCTAAAAAGATGCCCTATATCAACATCATGGAAGCAACCCTTCCAAATTGGTGTCAAGTTTATAAAATGACAAAACATGGTGAGCTAGACTACATCGAGTTATACATACCCTTCAATATCTTTCAAAAATATATGAGAATGCAAAAATGTTTTGCACATGAAATATAACTGTCATCCTCTATTGATCTAAGACATTCTACTATAATAATGATCTTCAAAACTTATTATCTCTAATTTCTATAAGAGGATGAGAATGAGATATAAGATAATATATATGATATCTATGTATTCTAATAGTTATAAAAAAAATAAATTACAATTAAAGTATTAAACAACTTATGAATAATTTAATGCCTACCAATAATAATGATACTACTCTAGATTCACAGGCCAACAACAGTTCATGTCCCCCTAGGAGGGAACATAAAAATATAAATCAGGACTAAGGATAACATTATTAATGACATGAATAAGATGAAGGCCAATATAACCCCACATGAACTAGCTCAAAGCACTAAACAAATAGAATTATTTTTCAAATCCATGAATAAGAAATACTCTACATCTGACAAATCAAAATTTGTGCATGTAAATATGATGGTATTGAATGATAAACTTGAATAATTATCATTTTTGTTCAATTTTTGAATGCTTAGAAAGAATGTGTATATCTATTTGGTTTATTCAAGTGCCTCAAACAATGTGATGTTAACATATGTGTGCAATAAGTTATGCCTAACTCCAAATAAGTCAAATATAGTGGTCTCACAATTGGGCAAGTTGTATATCCCATATATTGGAGAATTAACAAACTTGTGCATTCAATTCATATCTAAACCATGTGCATAATAGACCATTGACATATTTTTAATAAACATTCAATAATCATACAACCAATTGCTAATCTGGGATTAGTCTAAGACACTAAATGGATCCATGGCCACTAATGTTTCACACATGTAGTTACCCTGAAAAGGAGTAGCTAATCATATTTAGGTGGATAGATAACCAAATATGAAGTACTTGATTATTGATTATAATTACACTAATGATAAAGTGGATTTAATGTATTCATATGTGGGATTTATACATTCACCATCAAATAAGAGATGCTTGAATAAAAATTGAAGTTCTATTTTAGTTATTGACTCTCTATTTTGATAAAGCCAAATCAAAACAATGTTCTTGTGTTGGTGTATACCTAACAAACCAAGATGGTAAAAAATACCTAAATACATGTATGTTTTAATTTCATTGAACCAAAAATAGAAATGAGAATGAATCTTTGATCATCTAATTGTAGTTTTCACTCAAGCATAATGTTAAGAAATTATAGATCTTTGGTGACTCAAAATGGGTGGTCAATCAAATCAGTAGGAAGTACCAATGCAAGATCACTTATCTAATGAATTAAAATCACTAATTTTAGGACCTAATCAAGTCTTTCAAATCATTTGACATCAAGGTTATCCAAACAGAGTAAGACTACATAACTTACTTGTTAGCAACTTCAAGTGTTAATCTAGCACCATTGTAGGAGTCAAAGATGTAGAAGTTCTCAGTGGAGATATTTATTTGCCCCTGTATCCTAGATATTTTCAAAAACTTATATTTTTTCAAAGATGAAAAATAGATCATGTAATTCTTGAATAGATATGGAGGTTTAGAGGATTAGATAATAGATGAAAAAGATGTCAAATCCATGCATGGTAAAGACATGGGAGAAGATGTTGGTTTTTAATTAAAAGATAACCACATCCCTCTGGGCATGGTCTCCTTGGAGTGATTTTTTTATATATACACTAAATATAAAAATAAAAAACCATCAAGGGATATTGAATCAACTTTCATCAAAGAAAACTTGGGAACTGACTAGCACCCTCAACATATGAATGGAGTCTTGAGCTACACTAAAATTGAGAAATAAAATATGAAAGACCTCCTAGTTGAATAAAAAGACTTGGTGGCTTAGACATATAAAGACATGAAATTATTTAATGTTATATTCATTACACACACTATCCCACTCAGACTAGAGCAAAACCCTTTCAGGTAGAGATATTAGATAGTTAATCTAATTTTAGATCCCATTATTCAAACAAAAGTGTAGAAACTATTAGAGTCCAACATTGTCTTCCCAATTAGGAATTGTACTTAGGTAGCCAATTTGGTACAAGTCAGGGAAAATAATATATAAATCATGATTTATCTCAATTTTAGGAACCTAAATAGAGTGTCAAATAAAGATATTACCCATGCCTTTATTGGATGAGGTAATTGAAATGGTGCTTAGATCATATGTGTTTTTTTATTCAATAGATTCTCTAATTACAATAAATTACTGTTAGAGGTAGAGAATCATATGAAGACTAACTTCATAATAAAATGGGTGACTTTCACATATAATAAGATGCCATTTAGCCTAATTAATACATGAACAACTTTATAGAGAGATATGGACTATGATTTCTAAGGGCTAGTTATAAATTGCATCATAATAAACATGGATGAGATTCTTTTATTCTCCATAGTTAGAGATGATGATGTAGACCCTGTCTAAAATGTGTTAGATAGATGTATAAATTATGGGGTATGTATCAACCCAAAGATCATCCTTAGAGTTACCAAAGGCAAGATGTTGGGAAATTTCATCACCAACTATACATCGATTTAGATAGAGTTTAGGCCATAACTAAGTTGAAAATTCCCAATAGAAATAAGGAACTAAAGTTCTTCTTTGGCAAGATAAAATTTGTGTAAAAATTAATTTATGGATTTGTAAAGATTGTCAAACCATTAAACACTATGTTGAAGAAAGATGCTAAGATAAAATGGATGATAGAAGCTTATAGATATTTCCAAGCCATTAATACTATTATTTATCAATTTGTACTTATGATTAGTCTATAATTCAATAAAGACTTCAATCTTTATTCATTTACTTCAGAACATACCATAGTTATTATACTAAAACAAAATGTGGATGACAATGAAAATCCCTTTACTTTCATAAGCACCAATTTAAAGGATGCAAAATTGAAATACTCTATTATAGATAAGTATATTTATGCCTTCATTAAATTAGTTAAAAAAAATTTATGCACTATATTTTATGAAACAAAACTTATGCCATTATTCTAGAACTTATTATCAAGATCATGCTTAGACATAATGAACTAGGCAAAAGAAGAGGCATGGGTGGAAATGGTTATAGGCCAAGGTATTATCTAATTTATAACTAAGACTTATCCATGCATGAATATTAAACAAATTAATGATACTTAGTTAACTCATGGTGAGTGGTACACTTTAATCATCCATTACTTGCTCATAGGTATATACCCCCATGAGATAAACAGAGAGAAGAAATGAGCCATCAGGCTCAAATTAGTTCATTATATTATTAAAAAGGGAGTCTTATATATAAATAACAATGAAATTATCTACCTAATATGTGTTAAAAAAGAGGAAATTTTGGATTTCATAGATAACCCACATTAGAAGATAGGTAGTGGGCATCCCTTAGGTAACATAACAACTCAATTTTTTTGAGGATGGGATACTATTAGCCCATAATATTCAAAGAGGCACATAACCATGTCAGGACCTCCCATGAATTTTAGGTATTTATGAAAATAGAAGAGAATACTACCATGCCTTTGTAGCCAATCATTAAAGGATGCCCCTTTACCCAATGTGGCCTTGATTTTATTAAGGTGATAAATTGAAACTCTTCAGTAGGGCATAAGTTTATCCTTACATACACTAATTACTACACCAAGTACCTGGAAACTATAGAAATAAATAATTATAGATCAATTTATGTTATCAATTTTATAGAATAAAATATATTCACTAGGTTTGGCACTCTTATTTCCTTAGTTTGTGATAATGGTCCAACTTTTCAATCTTATGAATTTATAGAATGGGCTTATGATAATCAGATCACAATAAAATTCTCTTCAAAATATTATCTGCAAGGGAATGTAGCAGATGATTCTAACAATAGAAATATGATGGATACCATTAATAAATCATCCAAAGATAAACCAAGAGAATGGCATATCTTATTAAAAAAATGCACTCTGGTAAGATAAAACAAGGTATAAAAAAATCCCTCAAGGATTCACCTTTTCTGCTAGTATATGGGCAATAACTAGTCTTCCCCATTACTTTTCAAATACCAATGTATTTATTCATCCTAGAGTACATGGGGGAAGACAAAATAATATAATATAGACTACTTGACATAGTCTAGATGGAAGTTTTAAGAATTAAAGCACTACACAACTTCAAAAAACATTAAGATGTTATCAAAATATTCTATGATAAAAGCTCCAAGATAAAATCCTTCAAGATCTTTGACCTAATGCTTTCATGAGATATAACACATTAAAATAAATGAAAACATGATAAGTTCATTAATTTATGTGTTGGACCATATTAGATATTAGAGATCCTATGTAAGAATGCCTTTCAATTGAAAGACCCTCAAATTATTGATGTCATCTTTCCAATCAATGGATAGTTTTTGAAGCACTTCTTCATAGCTGACCGAATTGGAGAGGTCTCAAAATGACTTTTAGTGTAAATTTAGATGTAGGGTTAGAGTATATTTATTTCCTTATAGGTTAAATTTCTAGATTTCTAGAATAGTTTATGCTTTTTAGGATTAGCCTTTCTTGTTTTTACATTTACTTTAAGTATATTAGTTATTATGATTTTTGGATTAGTTTTAAAGACTATTAAACATACCACCTAATTTACTACATAAAGGTTATGTTGAGATAAACATACCCCAAAATTTGAAAAATGGGGACCCTTGTGTCAAATTATGTAAATTTATGCCTTAAAATTTAAAATTTACTTGATCATAATGTCACTAGCATGTTTGCATATTATTTTTATTTGAATATCATCCACATGATGATGTGTTTGGTTTTTTTTTTCATGGATCTATGTTAATCTTGCCCAATTTTGATAACAATGGATCTTATTATTTTAGCTTACATGTCTAATGGGGTTTATTTGGAACATATAATTTTTGGGCTTTGTAATTTTAATGGTTTTATCTCAATTTGGCTTTTAACAAGCCTTTAGTTTGATAAAAGCAAAATTAAATTCATGTTTGAGCATCATGAAACCCTTGGTTAATAAACCCTAGATTAATCCCTTTGAATCAAATACAAAATTGGTGAGAACAAATTAGATGAGAACACTCTTAGAATGCTATGGACTTAGTATAATTTTTATACTAAGGCTTGGACATGTTTTAAACACAACCTAACCTTAGTCTAAAAATTATATGTTTGGTCCCTTTATGTCTCGATCCCCTTTTTACCTTTTATCTTAAGCATGGTCTAAATTTATTGTTTTCAAGATCCTTTTATTATGTTCTTAGCTTAGTATAAAGTAGCACATGGCTCCTTTTACTATAAACTTAGTCTAAAATCTTAGTCCAAAAGTCTTATTCATGTTTCTTAACATAAACAACACCTTATTCCTAAGACTTTATCTGAAGTTCCATATGTCTCTGAGTCTTAACTTAAACACTATGTTCCTTTATAGGATCGGTGACCCACATTTACTCAAACGATGTTAATTAGATGGTGTGAAATGAGCCTGATAAGTTAAAGACTTTAATCCATAAAACCAATCTCTCTCAACCCCACGGATCAAGATCAATGATCCACATTCATTCAAATCACCAAGATCCCATGGATCGAGATTGAAATGGGTCCCCACATTTTTATGACATAGACTTACCCTAAATTTTTACCCTAAGGTTTTAATTGTGTTTATTAATACAATAAAAGCTTAGGGTAAAATTTTATGTTATGAATTTATTATTTAAAGGGTCCCTTTTATCATATTTCAAGCTTAGGATTTATGTTTACCTAATATAGGGTCCTTTTTATCATATTTATAACTTAGCTTAAAGACCTTAGACTAAAATTTATTTATAAAAATAAAAACATTAGTCTTAAGAATTTGGTTTAAATTTTATATTCCTAGGCTTACTCATTCTCCTTTTTATATAGGAACCAATCATGTTTGACTTCCTAAATCACAATCAATGACTCATGCTTAATCAAATGAAGTTAATCCAATGGAGCAAGATCAAAATGGAAAATTCAAGCTAGGGAACCTAATTTAAACATCGAGCATCTTGCCAAATATCAATGATACATGTTAAAGCATACAAATCCAAATGAAAAAAGTGTATCAAGTTAATATTATTAAATATATCTCTGAGTTAATACAAGACTACCACATGGTGAAAGCATATTAATTGGTAAGATTGACAACGTGTAGAGATTAGAAGGCCTACGAGACTACCAAGTTTCACAACCTTAGAACCTAGTACACATTAAAGATTAAACACCTCTTAGAGATCAATGTAGACTTTTCAAAGGTCACAAAAGCATTGAATAATTGCCAAGTGGCACACATAGAAAAAATAATGAACCAATACGTGATAAATGGTAACCTTGGAAAATAGTCTTGAAGATAAGTTTAAAATTGATGGTTGCACACCCATCAATGATGTCCATGGAAATATAAAATGATAGTCATGAGGACATCAATTTAAACATAGAAAAAAAACTTGATGATAGGTTTAAAATTTATGGTCATGTGCCCTTCAATGGCATTCATGTGAATTTAAAATGATGGTTGTGAAGACATCAATTTTAAGATAACAAGGAACTTTTATGATTCATTTAAAATTGATGGTCATACACCCATCAAAGATGTTCGCATGGATGTCAAATGATAATTATGAGGAAATAAATTTCAATATAGCTTCTTGGATACAAATTCAAAGGCAATAGTCATAATTTAAACACTAATAAGTAAGTCTACCATGAAAATGCCACATAGATGCCATCGTGATACCACATAGATAGAAAATGACAAAACTAAAGATTTCGTGGGCTCAAAAAGGCAAAAGTATAAATTCAAGAATCTAAATGAAATATAAGGAACAAACTCACTTAAATTCAAATAGACACCACTAATAAAGATTTGAAAGGACTTGAAGAAGAACCCTAATGTCTAAAAAATCTCTAATCTAACCCAAAATTCATCAAAATTGAGTTTGGGAGATCATATCATCATCTGAGCAAGTGCAATTGAGTCCAAGATCAAACTGTAGATCACTAGTGAGAAATTTAAATAGAATCTTATCCATGGCAGCTATAAAATAAGCCAAATAAGGTATATATATTTATTTTACCTCATAAATAGAGGGGAGAATCTTCAAGGACACATAATTTTATGCAATAGCTTTAAACATAGGAGACAATAATTGGTCTAAGATTTTTTGGATCATTAAGGAGCTACCTACCATCACCAAGGAAGATGATAAGAATTCATGAGTAAAGAGGAGGTAACATGACCTATTTTACATTCAAATGACAAGGCTTCATCATGATGTGGGAAAAATAGAGGTACTTCCCTACATAGATGTCATATCCCCTATTTTTAAAGATTTCAAGATTGATAATGGCATGTTGATAAATGAATATACTCTCAAAAGTATAACATATACTTTTCCCATTGATTTTGAAAACTAATATAATTTTCCTAAATCCCAAGTAGATATAGCCATAATCAATGAATGGTCTAAGAAAAATGACCTAATAATTATCCTCACTCCATGGCTATACTATAGAAATCAAGTCTTCTCTGATCTCAATAACAACATCCCTATTAGCTAATTATAACCTATGATCAAAAAAATTATGGATTTAATGAATAAACTATTTGGGAATCTTACCACCACTTATTTTGACATAATCTAGGTCCCCTTGGTATATTTTATGGTTGAAAAGGAACTTAGCCCTCCCATTGGTGAGGTTGTTATCACATGTTCATGTAGGCAAATTTTTGTAGTCAAGAAAAAGACTAGGAACCAATTCTACATGATGCCCCACCTTTTAAATTCCCTCCTTGCCACTACCAAGATATCTAACTTTAGATGATGGTCACCTAAGGGTACACAAATAGTATCCCAATTCTACTCAAATTTGCACATATTTAAGTACAAGGATCGCATTCATTTCATCTGTGACTATGTCTATCCATCATTGGCTGAGGCCATAAGTAGAAATCCAATGTCAAGATTTGGTCATGTTATACCTAACACCCCACTTTTCCAAAATAAAATGGGGACCCACCTTTTTTTTAAAATATGATCTTTCATATGATTATGCAAAATTTAAGAAATCTAGGACATTTCACTTTTTTACCGAGATGTTATTGGCATTATGTTTATTGTGTTTATGAGAGTAAGTTATGTATTTTAGATAAATTTTTCATGTCTGTAGTCTTTTGGGGAACTCTTCTAGACTTTTTACAAAATTATCTTTTAGATTTTAAATTTTGGTAAATTTGTAGTCTTATTCTCTTTCTAGCTTATTCTTTCAAGAAGCCTTATTTTGTCAAAGAAATTATTGTGGATGTTTTTATCTAAAACAATTCTCCTGAAACAATTTAGCCTATAAACTTTTGGCTTTAAGGAATTTTGGACCACATACACTTTACCTAAAATTAATTCCTCAATGGATTATCCCTTTGGCCCTATCTAACTTATCTTTAGAAACTTTGGAAATGAGCGTTAGCCTTATGAGAGTACCCTTCAAGAATTTTAGAAGTACCCTTTGGCCTTTATGAAGTAGATCCTTCAAGAAAAAAAATTCATGGTCAAATACCCTATAAATTAGACCCTTTAGACTATTTCCAAAGTACCCTTAGACATTTTGAAATTACCCTTAGGAGTTATTTAAATGCCCTTTTTACCTTGCCATCGTACCCTTCATCCTTTTGTAAATTAGACCCTTTAGGAAAAATTTTACCAAAAAGTAGACCATTTGATTTCTTTCAACCTACCCTTTCAAACCCTTCCAACTAGCCCTTCGCCCTTTCTAAATTGACCATTTAACCCCTTTTTAACCACTTGTTTTAAGGTACATACCCTTTGGATTTTATGTTGCATACCCTTAAAAAAAAATTGAACCCTTTACCCTATGAGACTTATCCTTTAGGATATTTCTTTTGACCTTTTTGCCCTATAAAATTGCCCTTTGGCCTTTGTCAATGAACCTTTTCATAATGGATATGCCCTTTAGGATCTTTTTCCTACACCGTTTCCCTAGACCATTTCCTTCAGACCTTTTATTTTAGATATTTTATATGATATAAAATCTCTAAAGTAATTCTTATAAAGGGAACTTTCCCTTCAAACTTCTTGAACTGACCCTTTGAGTTAAAGGCACATCCCCTTTTGGTTTTGTGAAAATTACCCTTTGGGACCTCTGAAGTGACCCTTATCCATATGAAAGTGCACTTCATAGATCAAAGGTGTCCTTTAGACCTCCAAAACTACCCTTCAAGACCTTATAAGTGACCCATAGATGTATGAGAGTACCCTTCATGAATTTTAAAAGTATCCTTTAGAATTTTTGAAGTAGACCCTTCGAGAATTTTATCATGAATTTTTTTTCTACAAAGTGGATCCTTCAGACTAAAAGTACCCTTCAAGGAGTTTGAAAATGCCCTTTAGCCATAAATTAGCCCTTCAAAATAATTGTTTTGAGAATTCTACCCAATGAAAATATTCCTTTAGAATAATTGCTATGGACACTTTATTCTGGATAATTCCCTTGAGGGAATTATCCATGGACATTGCCCTGAAATCACTTTTTTGACATTATACTCCTAAGTACTTTATTACAAAGAACACTATTAAAATTATGCCATATTTAGACAAGTAAATAAAAAATATTTCTTATTTGATAAACACTAAGGACCCCCCACCAACCCAAGCTAGCAAATTTGAAAAGTGAACATTGCATATGTATATCATACAAACTATTATTCAATGCATGATCCTATATAAACAATACACAATAATTGAATCGATCATTTGCATCCAAGTTAACTTGTAGTTGAATCATCCTCATTCCTAAAAACAATTAAAAACATTAGTTCATATCTTAAGGAATTTTGAGATCCTGGCAACAAATATATTAAGAGCCAAAGTGATTACATAGTACATAAAATATATAAGGAAATTGTAATAGTCCATAATGAACAATTATGGGTTTCTCATCTAGGATGTTCTGAGGAACAAATACCCCATTTTCATTCTTAATCAAGCACTCTATAGAGTTTAAGGACACTATCTTTGATGAAAAGATATTCTAAGATAAGTATCATAACTACTCACAACTCTGGGATGTTATGGATTTAGTCTATATGTTTTTATTAGATGATGAAACAATACTAGCAGAAAGGCTATTCATTCAGGAACTTCTATCCTAAAAATGCTAAATATTACATTTTTCCATGGCCAAACCAAAAGTTATGTCATGCATAAACCTTCTCAAGGATTTTTTTCTTTTCTATAAAAATATCATGGGATGCTTATCTACTGCATTGCCATGGTGATACAGTGGTCACATGCATCTCTAGAAGTGATTGACAAAGGTATATATCTTTGACCATTCTAGATGCTTGATATTATAAACACACTTGGGTGTAATTTAAAGTAGAAAACTCAATCCCAAAGGTGCTATTCTCATGGCTACTCCTAGACTAGTATATCACTTGGTAATGGATGAAGCCAAAGGGAGCAATTCCAATCAAATTTTTTTGGATGGGAATACAGATAGGTATGGTTCTACTTAATAGATTAAATGGTATTCTTGGAATATATTTTATGAGTTTAGATTGCATACCATTGATACATATGATGACATCACAAGATGATGCCTATGCCCTAGGGGAAGTAATCAATTTGAGATTAAGAGAGCAAATTATGCATAAGAATAAATGTCCCAACCCCATGGGAGATGTTTACATGATTTCATATTTGGTAGACATAGTCATGGGAATGTGTTATAAAGACTTGGGAAATTTACAAGTTCAAGCCACATATTGCATAAAAAATAAAATCTATGACCATTACCAATTCATGCATGTATACACTTACCACAAGCATATGGTTAGGATATGTGAGGATGTTTATCCACAGGTATGGAAAGCCATTCATAGCTCATATATGCCTTAACTTAAAGAAAAAATCATAAAGAATTTGACTAGAAAAGGAGATTATTTCTTGTACCCAAAATTTACTATCATCATGGTATAGGGAGGTAAGATTGAGCCCCTATGTCTCCCAAAGTATGTACAAAATAAGTTGGTTGAACAAGAGATTGATTTCCAATTATGGAATAGCATTGAGGAGGATTTGACCAGGTAAAAAAAGGACTTATACTTTGGAAGCTTAATTTTAATTGATATTATGACATATTCTATGAGAAAACATCTTTGAGATATTGGAATGAAGAAGAATAGTTATGGCTTCCCCACAATGGCATGTAGAGATTGGGACCCCTATGGGAGAATCCAACAACATATCCTTGGGTTTAACATTCCTTACTACCACCAACCTTACTGTTATGACTTTTTTTATCAATGCTAAATTAGATGAAAAAGTGATAGAATGAGCATAAATTATTGGACAATAAGAATATAATTAAAAAATGATCCAAGAAAACATATTAACTCCACTAGGGAGTTGGATAGCCGAAAGGCTCTCTTTAAATGATGGTAGCATTCAGATTTTTAGAGAGGGAAATCTTAAAAATAGGAAGCTTCTTCATCCAAAATAATTCCACTAAAATTGAAATTACAATTAGTGAAGAGAAAGCCCAATATCCCTGAGCCCATTACATATAGATGAAGAGAAAGAGGAGATCCTATCATCTTGGACTCTAATGAGGAGGAAGACAAGATGCAATAAATGCCTACTACTAACACTGGTCAATTTCCTATGGCTAACCCCCATGTATCTATTATTTCATCTATTAGTGTAACTACTTCACAAGTAGTAGCATCCACCTCTTAGGGTTCTCCCATTCAAGGAAAGACCCCTTCAGTGTATTCTAGGAAGCCCAAGACTCCCATAGGTAGCCCTATGATGCATGAATCTCAAGGCTTACCTCTAATCCTCTAATTTCACAACCATAAAGGCAAGTTGAAGTGGTCATCAAAAACATAGATGATGATTCAGATGAAGAGGATGAGTAAGAGATATCCAAGGCTATGAGTCTTCAGTTTGACCTCGTTGAGCTTAATCTCTAAGGTAATCAGACAATTTCTAGTTTTTTTATGCATTTTATTTCTATTATTGATCAGATACCTATCTATTATATGTAAATTCCCTTTCCTTATATCATATCAATCCCCTTTATTCCTTCCAAATTTTCATCCATTACTTCCATTTCCATAACCACCATTGATCCCTTCATTATCACTACCAAACCATTTCCCATGGCTACTCCATCTATTCTATTTGTACTTCTACTATGAGAGTTCACAAAAATAATAAGGCAATTAGGAAAGTGTGGACTACTCTGGCCATCCCCAAATTCATGTTTAATCTAAAAAAATCTCACTTCCACTCCCTAATTTTAATCCCAAAGAAGAAACCATAGTAACTAGCACAAGTAGGGGAACAAAGATTAAGATTCACATAGTTATAGTCCACCCATCCCTCAAATTAGAGGAGTATATTGGTCAAAAATAATATGGCCTTCCTTGCTTGATGCCTTGATAAAGGCTAGTTAGAAACAAAATGAATATGAGGAGGATGCTGAGAATTTTTTTGTTGTTATAACCACTGATACACCTCTAAACATTCCACCTTGGGCAATGGATTTGAGGAGTTAAATGTTGAGCTATAAAGTCACTGAGTAAACCTCTATGTCTACTTTTTTTTGACCCTCCAAGTGGTTCAATATAAAGAGTAAAGAAGATAAATATTGAAGATGACTAGGGTACAAGCATCATCCTTAAAGAATGATAACTGGTGTTCTCCCTCACTAAGAGGTAGAATAAGAAGCTAGGGTAGTTTTTGTATGAAGAGAATATTTTAGACCTAGGTCTAACACATAAGGATGTAGTGTTGGTCATCCATGAAGGCATGAAGTTATCTCAGTATGAGCTAGAAGAGGAGGTACAATAATTATAAGCATATATTGAGCAAATCAAAGAATAATCTAGAATAGTGCATATTCCTATAGGTATCAAATCTAAGGTTCTAAAGGTTGTGACAAAATGTTACAATTATTTAGAGGTCATGAAATTTATGAATACTAAGATGGCACCTAACATGAACCAATCAAATCAACTTTGTGGCTCTTTAGTTCAAGATAGTGCCAAGCTTAAAATGCTAGTTATCTACATAAACAACTCATTATATATCCATCTTGACTTAATGACCACATTCTATGAATCTAAAGCCCTAACTTTGGTTGTCATCAGGCATGAGGAGGTAAATAAGTGGTTAAAATTAATTACAAATTTAATTCTATAATACTAGGTGCATGAGGCCTAGCTCTTCCAAATTTGAATGATTTAAAATTGTCTAAAACAAGGGGTTCTATAGGCAAATTAGTTAGTAGAATCAATTTTGATAAAATTTTCCAGGAACCCACCAAAAAGTTCAATTAGAGTATACAAGGCTTGGTAATGAAAATAATAGAATCAAAGTTCATCAAAGTTAGAAGGAAGGTGACTAAAGTTGAGATTTTTAAGAGTAAGTTCCAGCTGACTAAAGATGAACATGCATGACTCCTTATGCAAACCAAGAGACTCCACCAACCTTAATTTCTTAATTTAGACATCATTTTCCAATAGCATGAGGCATCACACAAAGTATATCAAGATAATGAGGCCAAAAAAATCATGTTTTTGGTAGTGTTGCTACATCTTCAACTTCTACTTCAACTTCCACCCCTACAAAATCCCATGCAACACTTTATACCACATAACCTTAACCTTATGCATGTGAAACTCATATGGTGGTATGTATATTTATATTATCCTTGAAAATTAGACAAATCATTATAAAATTAACTTTGTATTTTCTTGTACATGCACATGTTTCATACTTTTGTAAAGTTAATTTGTTTATTTATAACTTTTTAACTTTTCTTAGATGGTTTTAGACCATAGTTAGATCTACATGTTATAACTACCAAGTGTAACAATCATGTATAGACTTGGAGGATGAGGAGACCCCTTCCCTAAGATAGATAAATATAATTGTATCCCCCAACTTTACTTTTTTCTCAGAAAATTTTAGAATACAAAAAAATAAGCCATTTTGGTCATCAAGGAAAGTGTTTGAGTATTTTATTTTCACTATTGTGTTATTAATTGTTATTTCTATGGTTGTTTGCTTTACTAATCTTTAGTGTACTAAAGCTACAAATAGATTATTGATTTATTTGATTAACATATTAATCCTAGATTTGTAATAGCTATTGAATATTGGTAAATATATTCAATAAAATAGTCAAGTCATATTGAATCATATTTTTAGATGTGTATTGGTGTTTTCTTGGTGTAGTTTTTTGAGTGTGTGCTATAGCTGCCTTAGATAATTCATTAGCCTGAGCCATAATATCTTGGTTGAAGGGTCTAAAACAACTACCCCAATAGGAATAAATTTTGTCTAAGGCTGGTGAACTTATTACATCTCTATTCCCTTAGACTTCCTATACATATCTCTTTACATGTGTGAAATTGCTGCTAGCAATAGGCATGAGCTTTAAGAAAGTATAGGTTTATCTAGAAACCAACTAGGGAAGTAATTCTTGAGATCCATGGAGATTTATTTTATACCCTATCTTACCTTACTATTTTTTAATTTGTTGTTAGGATCTACTCACTCTAAATTATAAGTCGGTCACCCATCCAACTCATTTAGGAACTCACTCTATTAGAAAGCCACACCTCCATTTTAAAAACCTTGTTAACAACCTACATACCCTACCCTCTATTCCATCAATACGTTTTCAAATACTATATACCTATAACTCATGCCCTAGAGTGGATTTTACCTCCATTAAGATCCTAAAACATTATAGGCTACCTTGTTATGGTTGTGGTGTGCATAAAACCCATATTAATAGATTTATTGGTCATATAATAAGGGACCTAAGTTTCCTCCCAATAATAGAGGTTAGTCCTTACATATATTTACACTAGATTTACTTAGGAGAGTGACCAAATCCAATTCCTAGGTTGTTTTATTAGTTCTACCCTTGGCCAACCATAAGAGACCTAGAGTTGTGCCAATATCTCCAGTTCAAAACAATCCACATTAACTAGGGCATCCTTTACCCATAAGTAACCCTTTACTTGTTAATCAACCAATGGCTCAACAATAGCCCTAGTTAGTTAGATATACCATTGTCATCTTGGGGGATGTTCATGATCTACCCTAAAACCCAAAAAATATCTATCATCCTTTTCTCCTTTAGGGCCAAAGACCATAGAAGAGAATATTAAATCTATTAAAGATGATTTAAGATTAATGAATATAGTAGATAAGGATATCACATGTTAGTTATTCACTACTTTAATAGATGATCCTTATGATTGGTAATTGAATATAACAAAAAACTCCATCACCAATTGGGAGGATTGCCAAATAAATTTTCTTACATAGTTTAGACAGGTCACCAATCTTAGATTGGTATATTATAACTTTAATATAATGAAGAGGGAACCTAAGGAGCCAATCCATGCCTTTAATGTAAGATGGTAGAAGATGTACAATTGGCTGATTCTAACATAAAAACCAAAACCAACATTAATACTAAAGATGTACAAAAATGCCTTAAACCCCATTACCATTATGTTTCAAAGAAGAGAAATTATTGCTAATACTTTGGTGTTACAATTCAAATAATCCATTAGCATCAATATACAATTCAACCCATAGACACTTGGGGTACCTACTATCAGCAATGGACTTCTAGCACTTAATCTAATACCACATGTGAATCCAAATGTTCCAACATATAATTAGAATCAGTTATATACATGGCCTCCATTGACATAAATGATGCAACTAAATTTTGGCTATTTGAATAATAACTTGATATAAAATATCTACCAATATAGCTAGGATGCAATTGCACTTCTTATGGTTGTTCTACAAGGTGGAGATTCCATAAAAGTTCAATTGTATTCTATTTAAAAGATGGTTTAGAAATAGAGTAGTGATTTCTAGAATATGAAATGAAAAATGGTCAATACCAATTCTCAAAAGGGTAACCAAAAAATTGGGTTCTAAAAATATAATAGGCCATTTAATAGGCCTACAAAAAATATGGATCAATTTCGCAGAATCTCTAAAATCAACATCATTGAAACAACTCTCCCTAATTGGTGTAGGATAAATAATACACCCAAACATGGAAAGATTAATTTAATTTAATTCTATACAAAATTTAAAATATTTTAGAGGGAAGTAATAAGTTAAGATCAGATGAATAATCTACTAGAATCTCATTAAGACCCAAGATCTTTTAGCATAGCCATGTTCTTTAAAACTCATTAATTTCCCTTCACAAAAGAAGATGACAATGAAGTAGAAGATAATATAGATGAAGTTCATGATTTCTAATAATTTTAGATAAGTACGTACAACTTGAGGAGAAACTAGCCTTTAACCACATTAACTCCTCCAAAGAACATAATAATTCCACCCAATCCCAAAGTAGACAACAATCCACCTCCTCCAAAAGGTAATGATCCACTACCAAGTAAGGAGGAATCAAGAAAATATAGAGGATACAACATCATGGAAGATATGAATAAAATCAAGGAAAATATCATGCTTCACAAGTTATCCCAAATCACTAAACAAAAGGAGTTGTTATGGAAGTCTATCACTAGAAAGACCCTGATGGAGAAAACTAGAACAACTTTAGACAAAGAAAAAGAAGCTAAAATAGATGATACCAATGTCATATACAAGAGTAATCCTAAATTAACATCATTGTTATTAACCATCAGAGCATTTGTTAAAAATATTCATAACTTTTTGGTTGATTATAGAGCATCTACAATTATTATGCTCACTTTTATATGTAAAAGGCTTGGTCTTACTGCCAACCCTTCAAAGGGATCAGTCTCTTAGTTAGATAAAATGATAGTACCAATAGTAGGAAAACATAATAATATACACATTCAAGTATCATCAAAACCAAGAATCGAAATGACTATCAATATCCTAGTAGTAGACATATTGGAAGGCTATGAATTATTGCTAAGTAGAGACTAGTCTAAAATGCTTAATGGGTATCTTTCAACATAATTGTCACACATCTAGTTTCCACATACAGGAGTTAAAAATTAGATCAAGATTTATAAAGAGCCAAGAATTAAATATCCCATCATGGATTAAAATATCAATAAAAAAGAGGCTAATTATAATTCTCCCTCATTGGGATTTCATATTTTTACCACACACAGTTTAGTGCACAACCCAGAACTTGAAAGTTCAAATTAGTTGTGGACAATGCATTTTTATGGAATCAAGTCCAAAAAATGATAAAGTGTGGGAATTGAGCTAATTTATCATCAAAGTAAGAATTTATTATATACCTATATATTATAGTTTCCCTATATAAATAATAGGGATGATTATGAGGCTCTAATCTTAGGTTTATAGTTTGCACTTAAGAACAATGTAAAATAGATAAAAGTATTTAGGGACTCATAGCTGGTAATTCACAAGATAAGAAATAAATACCAATTAATTTTTTTTATTTTAATAGGTATAATCATAGAGCATGGGATTCAATTGAAAGATTCAAATCTTTCAACATATTCTCACTCTTGAGAGAAAAAAATCAAGTCACTGATTCACTAGCCACTACTGCTACCAATTTAAACCACTATAGGAATCCAAAGTAAAAATATTTTTTGTTGAATTGGTTACTTATCCATTTTTTCCAAGTAATGTATAAAATCTCTAGGTTTTTTATGATGACCAATAAATCATCAAGTTATTAACGAATTCAAGGGATTTTAAGTCCCAAATCATCAATGACAAGGATGTGAATCACCTTTATCAAGAAGAAATAGATAAATAAGGAATTATCCATCTTAAGGAGAATCAAATAGTAGTCAACTTAGTTTCCTTTTAAATTCATTTAGACATGGAACCTTAGGCACAACAACTCTGGTAACTCAAGGTCAATCAATTATACATCAAGAAGGAAAATCTATGAGATGAATAGAATCCACATTATGTCAATATTGGTCTTAGTTGTATTATTGAGGAAAGGTTAAAGATTAGGGATTTAATCTCTAAATATATTGATGTTATCATCTAGACATATGAGGACCTAAAAGTGTATAACCCCTAGGTCATCACCCACACCATTCCCCTAAAGCAAAGACCATAAAACCTTTAGACAAAGGCAAAGGCCCATGAATCTTATCTTGGAGTCTCTTATTCAGAGAGAAGTGAAGTTCTTAAGTGACAAAATTGTATTCCCCATATTACACTCCACTTGTATGGCAAATTTGGTCCTATTAAGAAGGAATAATGACTAAATTAGACTATGCATGGACTTTAAAAATAGAACAAAACTTCTGAAAAAGATAATTATCCTCTACCATCACTATATGAGGTAATACAAATTATGAGTGGTTCTAAAATGATGTCATTCTTAGGTGGATTTTTAGGATATAATCAATTATTAGTGTAATCTAAAGACTGGATGAAGACTACATTTACCACGAAATGGGGAACTTATGAAAACAAAAGAATGCAATTTGGCCTACTCAATATAAGAGATACCTTCTAATGAAACATGGATCATGCCTTTGAGGGATTGACTAAGAAACATATAATTATCTATATGTATGACCTTAAATATTTTCAAATAATATAAATGATCATATATCTCACCTACAATCTATATTTGAGTGGTGTAGAAGATTTGGTGTTTCATTAAATCTAAATAAAAGCATATTTAGAGGCATTAAAGGTAAACTTTTGGGACACATCATCACTGAGGATGGGATCACCATTGATCCTAATATAATCAAATAAATTATAAGGATCCATCAACCAAATAGTAATAAAGAACTAAAATCATTCTTTGGAAAGATCAACATTGTAAGGAAGTTTATCTTAGGGTTTGTATAAATCATCAAGCCTCTAAACACCATACTCAAGTAAGATACCAAGATAGAATGGATAGTCAAATCCAAAAAATATTTTCAGGACATCAAGGACGTGATATCACAAGCTCCAATATTAATTAGTATAGAATTTACAAAGTATTTATATTTATACTCATTTGCTTTCAAACACACAATTATTTCCATTATCACACAGAAGAAGGATGGAACACAACATCTAACTACCTTCATGAGCATCAATTTAAAATATGTTGAACTCCAATACTCCATGATCAATAAGTAGATCTTTTCCCTTGTTAAAGAAGTGAAGAAATTTATACATTACATTTTGAAGAACAAAACCATTGTTATTATCCCAAACCCTACTATCAAACTCACTCTATCATAAAATGAGCTAGGGGAACAACAAGGGAAGTGGATGGATAAACTCCAAGATTTAAACATAGAAATTAGGCCTATAAATATCATCAGAGGACAAGGCATTATTTAGCTCATCTGACCCATGAATCACTAATAAATAGGTATTTAAAGTACACATTTCTAAAGGTGAGTGATATATATACATAAATCAATACTTAACTATGGGAACCTATCCCATAGAATGTAATAGGGAAAGGAGGAGAGCTTTAAGGATCAAATCTACACACTTTATGATAAAAAAGTGAATTCTCTATAGAAAAAACTATAGAGGTATATATCTTAGATGTGCATCTATAGAAGAGGCCAATGAGATCATAGAAAATTTACATCAAAAGATAGGCAGTGGTCACCCAATTAGCAACACCATAGCCCATTAAATCTTGATGTTGGTCTACTATTAGCCAGCCATCTATATATAGTTATTGAAGGAAGGCCATTTGCACAGTGGGGATTAAATTTCATTGGTGTAATCAACCCAAATTATTTAGTCAGCCATAAATTTATGCTTATGGATATAGATTATTATACTATATGGGAAAAATAAGTTACCACAAATAATATCAAAGCATAAGATGTGATTCCTTTTTTGGAGGAACACATTATTACTATATTCAGCACACCCATCTCTCTAGTATGTAACAACATAACAACATTTATACCAGTAGAGTTCACTGAGTGGGAACATTATAATCAAATAATAATTAGGTTATCTTCTAACCACTACACTAAGGGGAATAAATACGCTGAGTCAACAAAAAAAATTTGATTGAGGCAATCAAGAAGTTATCATGGGATAATACTAGAGACTAGCACAATCTACTAAAGTATGCTCTTTGGGTTGATCAAATGAGATACAAGCAAGCCTTAAAATATTTTCCTTAACTACCAATATACGGATGTAGGTAAATTTTTCCCATAACATTGAAGTTACCTACTTATCATTTCATATAAGATTACATGGAACCAAATGACAAAGTAGAATCAAGACTATTTGATATAATAGAAATGGAGGATTTAAGGACTAAAACTTTACATACATTTCACAAACACCAAGATGTAGTTAAAAGGTGGTTTGATAAAAGATAAAAAGTCAAAGCATTCAAAATTTTAGATATGGTGTTACTATGGGATAAATCCCATGAAAATAAAGGATAGCATGACAAGTTTTCTCAATTATGGATTAGACCATATCAGATTTCAGAGATCATGGGCAATAATGTATTTCATCTAAAAAACCTCTAGGGTAATGAGCTTACATATCTAGTTAATAGATAATTCCTGAAGCATTACTTTAGAGTTTTTCCATCTATGGATATTACTAATTAAGAGGATTAAGATAAGTTTAGACATAATACTTGATTAGATTTCCATGTTTTCCAAATAGATTTTCAATGTTTTCCTAGATTAGTCTTTCTTGTTTTTAGTATTGTGCTTTCTAGAGTAGTTTCTTGCTTTCTAGATTTGTTGTTGTTGGTTTTCTATAATGATTAGGATTGTGTTTGCTCTATTTATTTCCAAAATTAATCCAAAACAACTGAGTGTGACACTTGTAAAGAAGGGGAAACTTAAAATCTTCACACATTTGGAGATTAGTATATAGTTTGGGTATATTTCTATGTTTTTGAGTTCTTTAGAGTGAAAGTAGGAAATCAGATATTATTTTAGATGGTGTCACAATTAAATAATTTTATCAGGCATGTGAAAGTTATTGTCATACTGATCATACAAATTTAGAAAGTTTTCTTATTTTATTAGATCAAATACACTTATCAAGATAATACTTGATGGAAATGATAATTTTATGTCTATATGTGGTTGGCAGGGGCATTCTAATAAAGATTTGTTTTATAATTAAACCAAATCACTGGGGTTCCAACTCTTCTCTTTTACATTCAAAAACAAAATAAAAATAAAAGAAGAAATAACTAATGGATTTAAAATAGAAAAATAAAATTAAAAGAAAAGGCTCACATGATGAAATAAGGTCAATGTATATACATTATGGTTAAAAGATAGCAATGGAAGGAGAAGGGAAGGAATCCAAGGTATCTTTGTTAGGGCTATGAACACCTGGATAGAAATAAATCAATGCTTGAGTTTCCCTTGTTTTCAAAAGAAACTAGAACAAAACCTACTACCTCATCAAAACCTTAGAAAAATTATCATAGTAAGGGGTAAAATAATTACACACTTAAAACACATAGATCTAAGACATTTGAAGGTAAGAATGTTATGTGAATTAACTTAGGATTTGATTTCATATTTCCAATTCAATTATTATTTTTGAGACACACTTCAAAATTGATTTATTGATTACTAACTAGAGTTTTGGGTCCTTGAATACTCAGGAGTATTCCCCCTATAAGTTATCATTTGTTGTACCCAACACCCCCACTTTTACACAAGAATATGGGGACCCACCTTTTTTTTGAAATATGATCTTTCATAAGATTATGCAAAGTTTTGGAAATCTAGGACATTTCACATTTTTGGTGGGATGATATTGGCATTGTGTTTATTGTGTTTAAGAGACTAACTTATCGATTGCAGATAAATTATTCAAGTTCATAATCTTTGGGTTAATTCTTCTAACCTTTAAGAAAAATTATCTTTCAGATGTTATGTTTTGAAAAAAACATTAGTCTTATTCTCTTCTAAGCTTATTCTTTTTGGAAGCCTTATTTTGTCAGAGAAATTGTTTTGAACTTTTTTGTCCAAAACAATTCTCCTAAAAGAATTCAGCCTACAAAATTTTGGCTTTAAGGAAATATAAAATGCATACACTTTCCTTGAAATGAATTACATGAAATATTATACCATTGGCCCTATCTGACTTATCCTTTAAACCTTTTTGAATGACCCTTAGATGTATGAGAGTACCTTTCAATAATTTTATAAGAACCCTTCAACCATTATGAAGTGGATCCTTTGGGCAAAATTTTATCATGGACAAATTCCCCATGAAGTAAACTTTTTATACTATTGCTAAAGTACCCTTGACATTTTGAAATTACCCTTTAGAGCTCTTGAAATGCCCTTTTTTCCTTTCCAACCTACCCTTTGGCTTTTATAAAGTAAACCCTTCAAGAAAAATTTTGCCCTGAAGTAGACCCTTCCATTTCTTTCCACCTACACTTAAGAACCCTTCCAACTAGCCCTTCAACCTTTTTGAAATGACCATTTAACCCCTTTTTGACCACTTCCTTTAGGACACATACTCTTCAATTTTTATATTTCACACCCTTCAAATTTGTTTTCAAAACCTTTACCCTATGATATTTATCCTTCAATATATTTCTCTTGACATTGTTTCCCTATAAAAGTGCCCTTCAACCTTTGTGAATGAACCTTTTTGTCATGGATATGATCTTAAAAATATTTTCCCTACACCTTTTCCTTAGACCATTTCCTTTGGACCTTTTTTTTCAAACATTTTTTGTGATATAAAATCCCTGAAGCAATTCTTCTAAATGGCACTTGTCCTTTAAACTTCTTGAACTGAACCTTGGAGTTAAAGGCACATACCCTTCGAGTTTTATGAAACTTACCCTTAAGGACATTTGAATTAATGCTTAACCATATGAATGTGTGCTTAAAATATCAAAGGTGCCCTTCAGATCTCCAAAACTACCCATTGGGACCTTTGAAGTGACCCATAGATGTATGAGAGTACCCTTCAAGAATTTTAGAAGTACCCTTTAGCATTTATGAAGTAAACCCTTTGAGAGTTTTGTCATGGAAAAAATTCTCTATGAAGTTGGACCCTTCAGACAAAAATTACCCTTTTGGGAGTTTTAAAATACCCTTTAGCCATAAATTATCCCTTTGAAATAATTATTTTGGGACTTTTGCCCAAAAAAACATTCCTTCAAAAAAATTGTTGTAGACACTTTGTCCAAAATAATTCTCATGAGGGAATTATCCATGGACATTGACCCAAAAGCACTTTTTTGACATTATACTCCTAAGTGATTTATTATGAATAACACTATTAAATTTTTTCCATACTTAGCCAAGTAAAGATAAAATATTTCCTATTTTATAAACACTAAGGACCCCCTACCAACCCAAGATAGAAAATTTTAAAACTAAATGTTGCATATTTATATTGCATGAATTGTTATTCAATATAGGATCCTATATAGATGATACACAACCATTGAAGTCATCATTTTCATCCAAGTTAACTTTAAATAGAAGCATCCTCATTCCTAACAATGATAAAAATCCCTAGTTCATATCTCATAGAATTTTGTGAGCCTAACAATGACAAAAATAAGAGATGAAGTGATTACATAATCTGTATCATATCGAAGGAAATTACACCAGTCCAAAATATGTAGCTATCACTTCCTCATCCAATATTTTTGAGGAAAAAATTCCCCATATACCTTCTTAATCAAGGATTTTATAGAGTTTAAGGACACTATATTTGATGTAGATATATTCCAAGATAATTATCATAACTACTCACAACTCTGGGATGCTATTGATTTAGTCGATATGTTTTCATTAGATGATGACAAAATACTATAAAAAGTCTATTAATTTAAAAATTTGTATCATACAAATGAAAAACATTGTATTTTTCCATGGCCAAACCATAAGTTATTCCATCTATAGACTTTTTTAGGGATTTGTTATTTTATGGAAAAATATCACAAGACACTTATCTACTACATTCTCATGCTGAGACAATGGTCACATGCATCTCTAGAAGTAATTTCCAAAGGTATCTATCTCTAAACATACCAAAAAATATACTATGATAAATACACTTGGGTGTAATTTAAAGTAAAAACCTCAATCCTAAAGGTGCTCTCCTCGTGGCTACTCCCAAACCAGTCTATCACCTAGTAAAGGATGAAGTGAAAGGGAGTGATTATAATCATGAAATTTAGGATGGGAATATGGGTAGGTATGACTCTATTTAATATATTTTATAGTATTCTAAGCATCCATTTTGTAAATATAGATTACGTACCATTACTACATATAATGTTGTCACATGATGTTGTCTATATCCTAGGGAAAGTAATCAATTTGAGATTAAGATATTTGATTTTGTATAAGGATAGACATCCCAAACCCATGGGATATTTTTATATGATGTCATATTTTGTAGACATATTCATGGGAATGTGTTATAAAGACTTTTAAAATTTGTGGGCTCTAGCCATAGATTGCATAAAAAATAGAATCAATGACCATTACCATTTCATGAATGTATATGCTTACCATAAACATATGGTCAAGATATGAAAGGACATCTACCCATAGGTATGGAAAGCTATTCATGGCTTGCTTATGCCTCAACTTGGTGAAAACATCCTAAAGAATTTGAGTAGAAAAGGAGATTGTTTCTTATACCTGGACTTTACTATCATCCTAGTATAGGGAAATAAGGTTAAATCCCTATGTATCATGAAGTATGTACTAGATAAGTTGGCCAAAAAAGATATTTATTTATAATTATAGAATAACATTGAGGAGGATTTGGCTAGGCAATAAAAAAGCCTATACTTTGGAAACATAATTTCAATTAGAAAAATGATATATATTATGTGAAAACATCTTGGAGATGTTGGAAAAAAAAAGAATTGTTATGGATTCCCCATAATGACATGTAGATACTAGGACCCCCATGGGAAAATCCAAAAAAATATATATGAAGTTAAAATTCCTTACTGTGACTAGCCTTATTGTTATGATTTTCTTTTTATCAATTCTAAATCAGATGAAGAATTGCTAAAATCAGCATAGATTACTAGACTATAAGAAGACCATTTCAGAATGATCCAAATAAAACATAATATCTCCACTAGGGAGTTAGATAGCTGATGGGATCTCTTTAAAGGATGATAGCATTAATATTTTTGGAGAGGGCAATCTCAAAAATAGGAAGCTTCTTTATCCCAAGGACTTTTACTAAAATTGAAATTAAAATTAGTGAAGAGAGATCCCAAGCTCCCTGATCCTAGTGCACATAGAAGAAGAGAAAGAGAAGATCCTATCATCCTAGACTCTAATGATGAGGAATAAAATATGTAAGAAATGATTTCTACCAATTTTGATCAAGTTCTTATGGCTACCCCCCATGTATCTATTATTTCATCTATTGGTGTAGCTACTTCACAAATAGTAGCATCCACCTCTAGGGTTCTCTCTTTCAAGGAAAGACCCATATGGTCTATTCTAGGAATTCAAAGACTTCCACAAGTAGCCTATAATGAATGCATCTTAGGGCTTCCCTCCAAGTTCATAACCATAAAGGGAAGATGAATTGGTCATCAAAGACATAGCAAATGATTCAAATGAAGAGGCTAAGTTAGAGATAACCGAGGCCATGAGTCTTCAGGTTAACCTAATTGAGATTAATCTCTAAGGTAATCAGACCTTTTTGATTTTTCATTTGAGTTAAATTTATATTATTGATCAGATACTTGTCTCTTCTATGGAAATTCCCATTCCCTCTACTACATCCATCCCCTTTTTTCCTTTCACCTCTATATCCATTCCTTCCATTTACATAACCACCACTGACCCCTTTATTATCACTACCAACCATTTCCCATGGATATTCCCTCTATAATTACTAGTACTTCTATTATGAGAGTTCACAAAAATAAGGCAACCAGGAAAGTGAAGACTATTGTGGCCACCCCCAAACTTCATGTTCAATCTACACAAAACTCCCTTGCACTCCTCACTTCTACTCAGATAGAAGAAACCACAGTAACTATCATAAGTAGGGGAAAAAAGACCAAGAATCAAATATTTATAGTCCACCCACTCCCTCAAGTTTTAGGATTGGATTGGTTAAAAATAATATGGCCTTCCTTTCAGGTGTCTTGATAAAGGCTAGTAAGAAATAGAAGAAAGATGAAGAGTATGCCGAGAAAGAAATTTTTGATACAAACTTTGATATGCACCTAAACATTCCACCTTGGGCCATGTATTTAAGGATTTAAATACTAATATATAAGGTCATCAAGATCCCCTCTATGTCTAATTTATTTAACCCCCCAACTGGCTCAATAAATAGAGTAAAGAAGAGAAAATTTGAAGATAACTAGGGTACAAACATCATCTTTGAAGAATGACAATCAATGTTCTCCCTCACTAAGAGGAAGAATAGGCAACCAAGTTAGTCTATGTATGAAGATAATATTTTATACCTAGATTAAGCACATACGGATGTGGTGGTGGCCATCCATAAAGGTACACAGTTAGGTTAATAAGAGCTAGAAGAGGAGGTATAGGAATTATGAGCATAGATTGAGCATCTTAGAGAATAACCTAACACATTGCATATTCCTACATGTATCAAATATGAGGTTCAAGAGGCCATGTGTAAATGTTAAAATTTTCTGGAGGTCATGGAATTTATTAAGGTTGATATGGCACCTCATTTGAACCAATAAAATCAATTATATGGCTCTTTGGTTCAAGATAGTGCCAAACTTAAAATGTTAATTGTCTACATAGGTAATTCATTATATATACATATTGAATTAATGACCACATTCAAGGCATCCAATGCCTTAAATCTAGTTGTCATTAGGCATGAGGAGGTAAAAATACCAAAAATACCAGGTGCATGAGTCCTAGCTCCTCCAAATTTTGAATGAGATAAAATTGCCTGAAGAAAGGGATTCTATGAGAAAATTGGTTAGTAGAATCAATTTTGATAAAATTATCCAAGAAGACACCAATAAATTCAAGAAGAGCATATAAGTCTTGGTATTAAAAATAATAAAATCAGAGTTAAGCAAAGCTATAAGGAAGGTGACCTAAGTTGAGATTTTTATTAGTAAGTTCCAATTGACTAAAGATGAACATGCATGACTCCTTGGGCAAACCAAAAGATTCCACTAAACTTTATTGCTTAAATTAGACATCAACCACTAACAACATGAGGTAGCACACAAATTCTATCAAGATAGTGAGGTGAAAAATAAGAAGGCTTATGGTAGTGTTGTTACATCTTCAACTTCTACTTTGACTTCCACTCCTATTAAATCCCATGTATCACTTTAGACCACAAAGCCTCAACTTTATGTGTGTGAAAATCTTATGGTGGCATGTATATTTAGATTCTTCTTATAAATTAGAAAATTCATTTTAAAATTTACTTTGTATTTTATTTTACATGCACACATTGCATAATTTTATAAATTCAATTTATCAATTTATATATTTATAGCTTTTTTTAGATGGTTGTAGACCATAGTTAGAACTGAACATTTTATCTACCATGTTTAATAATCATGCATAGACTTGAAGGATGAGGTTTTCCCTTCCCCAAGATATATAAATATAATTATATTCCTCAACTTTATTTTTTGGTCAAATTTTTTTGGAATATAGAACAACAAGCCATTTTGGTCATCAAGCAAAGTGTTTGAGTATTTTATTTACACTATTGTGTTATCAGTTGTTATTTTTATGTTTATTTTATTCAATAATATTTAGTGTTCTAAAGATAAAAATAGATTATTTACTACTTTTATTAAGATTTTAATCCTAGATATGTAATAGTTATTAAATATTAGTGAATGTATTAATTAAAATAGTTAAATCAAAATGACTCATATTTTCATATGTATTAGTGTTTTCTTGGTGTAGTTTTCTGAGTGTGTGTTATAGTTTCCTTAGATAATTCATTATCTCAAGCCATAATATCTTGATTTAAGGGTGTGTAATAGCTTCCCTAATAAGAGAAACATTTATCTAAGGTTGATGAACTTCCTACATCTTTTTCCATTATAATTCTTAGCCATGTTTGTTTGCATGTGTGCAATTGTTGTTAGCAAGAGGTATTGGTTTAAATAAAAAAATAGGTCTATCTAAAACCCAACTATGGAAGTAATTCTTAAGACCCATAGATATTTTATTTTTACCCTACCTTACCTTCATTTTTTTGAATTTTTTGTTAAGATCTACTCAATCTAGATTAGAATCTAGTCACCCATCTAACTCACTTAGGAACTCACTCTATTAGAAAGCTACACCTCCATCAAAAAAACATTTTTAACAAACCAAATACCATATCCACTATTCCATCAAGAGGTTGTCAAAGATCACATACCTCCATTGAGATCCTAAAATGTTACCTCCGTTGAGATCTTAAAATGTTAGAGGCTACCATGTTATGGCTATGGTGTACATAAAACTTGCATCAACAAGTCCATTGGTAAAAATGTCAATTAAATCCATCAATGACATATGGTTTTACTTGGATTGTATAATCATCATGATTGAGGGTACCCAATACACCCCACTTAGGCTACCAATACATGTACCAAACAAGTTAGTTGAGTAAGAGGTAGCGTACCAAATATGCAGTGGTATATGTGTGTGTAAAACCAAAAGGAAGGGACTGTTGCATACCCTACCCATCACTATTAACAAGAATATATTTTAGTAATGGGACAATATTGAGGTTTCTTCTAGACACAAATCCTCTTTCAAACTACAACATGATGAACTAAGATAGTGGGATCCCCAAATAAGGGTGGTGGGGCACTTGAAGGAGAAAATGATAAGTGTAACATATGAACATCTATGTAGTGTCTATGACTCAATGTACACAAAGGCATAATCCTTTACAAAAGTCTTTATAAGATTAAAAAATCAAAACATCAACCTAAAGGTAAGATTGATGAGAGATCATAAAGGGAATGATGATATATGGTAATTTGGTTTGATGTAGTACCAAAATTCAATCCTCTAGACCTCCACCCACATAGCTACTATCATAAACAAAGATCCAAAAGTTTGGGACATAAATTGAATAGATATTTGAAGAAAGGATACCTGGTAAGGTGGCATCATCTTTAACCTATCATGAAGAACTAGGGTCACTAATTGAATTCATTAGCATAGTGGCATTGGATCTTGGTGAAATAGTATAAGATGCACTACAAATGTTTTCAAGTGCTTATCAATTAGATAAGGAATATGTTCAAATTTAGGAAGCTTAGGTTGAGGAAGCAAAAGAAGATAAGGGTAAAAAAGTGACAATGGATTTGGTCCTTATTACCACACCTACTTGAAAGAAGAAAGTTTAGTTAGCATTGGTCCCATTATGTGGTAAGAATCCCAATTTAACCTTAACTCATCATTTGAGTGAGGTAAACCTTTTTAGTGAGGATAATCCAATTCATAGCCCAAGCATTCCTAAATGGCTTATTTATGAAAAATTATAGAACATCCCTACCATGCACCACCCTTGGGCCATAAAAAAGTCTATTAATATAAATATGCATGATAAGATTAAGCCCTGGATTTTGGCCTTTAAATAGGAAGAAGAACAAAGGATGGCTGCCTTGGGGGAGTTAAGTGGGACATAGATGGAAACCCTTACTCCAAAGATAACTCAATCATCAATAGGTGTTCAATTCAATCTAGAGACTTTCAGTTTGGAAAGGGTGATTTAAAATAAAGCCATGGTTAGTGGGGAAGAATTAACCCTCCAAAATATAGAGACATTTATTTTTTTGACCCATGTTGAAATCCAACATCTAGGAAAAGATAGGATATTTAAATAAAAGATCCTTGATGTATTCTAGGCCCAATCTCAACAGTTGCAAAACATGATCAAAGGCTTATTGCAAAAAAATAAGAATTTAAAGGAAGTTATTATCTTATAAATTCATGAAGTTTGAGGATACCATGACTAACCTTTTCAACTCTTTGAAGGTGATCAGAACCAGGAAGTGAATAATGAAGAAGCAAATCACTAAGGCTACATGCCAAATTGGCCAATGGTAGGATTAAATCTATCATGTGAAAGAGTTGATCAAGGCCTTGACAAAGAACACAATCCCTAAATTTAGGACTATAAACTTAGCCCACTTTAATATGTTTATGGACATATTAGTAGATAAGATCTAATCCCTAAGCAACTAGTCTAAGTAGGTGAAAGACCTAGTGAAGGACTTCAAAAAGTAGGAAGATGGAATGTTGCACATCTTAAATAGTTTAATAAAATAACCCACTTTAGTTAGTTCATTAGGTATTATAATTGATGAAAATTTAAAGAATGGAACCTTTTAGTTTATAAAGGAAGTGAGAAACTAATGGTAAGGCCAAACAATAGATGAGGCCAATCAATAGATGACAACAAAAAGATCATGGGACTACTTTTATCATCTGAAGAAAAAATAAGAAATGCCAAGGGAATTAAGAAAGTAGTAGAGAAGCTTGAGAGGAACCTCAAGGACCTAGAGGATCATGGAAAAGATCTCTTCTTAAAGCTTATTGTTGACATCCAATTCATTAATGAATAACACTATAGGATGAATATTCTTTAGAAAAATAGGGAGCTACATCAACTCAGGGACTTTAAGTTAGTAATATTCATTTTTTAGATCTTTGTAACATTTTTAAAGTATAATATTCTATTATAAAGGTAGGTGCATCTTATAAGCACATTACCCATAGGTTAGTCCACTTGGAAAAGTTTAGTGTGTTATAGAACTTTTGTAGAAAGGACATCTATCCTTACACCTGTACACTTGTAATTAGATATGACTAATGAACATACTTCTTTGCATTTTATAAAAAGAGTATTTTAATTTGTAAAAAGAGATAGTTCCTAGAAGAAAAATCACTTTGTAAACTTTTAAGCAACTAATACAAGTGAGGATTTCTACAAAGATTTTCCATATTCATTTGTGTCATTTATTATTATGGTTTCTCTCTCACTTGTTTGTTCTAACATCCATATTTAAATGTTTCTTATGAATTATTGGTGTGTACATATTAATCTAGAGATGTTAACTTGTGCTAATTCTATGTTTACTAAAAAAAATTAGGTTCATTTTATTTTCTTACTTTTCTTGTATTTAAGCTAATGATGTTTGCCTATAGGGCAAATATTTAAATTGAACCTAGTTCCTATTTGAATTTTTTACACCTTCCTTATAAGCTTGCCTGATGTGTAATAGGATTTGAGATTATGCTACTTAATTTTATACATTGGTTAGTACATCCCTGAATGATATTTGAACTTTGTCATAATATTTGGAGGGAAGATCAGAAACATCTCTTTTATACCCTACCCTTCCTTTTGTTCCTTTTTAACAAATCAACTCTAGTTTAATTATCATTATAAATATCCATCTTAGATTAGTCCTTATAGTAGTTCTTGATCATAATTAATTAATCATAACATATATACTTCATATTTTGTATAGATTTGCTATCTAGCCATGGTTTCTCCCAACCACCAAACATTATGAATATTTTTAGATAGTCCACATGCTTTGCCTCTGGTCCATCAAAGATAACATAATTATCATAACCTATAACTCATGCATTGAGTTCTTAGGAATTCTAAAATGAGAAGTATTATTAAACACTCTGGGCACCTATGATACATATTTAGGTATCAATAGGCTATAAAATAACTACCAAATATAATGGAAATATTTAAAAGGATGTAACATTGGTCCTCATAAAGATTTATTCTAATAGTACTAGATATTATAGGGTTTAGGTATGTATTATGACTAAATCAGGTCCTTCTTTGATTAAATGAATTAGTTATACTTATAGGATTTAATTTGATATAATCATGCAATTTTTAAAACTACTTTTCATTTCTAAAGATTAATTGCACTATTATATGCTAAAACTTGAATAGGAGATAATAAACATAGAATAAAATATGCACTGACATGGACATATTTATTGAAATATGCTTTCTTATGCATGCACATAAATAATGGTGATTTAAAAACCTTCTTTTATCTATATTTAAAAAATAAATTATCATGCAAACTGATAAAAAAAGGGTGACTCAAGTACTATCTACCACGGCTATGAAAACTTGGCTAGGAGTAGAGCAAGGCTTTGAGTGGAATTAAAGGTATTTATGTTGAGGCTATGGATACATGGATGGCATTAAACCAATACATAAGATTAATTTACTTTTTTTTTATAAACTTTGAGATCAAAATGAAACCTAAAGTGTCTATATAGGACTTTCTAAAACTCTCATAACAAGAGAAAATCAAATTCAAAATATCACACATTTAATTCCTATGAATGTAAAGGGTTAGTATGTTGTATGATGAAGTAGGAGTATTTTTTAAGGTCTATTTTATTTATTAATTTCTAACAAGGGATGAGGTTTTTTTATGATGCATTAATAAGATTCTAGGTTCTTCAAATAATCAAGAGTATTTTCCCCATTGAGTCACCATTTGTGGTGCCATAACACACACAACCCATTTTAAAAATTAAAATTAGGACCCATTTTTAATTATATATTATTGTTTAGGGTTTTCTAAACCAAAATTTTATGACATAGAGTTTGAAAATGAATACTTAAACTTAATTTGATGTTAAAATTAATTTTTTACTCTCTTGGTATTTGTTGTTTGCTTTATGGGATTTATTTAAATGTTTGAATAATGTCCCAAAATTATGGAGGAATGGAAGCCATGTATAATCCATGATAAAGGATTTTATTTTCACCTTTAATTTTAACTTATGATTATGTATGCTTTCTGTCTAATATAATATCTAAGTTAACATGTTTTGATTTTAGTCAGGTCTTTGTCTATATTATGTCTTAAGTAGGTTATTTTGTACTTAGGTGTTTCCTAGGCCCTCAGATATCATTTTATCTTACCAAATGTTATCAATTCATTAACCTAAATCCTAAGTAAATAATTAAAGTCACCTAAAGGTGACATCAACATGGTCTTTTATTTGTAGTTTCCTAGTCAAGTAGATTGTTGGGATCCTTCCAAATGTCAACATCCTAATAGTTCTAAGGTGATTTCATTATCAACCTATATGTTAATAATCTCAAGCAAGTAGAGAAGCAATATTTGTCCATGTGTCATCATCTTGTTATCTTGGAGGTGATATCATCATAGATCTTTATACAAATAATCTTGAGAAAGCAGAGTAGTGAGATTCATATATGTGTCATCATCCCACTAGCCTAGAGATGACATTAGTGTGGACATTTGTATGGATAATACCAAGAAATCAAAGTACCAATAATTTTCTATATTTCATCATCCCACTAGACCATATCCAAAGATACCAAGCACAACAAATTAAAACTCACTTAGGAGTGTAATAATTACATGTAGACATGTGTCCTTTAAAGCCACATAAAAAATCAATGAAGAAATCAAAACCAAGATCAATGGATTGTAAACTATACATATGCCATATTATGATGACTAAGCACTTAGGATAATTCATAATAATCCACATAGTAGTAAAATATATAAAAGTTAGTATTATTAAATTCAAATGTAAAGAATAAATAGGGAAAAGAGTGAATGCCATTATTGCACTTAATTCACATGAAATGAAGAATTATTGCATTCAATTCTCAAATCCAACATAAAAAAATAAATATACTTTGAATTACCATTTCAAATCTAATTAAATTACCTTAAAACTATCAAGATTATTGGGAATTTAGATATCAAAGTGTAAACTATGAATCTAAAACTCCATTGTAAACTAGAATTTTAAAGCTTTTTTTTTATAAATAAAAGAATTTTTAAGAAACAACATCAATGCATTCCTCATATCACATACCAATCCATTTTACAAACTCAATTATAGGGCCAAATGAATACACAAATATAAAATTTGATTTGACAACTCTAAACCATGAGTTCAAACACTGTTTTGTCATTTGGGATATGGTCAACCCAATCAAGCCATATAAGGATAAAGATCAAATATCCATTTTCACATAAATATACAAGTATGACCTCCTATCCATAAAATTATTTGGTCTTAAAAATTCATCAAATAAGGTATAGGTAATGCCTTATATTGAACTAATTTTTTATTTATTCATGAATGGAAAAGTTATTGCGAAGATACTACACTTTAGTCTTAGAAAAACACCAATTGCATAAATTGGTGGGAATGCCTTTGAGATGTATTATAGAATCCCCTTCTTAGACATGTCATATAGGTAGGTTATGGTGAGTTTATGGTTTCTTAACAACAATTCTAGTAGTAAGTTATAATAATGGTCTAGAAATCCAAGTAAATTTGTATTTTAGGTCCCTACCTTAACTATTCCCATTTCAGTATTCAGACCAAGGATAAGAATCACCAAGGACCTATTGAATAGAATATATGGTTTTTAAATATTCACTTATCTCAATTAGGTATGGATCCCTTTGGTAAATATTATTTTAACTTACAAAAAAATCAATGCATTATGGGAGATCATCATCTCCAATTTGATTTTAAAACTCAATTTTTTTGTAAGTTCCCTATATGGGAATTTCTACATGATGTCCTAAATAGTAGATATAGTGACTACACATATACATTCATATTATGATAAGCCCTAGAAACCATCTCTTTATTAACCCCCAAAAATTATATGTAGTGATTTTAATGTTCTTTATGTACATAGATTCAAAAAGAACATGAAGAGGATGGATGGGATATTTTATTATAATGTATCAAGTAATTTATGGGATGAATATGATTAAGATTTCTAACCCCATAAATAAAATTATTTTAAACATGGGTGATTATAGGCTATCCTCCAAGTTCATGGTAATCATAATTGAAGGCATAAAGGCACATCCTTTATACATCCCAAGGATTGTGCTTGATATAGTAGTTGAATAAGAGATTGATGCCTAGCTAGAAGATAGTATTGACACTGACTAGAGGAAGGAAATGAAAGTATCCATTAATTTAATGTCCCTTAATATTGTAAGTATGAAATACATAAGGTGGTGTCACCTCTAATTGGTTGGAAATATTAGGCAACATTATGGGTTCAAAATGGCATCTTTTAGACACTAGGACCCAAGAAAGAATGTAAGAGAACACATCATAAAATATGAAATAAAAGTAAGGATCAATTATGGGCACTAGTCTTATGACCATGGAAACATATCTAAAAATGTTGAACATGATTCCAAAGTGTAAATAAGGATTTTTAGTGCTAAAATGTCAA
>JARHVA010003288.1:1392500-1495000 GCA_037957365.1 Torreya grandis
TTATTAAAATGAGGAACCTTGTTCAAAATTATGCAAATTTGTGTTATAAATTGGTCATTCAACTTGATCAAGAACTAGTATTGAATATATTGTGTAGTTTACAATTGTCCTATTAGTACATAATCTTCATTTGAATTTGATCTTATTTTATAACATTATATCTTTGTGTTTTAGGTTATAAGTTCAATAGAGTCCATCTGGAATGGATAATGCCTAATCTTCATGATTTAACATTAAATTGACTCCTTTTTTTAATCCTTGGTCTCTTATTTGATTAATTGGATATATGTTTAAATCATGTCAAAACATTAATATAAGCACCATAGATATAACAATACTCATAGGATTCAATAATTCAAGCACCTATATCTAGTGTGTGTGTGTTAACTTGAGCACCATAGATATAACAATACATAATCACTATTGAAAATTCAAAAGGATTTTAAAAGTGTGTAATAGTGACAAGTGTCACCATCATAGGAACACTTAACAAATATCCAGTGACCTATGGGTAGAAGTAGGGTCAACAAATTAAGGATATTGAGAATGAACATGGGATTGACACATGGAAATATCTTGACAATCAAAAAATTAAACCAATGGTTCAATTTTGATCCTAAATTCAAAATATCAATACACCATGTTGATCCATGTAAGTCAGATCAATGGTCTGAGATCAACATTGACATTTCGAGGAAGCTTAGAGAGCCTCAAGTAACCACCATATGTCATAAAAATGTTTGATCTATGAAATTTGATTGTAAGGTGCACAAAAAACCTTGAGGATCTACTAAATGACACACAAGCATCTAATCATGTAGAATCAAGATCAATAGAGAGTGATTAATTCATATAATCAAGGTTGATAGTGCAAATCAAAACATATTTTCAAAGGTCTTGAAGCTAATAGCAAGATGCCACATGGCATGATCTCATGAGCTTGAAGATGAATATCAACTTTGATCTAGTTTTAAGATAGAATGAGGAAGTGACATGTGTCTTAAAATGACAAATAATCATATTTAGAGTATCAAAATAAGCATTGTGACATTGCATTGCCACATAAACATGACACATTGGATTATAAGATGCTAAGGGCCTGAAGCAAAATTATACTTTGTCATCAAACACATAGTTATGATAAGTTAATCATAGTTAAAAAGTGTCATTAATTTTAATGAATTGGTAAAGGGATACTTATCCTTGACATGTGTCTAAATTCCATTTGAAAATGGCTAACTTAAAATATCTGATAGGTTATTCTCACAACCTATAAAAGGAGTCACTGTCAATTATTTCATATATTTGTATTTTCAAGTAGTTAAAGATATAATTATAAAGTTTCCCTTTTTTGTACATATGCACATGTTGCATAGCTTTTACAAAGGTTAAATTAAACTGATAATTATAAGTAAACTCTTGTATAGTCTTGACCATAGTTAGAGTTTACGATCTAACTATCACATCTAATGACTTTGTATGGACTTGGAGGATGAGGTATCCCATTCCCCAAGCCTATTTAAGAAATTGTAATCCACTAGTTGAAGGGGTTATAAAATTTTCAATAAATAGAAGAAGCATCAATTTTTATTGTCATTGAGTGTGTTTGTGTATTTTTTATCCAATTTATATGTACTTAGGCTTATATTCTTTTGGTTTTATGATTAAATAATTCTTAGTATCTAATAACTGTAATGAATTCTTTCTTGTCTTGATTGATATGCTAGTCTTAGATGTTCAAAAGCTATTGAAGGATTCATAAATCATTGATGATTAGAAATTAATTTGATTGATTCATGTTCTTAAGTGTGTAGAAGTTCTTTTCTATGATATAGTTTTATGTGTGTGCAAAATTTTCCTCAGATACCTTATTAGCATGAGCCATAATCTCTTATTTAAGGGTGTACACCAATTTATCTAAAAGGGGAAAAATTTGATTGAGGCTTATGATTTTCCTATTTCTATATCCCTTTAGACATCTAAACTATGTCTGACTATTAGTGTCCAATAGGTATTTTCAATAGGCATAGGTTGTAAAATCACTTATCCATTTAGAAACTAGATAGAGAAATGATTCCTAAAAACACATAATCTTCTTTTCTATCTTACCCTCCCTTTTTTTGAGTTTGTTTTGAAACCTAACCATTTTATGTGATCAACTATCCATCCATCTAGTTCACATCGAGATTCACTACCCTTTAAGAGGATATACTGCCATCCAATTCACATACCCTACTAGCTATTTTATCAACAAGTTATTCAAACTACATACCTATAACTCATGTCATGGAGTAGATTTTACCTCCATTGAGCTCCTAAAATGTTAGAGGTTACCCATTAACTTTGGTGTGCATCAAAAATGCATCAATAGCTTCATTGGCACTAGAATGAGGCCTTGAACATATGATAATAATAGTTATTCTTTATGTAGAGTTACACTAGAGTCACCTAGGAGAGTGACCAGATATAATTCCTAGGTTGGCTTTTTAGTCTAACCCTTATCAAATCATAGTAGACCTATAATGATGTCAATAACCCTAGTTCAAAATAATATACCTCCATTAATAGGGAACCCTTTACCCATAAGGAACACTTTACTACTGAATCAAACAATGGCTCAACCACCTTGGTTAGTTGAATCTATTACTGCCATCCCAAGAGATGTGCATGATTTACCTAGGAATATTGAGAAATATCTACCATTCTTTTCTCCTTCAAGATCAAGGATAGTGGAAGAACATATCAAATATTTCAAGGCTTATTTAAGATTAGTGAATGTTATCAATGAATATTTTTCATGCAAATTATTCCCTTTTACATTAATGGACACTATTTATGATTGGTATTTATATCAAATGAAGAACTCCATCACTTTCTGGAATGGATGCCAAGTTGCTTTTCTTACATAATTTGGATAGATCAACAACCTTGGTTTAGCATACTATAACTTTAATAGCATGAAGAGAGAGCCTCATGAGCATATTTAAGATTTCACTGAATGGTTTAAAAAGATGTACAAATGGCTAACCTCAAGGTATAACTAGACACTACATTAACATTGGAGATGTAAAAAAATGCCTTGGACCCCATCCCTACCATGTTTATGAGAAGGGTAGCTGCTACCAAAAATTTGGCATTAACATATGAATAATCCATCAACATAGATAGATAGCTGATCCTTAGATGCCTAGCATACCTAATGTCAGCAACAGCTTCTCAACATTGAACTGGATATCACATGTAAAATAAAAAATTATAGAATTCAATTAGAACTAGCTCTACACATTTCCTCCTTTAACATAGACAACACAATAAAACTATAAATTCTTTAATAATCATGCATCAAGTAATGGTTACTAGTAGAATAAAAAATTAGCTATACTTCCCACTACTATTTTACAAGGTACTAACTCTAAAAAAGGTAGAACTAGATTCTATTTAGAAGATGGTTCAAAATTTGAGTAATGACTTCTTAAATATGCAAAGGAATATGGGAAATTATAGTGGCCCAACTAATAATTATAACATTATATTTTAGAGATATAATCACCCATTCAATAGGCTTGTGAACAATATAGAGTAACCCAACAACATTCTAGAGATCAACATGGTAGAAACCACTCTTCCCAATTGGTGTAGAATTATGAATACTTCAGAGCATGGTGAGCTTGACTATATTAAATTTTGTGCATTATTTGAAATATTTCAAAGATAGGTGGTTAGACAATAACACATTCATAATCTACCTTAATTTCATCCAGATCTAGACCCTTCTAAAACTATCATGTTTATTGAAACTTGTGAGTTTCTATTTCTAGGAGAATATGAAAATGAGCTAGAGGATAATAATGACAAATTTAAAGCTTTCTAGTAATTCTATAGAGGTGGCTATAATTTAATGAATAAGTATCCACTCACAACATAAAATCCTCCAAATACTATTGTAATTCCACTTAATCCTAAAGTTGACAACCATCCACCTCCTCCAAGAGGGAGTGATTATACTCAAACCAAGAAGGAATCTAGAAAGGGAGGATATAACATTGTCAAAGACATGAAGAAGATTGAAGAAAATATAACTCTTCATGAGTTATTTTAGATTATTTAATGAAAGGATCTATTCTATAGGTATATTATTGGAAACACACCTATAAAGAGAGAAAGTTGAAAGCATCTAACACCAATTTTATCTACAAGAGTAAGGCATAATTTCCACCCTTTTTGCTAACTACAAGGGCATTCAATAAGAATATTCATAATTTTTTAGTTGATTCTAGATCTTCTATAACTATCATGCTTACTTTCATATGTCAAAATCTTGGTTTGATACCAATCCCTTCAAAGATGATAGTTTCATAATTGGACAAGATAATAGTGCATGTAGTTGGTGAACTAAGATATTTGCATATCCAAGTAACCTATAAACTATGTGTTTAGATGCCCATTGATATCCTAGTGTTTAACATAATTGAGGTTAAAGACTGCTTAAGTAGAGACTAATCCAAAACACTCAATGTATATCTTTCTACAAACTTATCTCATATATGGATGCCATGGAGAGGAGTTATAAATCAAATAAAAATTAATAAAGATCTGAGAATGAAGTATCCCACCATGAAATATAATTTTAAGAATGAATATGTAAAGTATGAGTTTCCTAGTTTTGGTATTTATACTTTTACTACTCTAAATCAAGTATAGAAGCTATAACCCAAAGGTTCCAAATAGATATGAACTTTACACTTTGATGGTGATAGATCTAATCAAGTATCAAGCATGAATATAGATAATTGATCAACTAGGTAAATTTTTTTTGGAAGCATACAGATTTCAAATTTCCATGCCTGAACAACAAATGTAAGTATGAGGCTTTAATTCTAGAATTATAATTTTCACTTAAGAACAATGTATAATAGATATTAGTATTTGGTGACTTATAGCTAGTAGTTAACCAAGTTAGAAACAAATATCAATGCAAGTTGTCTTATTTGAGAAGATACAATCATAGATCATAAGACCTAATCAAAAGCCTTAAATATTTCAGCATAGTAGCCCTTACCAAAGAGCAAAATCAATCTAATAATTCACTAGGTGTTTTTATTACTAATCTAGATGCCCTCTAAGAATCTAAGGTAAAATGGTTCTCCATTAAATTGATGCCTTGTCCCTCTATTCTTTATAGAATAGAAATATTTCAAGTTTTTGATGATGAATAGTAAAATATTTAGTTTTTAACAAATTCAAGGAAATTTGAGTCCCAAATCATAGATGATAAGGATATTAATCACCTATACCAAGAAGAATCAGATAGGGAAGGTATTCTCCAACTCAAAGAAAATTACATCCCATCTAGGTTAGTCTCTTTGTAAAGGTCCTTTGACATAGACCCTCAAGTTTAGGAACTCAAGTAGCCCAATGTTAATGAATCATACTTTAAAAGAGAAAATATAGGAGATGAACAATAATCTATGCTATGTTAATATCAGTCTCAGTTACACCCTAAAAGAGAGACAATGAGTAAAGGATTTAATCACTCTGTATATGGACATGGTTTCTTGGACATATGAATATTTGAAATTATATAACCCATAGGTTATTACTCATATGATTCCATTGTAGCTAGAAAACAAGCCATTAGGTAGAGTTAGAAACTAATTAATCCTATTCTAGAATCTCTTATCCAAAGAAAAGTGGAGAAGCTGTTAAGCATAAAAATCAATTTTCTAATAAGGCATTCTACTTGGGTAGCTAGTTTGGTATCAGTAAGAAATAATAAAGGTGAGATAAGACTTTGTGTGGTTTTAAAAAACCTAAGTAAGGCTTCTAAATTCTATAGATGAGGTGATACAAATAGTAAGTGGTTCTAAAATGATGTCCTTCTTGGATGGATTTTCAATATACAATAAAGTACTAATTAAATCTAGGGAAAAAATGAGTACTATGTTTACTATGAATTAGGGCACTTATGCATATAAAAGAATTCCATTTGGAATGATAAATGCAGGGGCTAATATATAGTGTGCCATAGATTATGCATTCAAAGGACTGATATGAAAATTCATAATCATATATATGGATGATCTTATGGTGTAAAAAAAATAATGATCATATAATCCACCTCTAATCCATTTTTGATAGATGTAAAAGGTTTGGTATTTCATTAAACCCAAAAAATAACATATTTGGAATCACTGAAGGCAAGCTCTTGGGACACATCATCACAAAGGATGGGATCACCATTAATCTAAATATAATTCAAATAATTTTAAGGATTGTACCACCAAACAACAAGAAGGATATGAAATCATTCTTCTAAAAGATTAACTTCATAAGGAATTTCATCTTAGGATTTACAAATATTGTTAGATCCCTGAATGCCATGCTCAAATAGGATGCTAAAATAGAATAGATAGATGAATATCAAAAGTCCCTATAGGACATTAAATATTTGATATCATAGGCTCTAATATTAATTATTCTATATTTCATGAAAGATATCTAACTATATGCATTCACTTCAAAAAAATTAATTGTTATTGTCATAACACAAAAGAAATATGAAACTAAGTATCCAATTGAATTCATGAACATAAATCTAAAGGATGAAAAATTTAGGTACTCTATGATTGAAAAACATATTTTCACCATCATCAAAATAGTAAATAAATTTCCACATTACATCTTGAGGAATAGAACAATTGCCATTATACCTGACCCTATTGTCAAGCTCACCTTACAATAGAATGAATTAGGAGAACATCAAGGCAAGTGGGTGGTAAAATTACAAGAATTTGATATAGAAATAAAGCCTATAAAAATCATATAAGGTTAAGGCATCATTCAACTCATGATTGAACTTGATCCATGCATCACCATTAAAGAGATATGTGGGGCTAAAGTATCTAAATGAGAATGGTAAATTGGTGTCATATAATATTTTATTACAAGTGCTTATTCCATAGAACTTAACAGATAATGAAGGAGAGATTTAAGGCTTAAATATATTCATTACATGATTAAGAAGGGAGTTTTCAATAGAATAAATTATGAAGGCGTTTACCTCAGGTGTGTGTCTACATAAGAAGCTAAAGAAATTTTAGAAAACTTTCATAAACAATAGGTAGTGGCCATTATTTTGGAAATACCATAGCCCATAATATTCTAAGAATGTGATACTATTGGCTAACAATTTTCAAGGATGTTCACACTCATGTGAGGACATGCCATGAATTCTAATATTTAGCCAAAATGGAAGTACACACAATAATGCCTTTATAGCTGATTATTGAAAGAAGGCTATTTGCCCAATGGGGTTTAGACTTCATTGGCATCATCAACCCAAATTACTTAGAAGGCCATAAATTCATGCTTACTAGTATTGACTATTTCACCAGATGGACCAAATCCATAGCCACAAAGAATTGTAAAGCACAATTTTTTATTCATTTCTTGCAGGACCACATAATAGCTAGATTTGGCATTCCCATTTATTTAGTTTATGATAATGAACTAGATTTCATATTAGTAGACTTTATTGAGTGGGTACATGATGACTAGATTATTATCAGGTCATCTTCTAACCATTACCCCTAGGGAAATGGATTGGAAGAATCAAAGAATAAGAATTTGATAGATTTAATTAAGAAATCAATAGAGGACAAGCTTAGGGACTAGCATAATTTATTGAAGTATGCTCTTTGGGTAGATAGAATGAGATACAAATAAGCCCTTAAAGATTCACCCTATCTATTGGTGTATGGATGTAGGTCTATATTCCTAATTATGTTAAAGTTACCCACTTATTATTTCATGTAGGACTACATGGAACCATGTGATGAAGTAGATTCAAGCTTGTTGGACATAAAAGAAATGGAAAATTTAAGGACTGAGGCCTTATAGACATTCAAAATATACCAGGATGTGTTCAAGAGGTGGTTTTATAAGAGAGCAAAGGTCAAAGCATTTAGGATTTTGGATCTAGTGTTACTTTAAGATAAAGTCCATGAGAATAAAGGATATTATGATAAGTTTTCCCCACTATGGATTGGACCATACCAAATTGTAGAGATGATGGAAAATAATGCATTTCATCTGAAGGACATGCAAGGAAACAAGCTTACATATCTAGTCAATGCACTATTCTTAAAGCACTACTTTAGGGTTGTGTCATCTATAGATGTTACTAATTGATGAGGGACATATGAATGTAGATTTAGGATTAATTTGTATTTCCCACTTTCATAGATTAGTTTTATACTTTCTTAGATTAGTTTTCTTGTTTCTTTAGTTTAGTTTCCTACTTTCTTAGAGTAGTTTTTTTCTATCAATATGAATTTTGTTTACTTTGATGGTAATCAAGAAAAATATCCAAACCAACTAAGATTATGACCTATAAAAAGGGGGGAAATTAAAATTTTTACAATTTAGGACTAGTTTATAAATTGGGCTTATTTCTATATTTTGAGTCTTTAGGATAAAGGTATGTAATCATGAACCATTTTGGACATTGTCATAATTGAATACTTTCACCAGGTATGTGGAAGTTGATCTTAGAGTAATTCATGAAAATTTAGAAAGCTTTCTTATTTTTTTGTATCAAATACACTTATCACATTAAATACCTATTGAAAATGAGAATTCTAGATATAGATGTGGTTGGTAGGGAAATTTTTAGTAATAATCTATGTTATAATTATACCAACTCATTGGGGTTCTAGATCTTCTCTTTTTTCAAGAACAAAAGAAGAAAAAAAGAAGAAAAGAACCAATGAGTTCAAAATATTAAAATAATATCTAAAGAAAATTTAAAGGCTCACATGATAAAATAAGGTCAGTGTACCATGCATCATGATTACAATAAAATAATGGAAAGAGAAAAAAGGAACCTAAGGTATCTATACTAAGGCTATGGATGTCTAGATGGTAGTATGCAAGAGCTTCTCTTAATATAATGAAATTTAAGAGATACTAGAGTGAAACCTATAGCTTCATCAAGCCATTGAAAAAATAATCATAGCAACGGTTAAATGAATTACATGTTTGATACACACAGATCCCAAAAATTAGAAGGCAAGTATGTTATGTGAATCAACTTAGGAGTTTCTTTCATGTTTTTGATTTAAGTATTCTTTTATGACATACTTCATGACTGATTTAAGGATTGTTAACCAAAGTTATAAGTTCTTGAATACTCAAGAGTATTCCCCCCATGAGTCATCATTTTTTATACTCATCACACCTAATTTATAAAAATGAAGACCCTTATTCAAAATTCTACAAATTTGTGTTATAAATTGGGCATTCAACCTGATCAAGAACTAGTATTGAATATTTTGTGTTGATCTATTTTACAATTTTCCTATTATCACATAATTTTCATTTGACTTTGATCTTATTTTATAACATTAAATCTCTATGTTTTAGGTTACAGGATCAATGGAGTTCATCTAGAATGGAAAATGTATAATCTTCATGATTTAATGTTAAATTGACTTTTTATTTTAAATTCTTGGTCTCTTATTTGATTAATTAAATATATATTTAAATCATGTCAAAACCTTAGTCTAATGTTTAGCCTAATTCATTATTGAAATAGATATAAAATTAATGCAAGGTCAAAATTACTAGGGAATACCTTAATATATTTAAAATTTAGCCTAAAGTCTTATCTAAAGTCTTAAATGTATTTTATATAATAAAAAAATTTAGGCTAAAAATTATATCCTTAATTTATTAATGTTGGCCGAGTCTTAACTTTATTTCATTATTCATAGGAATGGGTTAAATGACAATCTTCCATGAGTAAAGATATCATAGCTTAGCAAAGAGATCAACGACCCATGGGGTAGATTTTATAAAGTTGAAAGTGAATAAAGTCCAAGTTAATATCGATGGTGTATGTTTATTTATGCATCAAAGATCTAAAATATAGGGTAGAGATATGAAGTCAATAGATCTACGAATCAACCCAAGAGTGCTAAGTGGCAACATCTTGAGATCTTAGATGAGAGATCAATGGTCTGTGGTCAACATGTCAACAAACCAAACTACCCATGAAACTTCCAAGTGGCACACCCACAAACACTTTATTATATTTTACAACTTAGCTTAAACTTTATCCTAAGGTTTTTTTATGGTTATTAACATGAATAAAAATTTAGGTTAAATTTATGTTCTAAGTTATTTTTTCTTGAGACCTTAGTCTAAGTTTTTCTATGCTAAGTAATTTTACATTTATGTTTGTAGAGCAAAGAGTCCTAAGGAAGTGATAAGTGTCAAAGCTCAAGGAGTCAATAATTTAAGCACCTATATCTATGGTGCACATTAACTTAGGCATCATAGATATAATGGTACGTGATCAAGATTGAAAAGTCAAAAGGCTTTTAAAAGTGAATAATGGTGACAAGTGTCACCATCACAAGAACACTTAATAGAGATCCAATGATCCGTAACTAGAAGTAGGGTCAACAAGTTAAGGATGTCAAGAATGAACATGGGATCATCAAATAGAAATATCTCAGCAATCGATAAAGTAAATTAATGGTGCACACTTGATCCTAGATTCAAAATATCAATGGATAATGCTGATCCATGAAAGCAAGATCAATGGTCCAAGATCAACATTGACATTTCAAAGAAGCACAAAGAGCCCTGAACAATGACCACATGGTAAAAAAATGCTTGAGTTATGAAATTTGACTATATGGTACACAAAGAGCCCCAATGAGCTACCAAATGTTGTATACACATTATATTTTAAAATTTTTATCACTTAATGATAGTTTTTATCTTATAGGAACCTATTTAGTCTCAATATCTTTGAGTGAATGACTTAAGGGGTACATCAGGAAAAAGATGGGTAGACCATTAGTGCTTCATAAGATTGTTGTCCCTTTTTTCCACTTGCCATCTACACACTTGTCTCCTATAAACATTTACCCTAATATTTGTATTCTATGTTTTACCCATTCCAAACAATTTTCATATCATTATCCTCATTTTTCTTGCCTTGACCCCCTTTCACTAGTTGTTTGTACTAGGTTAATTGGGTTAACCCTTAAATATTTTTTGGTATTTTCACTTGAGATTTTTTTAGGCCTTTATCTAACCTATCTCTAGACATAGTGATTTATCTCTTGAAAACATATAAGGTCGACTGGGTTAACTCTATACAACACACATATTGAAAAAGTTGACCCTATATAGCCAACATATTCAGAAGGATTTAGGGCAAGATTCGCCTATATATACAAGTTCATTTACAACCATTTGAGAATATATAAGCAAATAAGAATAAGATTTAATGAAAATCTTATTATTATATATTCTACTTGAGGAATAAATCTTAGGGTTCCATACTTTCTCTAGAGATATGGATCTTGTCTTATGGAGAAGTATTTTGGATGCATAGATAAGTTTTGTAGCCTAGATCTGATTTGCCTTTGTTATCCTTACATATCAAAAAAATTATTGTGAATCACCTTAGTTAATGGAGATATTGAGGATCAGTAGGTTCATCTTCAAGGTAAGTATTCCTAACTTTATTTCTCTTTTGTAAGAGTAGATAGACAATATAATTATGCTTCTCTCCCATGCATTAGGATTCCATATACATTGACATGATTATATGTCTTCTATGCATGTTTTGTTTAGTTTTTTTGTTTCTGTCCTTGACTTTGTGACAAAATCTTTGGTGTACACAAGATTAGATTTACTTTCTGGTTTATTAGATATAAGGTGAAAATTAAACCTAGGATTCCTTTAGGGTTGTTAGATTGTAGGCTTTAGAACCCTTTCTAACATAGTGCATTATGATAAGTGATCCCTTAATCAGGTCTAGAGGATCCCCATATTGGTCATGCTCTTGCTTAACAAATGTATTTCAAATAGGAAGTGTGGGTATATTTCATCTTCTCTGAGCTAGGATTGATTTATAGACATGATGCATTTTTGATTACATACATTCTAGTGAATCTAATTTGAATTAACCCTTGCAAGATTTATTCACTTTATTTCATTCTTTTTCATCATTATTTTTATCATATATTTTCCATATTAGATTGACTGCATTGACCCAACTCTAACTTCTATACATAGGTTTTTAGGTACAAGCTATTATATCAACCCTATCAACCCAATATAGGTTTTTAGACTTTGAGACATCCCTATTATACATACTAGGTTAACCGAGTCAACTTTATACATTTTTTAGGCACTTAGTAATAGGTTTCTACAAATCTTGATAAACCTAGTCATCCTAATTAGCAAAATTTGCAAGCATATATCAAGGTTCTTAAACAATAATATTCATTCTCTACATCTCTAATCAACTAAGGATCCTTTCTATCTCTCTATCTCTTTCTTTATAGTCTTTCCTTTTACAGTTTGTATTTTTAAAAACTACCCTTTTATAGTCAACTAGATCAACCCTACCAACCTAGTTCTATGTTTTGTGCGTTATTTATATGACTAGGTTGACTTTGTTGACCCTGTTCATTTTTATACCTTACCTCTGTAGTATAGGTTTGACCCTATCAACCATGTTCTATATTCTATTCACACACTATTGACTATATCAACATTGTACTTTGTTTCAAAGTTGGAATTAACCTTATATGCTAGTAATGAGCTCACACTTTCTTTTCTTATCATTTGAATGTTTAGAATAAATCAATAGCTTAATTATGTGGTTTTCAATTAATCATTTAGTTTCACTATTTTCTATTTTATGCACACATAACCAAATCAAAAAATTTAAACAACCATTTAAACATTTGTCTACCCAAGGCTAATCTACATGGATTTCATCACCAAGGGGGAAGTAGAATTAATGTTCTAGTTAAGTATAAATTATGGTCAATGGTATATTTTGGCTAAGAACCTGATACCTTTATCACTATGGTGTGTGAAGTGAGGGGGTAGGCCCCAATACCAATCCTTTATCATTACCACTATAGATCCCTTTCAACCCAAATGACCTAAAACCATTCTTACATTATCTTTTAGTTTCTTGCTTAAAACCAACTTACCATCACATTTTAAAACATATTCTAATAATATAATAAATATTTAGGTTGACAAGTTAGTTATCTCTTTAATTTCTAAGTTGATTGCTTACTCTTGTCTCAATTGTGTGTTATATTAAAAAAAACTTGTATTAGCCAATGTTAGTTTAAGGTTTTGTGTTGTGTTCTTCAATTGGATCGACATCATTGACCCAATTGATTGTGTGTTTATTTCACTTTTTTATTTCAAAAATAATTGCAAATTTTTCCCTATTTTATCCTACTTGGTCGACACTACCAACCCTATATTTTTTTCAACCTATTGGGTTGACACTACCAACCTACACATTTTTATAGCCTATTGGGTTAACACTACTAACCTTGTACATTTTTTTAGCCTAGTAGGTTGACACTACCAACCCTATACATTTTTCATCCTATTGGGTTGACACTACTGACCATGTACATTTTTTTAGTATACTGGGTTGAAACTATTGACCTTGTACATTTTTCAACCTACTGGGTTGACATTGCTGACCCTGTACATTTTAATTAGCCTACGAGGTTGATACTATCGACCCTATATATTTTACTCTAGGTTGTTTGTGTCCCTCTTTTTGAGCAATTTTGTTTTATGTTTTTCCTCTTAGCCTTATGACATCCACTTTTTCTCGGCATCATAAAGCCTCTTATCAAATTCTTTATTGATAATCTCAACCTATTTCGAATGTACATGGGTTTTTCTCTCCTACCTTGCCTTTCCACCATAGAAGACAACTCTTTATGGTGAAGCTATTCATTACATGGATCTAAGTCTTCTCAATATTTATCTACCCCATAGCATATAGTAAATCCAAAGAATCTTATTAGACAAATCCCAAACTATGACAATCATATACCTTATACCTCTTTTACACCTTCTAAACCTATAATTTATAAACTCATCAACACATCTACATCAAATATTGGAACCTCACATTATGTTCTACCTAATACAACCAATGTTCATGATCATTTTTCTACACCCATAATAAGAGCACCTAGTATTATTACTTACCCAATTAACATGGTTAAAACCACTCAAATTGATAATCTAGATGATTCCCAATTATTTAAAAACCTTGATGATAATACTATTTACACTCCTAAAAATAATGGTGTTGTTACCAGGCTTCTTTTTTCTTCTATCACACTCAAGACATCTAACACTAATTTTGGACATCCTTCAACTACAAAGAATCCTCCTCGTATAAAAACTAATAATCCTCTTCCTAAAAACACTAATACCCCACTATCAAACCCACCTATTAATACAATTCAGCTTATTGCACATGCCATACAACAAATGAACATAATGTAAACAACTAACACCTCTCAAATGATGAACATGTAACAACATTTATTAAACATGACTAGTCAACCATCTCAAGTCATCATGTCCCAACCAAATCCAAATTTTGTCCCTCATATTCTTAGAGATGCCAATAGGAATATCATCCCTCAACCTCTAATGAATAAAACAATGCTTCAACATCTTTAAAATGAACCTTTATCCCCATTTATTTCATCCATAGATATTAGAAACATTTCTCCAACTATCACATATAATGTGACTAAAGACTCTACTATATTTCTTAAGTCCTTTGGTAATATTTATAAGGAATGGGTCCAAACTAACACCTTTGATACCACCAAGTTCTACACCAAATAAATTTTTGATGATGAATTTGAATGGTAGAACCAGTTTCCTAGACATTCCATCTCATAACTAGAAGATTTAGTCAACACTCTGGTGAAGTAATTCCAACTTGATGACCTCCCTGAAAGTTACCTTATCCATTTCATCAATTCCAAGAAACTTCCTAATGAATCTTCTCATAATTTCATCATATAGTGGAAGTCTCTTGATCATAAAGTGGACCATAACATGAATGATGACACTCTTTTACAACTATTTATCATTGTTCTTAAACCTCTCCTTCAATACAAAGTTTGAATATTTTCCCCTAAAACTTTAGAGGAAGCCTTAGACTAAGAAAAAAGGAAAGACTTTCTTATGATTCAAATTAAATCAATTCAAACAACTTATAAAGAACCTTTTCAATAATTTTCTCATAACATTAATTCATCCAATCCTCCCCCAATCTTAACCCAACGCACCCTCCCTTGAGTCTATAACAACTTCAAAAAATATTTCCACCCTCTAAACCCATGAGATTTGATCATTTCAAACCTCCTCCAAAATGATATAATCCTAATATTTTTTTTTGGTGGCATGCTACTATAGGTCATTCTCATGAGTCTTGTCATGATCTTCACTGATTTCTTCTTTCTTCCTTACTTGGTCCACATTTTAATATTGATACTATAACAAAATAATTTTATCAATACTATCTTTAAGCTTCTCAAATTCAATCTCAAGAACCATAATCACATCAACATCAACTATACAATAAATTACAAAAAATTATCCCATACATATACCTCATGTATTAATTTTGTTCAAACTAGTGTTGATCTTTCTTCCTACACTAATAAGGAAATGATAACTAGCACGAACAATTTTAAACATATCATAAGATCCATTGATCCTCAGCCTCTTAGGTCATATGAACCAAACGAGTTCCTAGTTAAAATGTGTTATCCAAATCATATCATCCATGGTCCTCCTTTACCTCTTCATACCTCTCTTGCACACCCTATGTCACATTAGACACCCCTAAAATATACCAAACCAACACATTTACCTATCTCCAAATGCACTTACCAACCCAAAGAAAATCATTTTAATGGTTTAACGTTACCTCATTCCACCTCACATGTTGGGGTATCTTGTAATTCCCATCCACATGTCCCTTCAAACTTTGGGGCATCCTGGTATGCCCATCCCTACATCTACTTACCCATTGGGGCATCTTATGATTACCACTCTTATTCTACAATACATAATAACAAACATATTCAACTTCAAGAAACCTTTCAAGACTTATAGACTTGTATTTCACATGTTCATCTTTGATATAGATGTTAGCATAGATATTACTTATTATTTTTGTCTCATGTTTTTGTGTACTTTATTTATTTTTCTTTTATTTTATAAGCATCATTGTCCTGATTTTCATTCTTTGGTTTTATTTCACATTACATTTGTAATTTCCTTCAATTTTTGTCCTCATATATTTATTTTATCTTTTTATGTTATTCTTTGCCTTAGTAGCTTTGTGATTATTTAATTCATTGTTTAGCATTCACCCCCATGGGTTTCTCTTTTGTGAGTTTATAGTATAAGACCATGGATAGGACCTTGCCCTCCTCACAAAATACCACCTTTTCTTCTTTTTTAATTTTATTGTTTCACATTTTTCTTTTTGGCACCCTCGTGGGTTTCTCTTTTATGAGTTGTAGTATAAGACCATGGATAGGACCCGACCATCCTCATAAAATTACCATTTTTTAATTCCTTTTATAAGAAAAATATCACTGATTCTCACTCTTAACTTTAGCTTTTACTTCTTTTTATAGATGGAATTTGCACAATAAACTATGTTATCATGTTTTCCTCCATTTCTCTCATTCTTATGATAAGGAATCACACTTTATTATCATTGTATCCCCATTTTCCCTTCATCATAATTTTTTAAATTGAAGTAATTCAAATTGTTCTATGTGTCATTCCTCTTGATTTCCCCTTATTTTCACTCCACATAGGATAAAACAAGGTCGAAGTGAAGAAAACACTTTTATTTTAGTTATATTTATTAGACTCTTATAACCCATGCTCTTTGAATTTATCTCTCTTAGTAACCAAGTCCAAAGTATTCAAATTAAATTAATCTTTACCACCCATGTTTGGTTTTCCAAATCCATATGGAGGAGGAATAGAAAAAACCATCAAGAAAGTTAAAATTCAAATCATTTGAAATAAAAGGAAATGATATCTAAAAGTCAACATAGAAATCTCAAAAGTCAAACATCACACCAAAAGACATGATTACAAGGGCATCTCCTATCTCTAATCAAATTACAAACTCCATAGTTAGCCTCACATAGAGCCAAGGTCAATTGGGGTGTCTTAGGCCAACAGATTAGAATAGGGGAATTCAACAAACTCTATGGTGCTACCTACTTTCTCACACAAGTACCCAATCTTCATATTAGACTAAAAGATCTATAAGGGGTCCTAAGGAATTGGGAACTCATTGTGGGAAGTTAGGTCCATTTAAATTTTCATGCATATTACCTTCATGGGATGATCTATATACTTTATTTATTGACCTAAGATTTATGTGGCTAAGAGATGTTATTTATAGTCCTTAAGGTCTGAAGTCATATTATTTTGACAAACCTAATTTGAGTGTCGTGAATTTGATAAATAATTCCACTACCTTGGTTTTTCCTTGATTTCTCCCATCCACCCATTTAATTTCCCCCTTTGATAGGTAAATTATGATTCCAAATCTATTTTCCCTCTTCTATTATTCTTTTTTCTTCACCTCTTAAAAAAATATTCTCATTACGTTATTTTAGTTTTATTTATCCTTATAGCAAAATAACATGTTTTAGCAACTATGGATTATACCCTTACACCATTTACTTACCAGACCATCTCATTGTCATACTAGTCATGTCATTAGGTGGTTGTGTTTTCTTACATTACATCTTTGAATAAACACTAAGTTTGAGTTTCTCATCCTTTAGCAACATTCTAATTTTCATTTCTCCATCATGTTCTTATTTAATTTTTATGGACTTCACTTATCTTATATATGACATTTGGAATTCTTGCATGTTTGTCTTTATATATTCCTTCTTCATATTTGTCTCAGATCTTCAATTACATTTAATTTGTATTCTTTTATGTTTTTCTTTTTGTCTATCTTATATGAGCTTAACTTTTCTCTTTATTACACATCTTTGTTCAATTTTTCTTGCATTGGTAATCTTTTTTTACATTTATGTTTTTAATGCTTTCCAAACATGATTTATATTTTTTTATATTCTTTGTTTTTCATTTATGTTTTACGTGCTTTCCCATGTGATTTATTATGTTTTTCAATCATTTTATCTTTCATTTTCCAAACATTTTATCATGCTTTTTCCATCATTGTTATCATTTATTTTCCATCAATATTCTAGCCTTGCCTTAAAAATCCTCATTTTCCAAACTTTTCTAATACCCTCATATCTTTGACTTAAGTCACTTTTACTACCATATGCCTATTTTCCAAAAAAAATGATTTTTGGCTTTTTTTTACACTAACTTCTATAGATTCACCTAATGTTCTTCACATTGGACACCTTCACTTTATCTTGTAGTCTAATTATTTATATATTGTATTAAGGTGAGTAAAGGTAGGTAGTTTTCAATTATTTCCTTTCCTTTATCTTATTTCCTACTTATGTTACTTTATGTAGGATCACCATTATGTATTATCATGTTTTATTCTTGAAACACCATCCTGTGTTACACTTACATGACACATGATGAGATTAAAGTGGGGAATATGTATACAAATAATAGCTCAAAATTTTTATTACTTACTAATACTTTGTATCTTTTATTAACCCATTAAGTATCAATCTCTCTAAGTGCACACCTTAAGGGGTACACCAGGACATGGGTGGGTATACTATTAGTGATTTATAAGATTGTTTTCCTTTTTTCCACTTTCCATCTACACACTTGTCTCCTATAACCATTTAACCTAAGATTTTTATTCTCTATTTTACCCATTCCAAACTTTTTTCATAGCATTATCATCTTTTCTATTGACTTGACCCCATTTCACCATTTGATTATACTAGGTCGACTGGGTTGACATTGTATAGTTTTCACCCTATAATTATTATATAGGATAGATTAGGTCAACCCTATACTATTTGTGGGTATTTTAACTTCAGATTTTTTTTATACCTTTGGCTGACCTAGATCAGGACCTAGTGATTTATCTCCTAAAAACATATAAGGTCGATTGGGTTGACCCTGTATAGCTGACATATTTGGAAGGATTTAGGGTAAGATGCACCTATATGTATAATTTCATTTCTAACCATTGGTGAATAGAGAAGTGAGGGATAATAAGAGTGAATTAACATATGCTTATTGACCATTCTACTTGAGGAATAAAAATTAGGGTTCCATACTTTCTTTAGAGATATAGATCTTATCTTATGGAAAATACTTTTGGATGCATAGATAGGTTGTGTAGCCTAGAGATGATTTTTATTTATTATCCTTACATATGAAAAAAATCTCTTATGAAGCACCTTGGTCAAGGGAGATATTGAGGCTCGATGGGTTCATATTCAAACTAAGTATTCCTAACTTTATTTCTCCTTTATAAGAGTAGATAGATAATGTAATTGTGCTTCACTCCCATACATTAGGACTCTATATGCATTGACATGAGTATATATATTATATGCATGTTTAGTTTAGTTTGTTTTGTTTTTAACGCCACTTTGTGCCATAAGATTTGGTGTGGATTAGATTATATTTAGTTTCTTATTTATTAGATATAGAGTGAACATTAAAATTGTGACTCTTATATGGTTGTTGTGTGATTATGTTAGACTGTAGGCTTTTTAACTCTTCCGAACATGGTGTATTATGACAAGTGATTCCCTAATCAAGTCTAGCATATCCCCATATTGGTCATGCTCCTACTTAAAAAATGTATTCCCCATCAGAAGTGTAAGTATTCTCTATCCTCTCTAAGCTAGGATTGATTTATAGACATGATACATTTTTGGTTGCATACAAATGGCACATGGGCATCCAATCATGTAGAAATAAGATCGATAGAGTGTAATTGATTCATAAAATTGACATAGATAGTTAAAATCAAGATGTAATTTTAAAAGGTTTTGGAGCTAATAAAAAGATGTCATATGCCATGATATCATGATCTTTGAGATGAAGATCAATTTTGATCTAGTTTCAAGATATCATGAGGAAGTGACAAGTGTCCTAAAATGATAAATGGTCATATTTTGAGTATCAAAATAGGAGTTATGACATGACATTACCAAATAAACATGAAATTTTAGATTGTAAGAACCTATGGGCCCAAATTATAATTGTATATTATCATTAGATGCATACTTATGATAGGTTAGTTAAAGTTAAACAATGTTATTAGTTTTGAGGCATTGGTAAATGAATAATTTTCCTTGACACATGTCTAAATTCCATTTGAAAATGGCTAACTAAATATATCTAATAGGTTGTTATCACAACTTATAAAAGGAGTTATTATAAATTTTTACATCTATTTGTAGTTTTCATGCAACCAAAGCTATAATTATAAATTTTCCATTTTTTTTTACACATGCACATGTTACAAAGCTTTTACAAAGGCTAACTTAAAATGATAATTATAAGTAAACTATTGTATGGTCTTGACCATAGTTAGAACTTAATTTCTGACTATCACATGTAATGACTTTGCATGGAATTGGAAGAAGAGTCAGCCCCTTCCCCAACCCTATTTAAATAATTATAATCCACTAGTTAGAGGGGTAAAAAAAATTTAATATATAAGAGAAGCATCAATTTTGATTGTAAGTGAATGTGTTTATGTATTTTCTTCAATTTTTGTGTAATTAGGCTTATATTCTTTTGGTTGTCTGATTCAATAATTATTAGTGTGCAATAGCTACAATGAATTCTTTCTTATCTTGATAAATATGTTAGTCTTAAATATGCAAAATCTATTGAAGGATTAGTAAATTACATTCATTATTAGTAATTAAGTTAATTGATTCATGTTCTTAAGTGTGTGTAAGGCCTTTCCTTTGATATAGTTTTCTCTCTATGTGTAAAATCTACCTCAGATACCTCAGTAGCCTAAGCCATAATCTCTTGATTCAGAGTATGCAATAGCTGCTCTAAAATGGAAAAATTTGATTGAGTTTTATGATTTTCCTATATAAATATCCCCTAATACTTCTAAACCATGTCTGACTATTAGTGTGTAATAGTTTCTTGTAATAGGTATAGGTTTTTAAAGCACTTATCCACTTATAAACTAGCTAGAGAAGTGATTCCTAAAAATATAGAATATTCTTTTCTACCTTAACCTTAAATTTTTTTATTTTGTTTTGAGACCTAACCACTTTATATTATAAAATATCCATCCATCCATTTCACATATATATTCACTACCCTTTAAGAGGCCACACCTCTATCCAAAAACCTTGTCAACATCCCACATGTCATACCAGCTATTAGATCAATAGGTTGTTCAAATTGCATACCAATGAATCATACCATAGAGTGGATTTTACCTCCATTGATATCCTAAAATGTTATAGGTTACCTCATTGGTTGTGGTGTGTGTAAAAACGACATCAATGCATACTTTGCATCAAACTTGCACATAGTACTATTTTTAGATATGTTTTTTAAGACATCACTTCAGAGATGAGTCCTTCCCCATCCAAAGTTTATGTATACTTGTGTCTTCATATTTTGAGTGAAGGATAATTTTGGATGTTGAGATTAATAGGAAATTTTGAGAAGTTACACAATTTTAGTCTTGATGTGAAAAATTGGATTCTTTTCAAACTTGTGGATTGTGTAAGAAGTTATATCATTTTAGTTTCCTAATATTTTGGTTATACATCAGTTATATATTTAATATATAGATATTCATATTTATCCATTATTTATCTAAATGTCTTTTATATATGAATCATAATTCCCCCTTGTATATGTGATATTATGGTCATAAAAATACTACAACCTTTGATTTTGTGTGTTCAAATATGCTATATTTTTTATTCCCTTTAACTCTTAAATATGTTAATTTTTGGTGTGATATAATATCCTATGGTATTTATTGGTCATTGATTCCTTGTCCAACCTCTATTTTAAGCCATGACCTAGAGAAATCTCATTTGGAGTGGTTCACAAGCCTCTTTTTCTACCCTACCTTTCTCTCGTTGATTTTATTATGATCCTACCCACCTTAGGTTAGATATAAAATATATTTACCCATATCAATTATATTTATATTCATGGATAACCTACCCATATATTGTAAAAAATCTACTTTACTCATCATTTTTCCACCAACAGGTTGTTTACAAAATTGAATACCCCAAAACTTGTGCCTTGGAGTAAATAGTTTTCACTAATCTTAAAATGTTAGAGGATACCTCATAAATTTTTATTGGGTGTGAATGAAAACCAAATCAATAATATGTTGACCATATTGACCTAGTAGGTCTCTAAATAGTTCTTGATTTCTGAAATTGCACTACATAAATGTGGTTGACATTGTCGATTCTAATGAACCTAGTCTAATTTCTAACTATTGTTCTATATTTACAAAATTACACTAGATATACTTAGTTAAACTTATATGTCCTAAATAACCTAGTCTAATTTCCATCTATTGTTACATATTTCTAAATTTTAACTAGATCAACCTAGGTGACCCTATAGGTCCTGGCCAACCTAGTCTAAGTTTCAAACTATTATTTTAGATTTATAAAATTATATTAGATCAACTTGGTCAACCCTATAGGTCTTAACTAGTCTATTACACTTTTAAACTCCTATTAAATCAACTATAATGACCTGGTTGACCTTGTAGATCCTAGTTGATCTAGTACACATTTTAACCCTTATGAAATTTAATAGATCTATATGGTCGATCCTAGGACTCCTATATGACCTAGTTTATTTTACCACCATCTTCCTCTCTAATCCTTATATCTTTTTGTTTCTCTTCCCACACTAATTAACAATAAGAAATTACCTATTAGGATCTTTCTTAATAGTCTCAACCCACTTTGAGTTTACATATGTGCTTATTTCCTACCTAATAAATCCACCCAAGAGGATAACCCTTCTAACATAACTAATTTTAAATCACATCTAGATCAATGGAATGAAACATGCTCTAAATCACTCAAAATGATGGTCTAAATGATCCTAGCTTAACTATAATTTATTTAAACATCCTTATTTTAATATTGGACCACTTAATACCAACATAGATAACCCTCTTATAGGAAACCATCACATTATAACCCTCCTATGAGAAAGCCTCCCAGAGGGAACCCTCTTATAAGAAACATTTATATCCTTAATTTTGGGAATATTCTTCCTACCAGCACTAACATTCCACATCTTACCACTAGAAATAAACACATACTATAAATACAACTCAAGCACTTGCTTAAATGGTTCAATAAATGAATTTTATACAAAAAACTAACCATTATCAAATGCTCCAAATGCAAAATCATAAACTAAAAATGAAAAGTCAAAAAACTATTTTTAGGCCTCAAAGTAATTATAATTTTCACCCTCTTCCTCTTAAAAATGCCAATGGGAATATCATCTCTCAACCTATCATGCATAAAAAATGCTTCAATATCTTTAAAATAAAACTTTATCTTCATTCATCGTATCCATATATATTTTAAATAAATATACAACCATTAATTATTAAGTAACTAAAGACCCTACTATCTTCCTTAAATCATTTGGCTACCTTTATAAATAATGGGTCCAAACCAACACCTTTTATACCACTAAACATCTTATCAAAACCTTTATTGGAGATGATTTATAATAGTATAATAAAATTCCCCAATACGCCATACATAAAGTATACGATATAATATATGCTCACATTAAATAATTCCAAAAAAATTATCTTCTTGAAAATTGTCATAGTCACTTCATCAATGTCAAATAATTACCTCTTGAATCTGCCCATACTTTTATCAAAATATGGAAATCATTAGCTCATAAAGCATATCATAACATGAGTGATGAAAATATATTTAAAATATTTATTATTACCCTAAATACATATCCTCAATATAAAGTCTAAATCTTTTCTCATCAAACCTTAACAAGAGGATTTGGATCAAGTTAAATGACAAGATTTCCTTATGAATAATTTGAACCATATCATAATTTAATCAAGAAATCTTTTCAAAATTAAACCAACAAAATCACTAGTAAAAATTCTCAATCTAAATATCCTCCAATAAAAACAAGTGTAGTCAAATCAAATACTAAAACTCTTTCATACCCACCCTTGATCATGTCAAAAATGAAGTAGCTATTATCTCCATTAAAAATTTTCATTTATAACAATAGTACTCCCTCATCATGGTATGATCCTAATGAATTTTGTTTGTTTTCTCACTGACATTGTTTATTCTCATGAGACATCTCATGGGAGTATAAATTTTGTGGTTAATTTCATATTAGGATATAAATTTGATGATGATGTCATAATCAAGCTGCATCATTTTAATTTTCTCAAAGATTCTCAAAATAGAAACTTTCCTAAACCTATAACTTCAAAATCTCATAAACCTTCCTTAGAACCCAATGCAAAACACTATAATGACAATATTTGTGCTATTAATGTTGATTATGATCTATATTATACCAATTATCAACATGTGAATGTAGATAGAGTGAATAATCATTATAAACCTATTTTCAAATACTCTATTAATAAACCTCATAAACCATATAACAATGATCAAATACTTAAAGACACTATGACTTCTCATCCCTCATATTCAAAACAATCCATGAGTGATGATCCATATCTATGAGTGGACCCTTATATAATTCTATAAATTACCCCACCTAATCAACATATGTCATGTACTCATAATTTTTCTTAACCCCACTAGAATTTATTAGATGGACTTAATTTTATGCCTTGTAAAATTATCATTATGAGATTAGTAAGAACTTCTAATCATCAAAATTTCATTCTGTAATAACTATGTGATATAGAATATCCCTCAAATAATGAATCTGAATTACCTTTTTATGATCCTAAAACTATATAAGAACATGATATAGACACAATACCATATATTAGACCTTGCATATAATTTTTAGAAAAAGATATTATAAATGTTTACATTCTCTTTTAAGCTGATCACCCACATCTTTTCATTAAAATTGGTATCAATAACAATCAAATTTAAAATGAATAGTTCATGAAGGATATGGTATCAATTTTATTCTCTTTATTTAATTCAAAAAAATAGATATTCCAAATAAAATATTAAAAAAACCTAACTCATGTGTCACAAATATGTTAAAATAAACCAAAAGCCACTTGGTTGCATTTATCTCCCTCTTACCATTAGACCCAAGATAATACACACCAATATCATGGTCTTAGATCATATCTTATCTTAAAACATGATCTTAGGTCATATTTAGACTCATCTTATCTAATATAATGCATCTTTTGGTATCCAATGTATCAAATTCATACATAATGGTAAGTTTAAAAAACATGAGACTGATCCTATGCCTTGGAGTATCCAACTTTTAAATATTAAATCTCAACATTGTATTCCTACTATAACTTACAAAAATAGTATTTTTCTTCCTAATATTGTTAATATGCATTTTTATATACATGTAACTATCTCATATTCAGATGATGATGAACCAAATGATCTGAAAAGTATTTTTAATACCACTTTATTACCTCCCTATATCATGAAATGTCTCCTTCCTTCACTTCTTCCATTAGATAGAACCATTAAATTAATATATTATGCCACCAAAAAATCCTCCCCCATGTAACTCACATGAAGCATATTACATACAAAATGATTTATCTTGTAATGAATATGAAATGGAAAAACTATTTCAATATCATTTATACCTGTCTCTTCACAATTTTAGTAATATGGTCATATCCACTACATATTTTTCTACTAAAATAAATACATGTGTTATATATCCATCCTATGATGATACCTACATTATGATTCAACCTCAATCATGAGATTTATATGTCCTATATTAGAAAAAATGCATGCTTTCAATCATTATTTTCATGTCATTCACATATCCTCTTATAATGAATTAGACCCTGAAGGCTATGTACCATCTATCAATGCACATTTGATAGATACTCCCTAGTCATCCAATAAACTAACCAATATGATATAATCCAACACAAAATCCCTATTTTTAATTATTAGATCAATATAGTAAGTCAAGATACATTACCTCCAATTAATCCTACCAAACAAACTAATTCCATATCTATTCTACACAATTCAATCACCACCAATGATAGTTATTCTCCCACTATTTTGATCATAGATTCTATTGAACAATTTCATACCTCTACTCCTAAAATTAACATGGATGTATAAGATACAACCATTTGAAAAATAGTTTTTTAGTTTTATATTCATGGAAATCAAATTTTGGATATTGAAGTGGATGTTGAATATTATGGACCCTTACCCACACTCCCTAATGATGAAGATATCTTATAACTACTCCATGCTCATGATCCTAAACTCCCATGCCAACATCATAAGCTTGGTCATTTTGATAAAAAGTTAATTTTTAAAATAATATCATTGCTAGTATTTCTCTCAAAAAACATCATGTTTCCTTACTTCCTCTTACTCCCTATCATTTCAAAGATGGAAATTATATGATTATTGAGGAAACTATAGTAATTAATTATGAAACCACTATGGTCTCTTGACCTAATATTATCTCCAAAGAACTTTTTCATAAAAAACATGACTATTTTTTAATAAATATCATGAAGCTTTAACATGGTCATATGAAGATATAATTGGCATTGATCTTAGTATTATGGTTCATAATATCATTACTTATCTTGATGTGAAACATGTGCATAAAACATAATGGAAATTTTATCCTAAGATTTTTACATTATGTCATAAAGAGACCATAAATCTCCTAGATTCTAAATTCATCAAACCTATAAATTATTATAAATGGGTTTCCAACATTAATCCTATATACAACAAAGTCACCATGGTTATTTGCATCTGTATAGTTTTTAACAATCTAAAATTAGCATGTCCTAAGGATAAATTTACTTTAACATCAATTAATTCCATTTTTTATTCCACTACCAATTATGAAATGTTGTCTCTCATGGATGGTTGTTAAAATATAATCAAATTAATATCACTCATGAAAATCAAAATAAAAACCACTTTCACCATTGAATGGGTCATCTATTGATATGTTAAAATGATTTTTGGTCATAAAATGTTGGTGCCACCTATAAATTTAAATTAACTCATATATTACATGATATCATATATAAAATAGTTTAAAGTAATGTATGTGTTCTTATCTATGAATCCAAGCATCATTAAAACAATCTTCATGATCTTGATATTATTTATTTTCATCTCATCAACTGAAAAGTTAGACTCAATCCTTGAAAATGTTTTTTTAGTGTCACCTCTTGACAAAATTTAGTATTTTTAGTTTATTTATGTGGGATTTATGTATATCCTACTAAAACTAAAGATATTATTAGCATGGATATTCGTCATTACATTAAAAATATGAACATACCTTTATAAACTTGTGGAAATTTTGTATATTTATTCTTGAGATGGTTTATTGAATTTATTTTGTTAACTACCTTATCAAGAAAGGTATAACTCTAAAATGGACTTATTCATGTCACAAATTATTTGATAACATTAAATAATGAATCTTGCATCCTTCTAGTCTTTGACTTCCATCCAATGATTGACCTCTCATCTTATACACTTCCTCTATGCCCATACAAATTATTAAAATGCATGCCTAAAAATATGAAATAGGTCATGAGTATGCCATATATTATATCAGTCGTGTTGTCATATATTATGAGACATGCTTAACAAAATCATAGCTAAATATTTTTTCCACTACATGAATTATAAAATAACTTATGTCATAATCCATTTTAATCTTCTTCATCATTTTTATCTAAAGTTTTATTACTTGGTGATAGAATTGGAAAATTTATGTTTATCTTGATGAGATTGGATTTGTGAGTCATTAAAAAAAAATTATTTAAATTCTAAGTAATTATTGATCAACTTGATAATGCTCCTATACTAGCCATCAATCATCTTTAATAAACACTTCATGATGAATAAATCATATAAATTTAAGGTCTTAATCAATTTATTTCACTCAAATATTATTTTTACAATTTTACAATTCACCTAAAATATAATAATCTTGATCCACTAGACACATTCAATTTTAAACCTAAATCCAAATTCATCATCAAAGAATTACCTAAAGTTATAATTGATGTGTATTAAGATAATTTTACTCTCATTTTTAATGGTGTTATCTATCTTCATGGAGTTGGGGTAGGATGTGTCTTAGCTAATCCTCATCATAAAATCATACCCCTTTATTTTAGATTAACCTTCAATGTTACCAATAGCATGGATAATTATGAATCTCTAATTCTAGGTATGAAAGATACCATCAATTTAGACATCCATTATAAACATGCTTCAGGTGAATCATAAATCATTTGTCATCAATTACATGGTGACTATCAATGCAAAAGTGAAAAATATTATCACTTATCATAAAATTTACACCACTCTTGCTAAAGAATTAAAAACCTCTAGTATAGAACCAATTCCAAGAGAGTATATTACCATAGTTGATTTGCTTGCATTATATTCTTGTATTTTTCACACTCATTAAATTCTTCATGGTTCACATTTTCTCATCAACATACACTAATCATCATATTGATTAATAACCACAAATGATTATCTTATATATCATATTGAGGCTATCACTATCTGACAAATCTCATGGTATAATAATATCATCCAATTTATCGAAGACCACACTTATCATAATAACATCAATTCTTATGAAAATAACATAATTTTTAAACAAGATTACAAATATGTATTAATATATGACCTCCTATTTATCATAATTGATAAGGTACCTTTCTCCCTTATGCCACCCAAGATCAATTTCCTTCTCTTCTTAAGTAATTAATCAAGGTGATTTATAATGGTCATTGTAATGGACACACTAAAGCTTGTAAATGCCTATGCATGGGATAAGTCTTTCACACAATTAAAAAAATTTATATGAAACTCACTAAAAAGTGAAATAATTTCCAAATACATTATGATATTATTCAATCTCCTTCAATAAATATTCAAACAATAGTATATACTTATCTTCTTTCCATGTGGGGATTATATCTCATTAGAAAATTACATTGTTGTCAAGAGGTTCATGTCTTCATCATCAATACCACTAAGTATTTCATATAGTGGTTTGAAGATATTATTATTCTTAATGTCATATATATAACTATATCCTAATTCATACTTAATTAGATCATCTATTGATTTGGAATTACCCAAACCATTATCTATAACAATGGTGTAAATTTCAAAAATAATGATATGAAATGATTATGTGCTAAATTGAAAATCATGCACAATTTCTAAACACATTATCATACTTGGTGAAATTTAAATGTATAGGCCACTAAAAAAATTAATAATAAAATATTACAAAATATTATTTAATATTATCAGTCTGATTGGCATCTTAAAATTTATCCTACACTTTAGGCTTATTACATTAGCATTTCTATTATTATCGGGTTAACACTATTTTACTTAATACATAGATATATATTTATCTTACCTTTAAAGTTTTATCTACGTTATTTATGAATTTATTTTTACAATATCATCCCTCATGAATAAATTAGTGAAGCATGTATTCATGATCTAGACATTTTTTATGAGAAATTTATGGTTGTTTTATAATATAACTGCCAATACAAATATCACATTACCAAACATCATATCAAAAAGGTCAAAGTATATATTATTAAATATTGGTGTTTTAGTCCTTAAATTCTATTATACCCATGAAAAATAGGAAATTTACACCCATAAATGTTGGGTTCCCTAACCTTTTATGGACATTCTTGGTCCTAGTACTTATATATTACAAACTAATGAAGGACACAATTTCAAACAACCCATTAATGCTCAATTTTTAAAGATTTTTTTTTTAAATTGTCATTCCAAATATTATTTTTATCTTACATTAATTTAATTTTTTTATATATAATATAATGCTAATAGTGCTTGTAATTTTTTCAAAGCTTCCCAAAGTGTAACATTGCATGAATTTTTGTAGCCATAGTTCAAATCATTGGTTCTTTGGTTTATCTACATTTATTCACTTATATATTTAATGAGTTTACATCATAAGACTCTACATAGGACTTAAAAATCCTCATGAATATGTTTTTTATTAATTTTTATTTTCACTAGTCAACCTTTAAGTCTCCTTTGAGTCATTGGTTTTTATATTTACTAACCTGATTAATTTTTACACCTCTTTGGGTTTTCATTTTTGAGTTACAATGTAAGACCTTTCATAAGACAAAGCCTTCCTCCTAAAATTTTGTTTATTACTATAAAAAACCTTCATTTTTTACACCTCTTTTGTTTTGTTTTTATGAGTTTCACCATAAGACTTCAGATGGGACCAATCCTTCCTCATAAATCTTAATTTTATAACATACTTTTATCTACAACCTTAACTAAGTGTCTTCCCTAAAAAATAAGGCAAAAGTTGACAGGTTTTTATTCATCATCTTAAATTTCATCATATTCTTTAGTTGTAAAAACTCTAATAATCTATTCTCATGTCTCCATTCAGATAAATTATATCTTATGATGGTGAATCATACTCACATGTCATTATACCATGTTAAAACTACAAACTTTTCTATGACTTGAGGTAGATCAATAATTATAAACTCACTTACATCATTTTACTTATTCCATCTCACTGTGGGCACACCAAAGTTAGTTTCAATATAACACTCTTCACTAATGTGAAAGTACATGAGTCTTAGACACCATGTTCTTTAAGTTAATTTTTTTTGACCCCAAGTGTAAGTTATCTAGTTATATTAATTTTTAACACACATGTTTGGTATTTTGAATCCTTGATGAGGATGAATAGCCAAAAAGGATTAAAAATTAAAATCTAAATCATTCAAACAAAATTAAAAAATCAAAATCCAAAAACAAACATAAAAATTGAAAAATGACACCAAAAGACATGATAATTATTAGGCACATCTCCAATCCTAGTTAAATATCAAACTCCATAGTTGGCTTCATGATAAATTTGAGGTACATTTGGGTGTGTTAGGATACTAGACAAGGGTAGGAGGTCTCATACTTTCTAATATATACATACATACATACATACATACATACATATATATATATGTATATATATATATATATATATATATATATATATACACACACACATATACATATATATACATACATATATATATATATATATGTATATATATACATATATAGATATATATATATATATATGTATATGTATATATATATATATATATGTATGTATGTATATATATGTATGTATGTAGATATATATATATATATATATATATATATATATATATATATATATATATATACATACATATATATATATATACATATATACATATATATATATATATATATATACATATATATATATATAAACATATATATATATATATACATATATATATATATACATACATATATATATACATACATATATATATATATATACATATATATATATATATATACATACATATATATATATATATATATATATATATATATATATAAAATTGTATGTATGTATATATTAGAAAGTATGAGACCTCCTACCCTTGTCTAGTATAATATATATAATATTGTAGGAAGAAGGAAAAAAGTTAGAAAATATTCAAATTAGGGAAGAAGGCTCATTTTTTAAGAGATTGAAATAAAGATGAACTCCATTAAGAGATAATAGAGAGTGTGAGGGTAACCAGTTTATAATAGACTATGTATGCATCTTATTATTCATGTTTATGTCTAAATAAGCCTATATAATCATGTGTGTGAGAGTATATTATATTTTACATTCATTTTTAATGTTTTTAAGTTGAAATATATGAATATGTGTAGGAATTCAAGTGCATAGTAAGTTCTCATGTGTGTGTCAATAGTTTGAGTGTATAATCATGCATCATAGAGATAAAGGTAGTCGTTAAGTGGACCCCCTATGTTTTTCTTACATCAAAATGGTTCCAAATCCTAATCCTATGACACAAGGATACAACCATCACTAGAACTTAGCATAGGAAAATGATTAAAACCATGGTTGTAAAAGAGATGTGAATTAAATTATTGTAAAATGGTATTAATTAAATTAAAATATGATTTGCATGGTTTTAAATGGGTAAGGTATAATAGTAAAGCAAATGGGAGTCTACACAAATTAAATATTATTAAATGAAATTCTAAAAAATAATATGTATACACTAGATTAAGTGATATAGGCAATATATTAAATAATGATACACACATACATGCGCAATGTAACAAACCAAACAATGTCTAATTTACTAAGTAAATAAAGGAAAGAGTGTAAGGTTATAAATAATTACTTTAGGATGGACCTATTGACAATTTAATCTCCTCCTTGGCTCAACTTAAGCTTTATTTATTGTGTTGTATTTTTTAGACCTCAATTTTTTTCATTAAAAACTATATATCCTTAGTTAGGAAGCCAAAATGACTCTTCCTATTTATATTCAATGACACCACAAGACAAGATCTCAAAATTAAGGTTTTAAACCACTAACTCTCCCAAGTATTTCCTTAGAGAATAAATAAGAGCATAAATAGAGAATAAAAATGTGACAAGATCTCATCTCAATAAAGTATAAATCCTACATATATAGTTCTAATATCCAAAATAAAAAATAAATCCTAAGTTGATGGTATCATATAAACTGACATAATTAGAAGATATTGATTAGCATAGTATGGTATTGACCACACTAATATAGTAAAAAATTTATAAGATAAATGCATAATTGCATCATATATGTTGATACATTATAAGCAGGATAAAGGCAAAAAATATATGGTATTATCCAAGATATTATATTAAGATATATAAAGCTAGTAAATCTAGATAGGAAGCAGATAAAAAGGAAAATAAGGATAGAGACTTGGAGGAGTTCTGAATTATAGTGGTTAATCATGAAAGAGAATAAAATTCCAATATCTCTTTTAAATCACCACAATACATTCCCACCCCATTCCTTGTACACATTTTAAGGCATGCATTTAATGATATTGATGTGTCAACAAGCCAATACAAGAAAATGTTTCAATAAATGATAAAGTCAAAAATATTATATGTATACATATACCCCACCCAAAGTTCATCATGTGTCACAATAGAATAAAATGGGATGGTGCTTTGGGAAATAAACTAAACAAAAATAAATAGAATAACTAAAAATAAAATTTTAAATAACCACTAATAAATGAATAACAAAAAGTACCATATACATAATTTGACTTAAGTTTTAATGGCTACATGCAAACACCAGAGTCTAAATTTTGGATGGCATAGAAACTACATTTAAGAAACCCTAAGTATACACTGCTAAAAATGGAACAACAAATGATAAAAAGTACGGTGGTCAAATAATGGATGTAAATGAAAATATTTTATAAATTAATAAAAAAATTGCAAGCTAATATTGATAAGGCTAGGTCATAACCAAAATATCCAAGGTGTATACACAAAATACTTTAAACTTTATATTTTACTAGAACTTTTTATCTTGAAGGAACTTGTTGAGTTTTAATCACTATGAGTGCACATCTTAAAGTGTACACTGAGAGATGATGGCTAGATCATTTATACTTCATAATAGTGAAAGCCACTATCATTACCTACACCCACTACAAATCCAACTTATAAAACTCACCAAGGAAATAAACCCTACTTATCCATTTCCCTAAGAAATTATGATTTAAAATATCCCATAAAAAATAAAACACCATTTTTACCAACTAATTTAGCATGGTTAACCCTATTATGAATGTTATAGCCCATGTTACAAAAATTAGTTGGCTTGGCTAACCTAGTGCAAGGCCTAATGATAATTTGGTATTAAAACTAGGTCATGTTGGCTAACCTTTTTGGATGAAAATTAGAAAGGATTAATACCTATACATTTATATAAGTACCATTTCAATTTAAATCTGATATGGAAGAACATCCATTTTTACATTATTACATCTCATAATTATGATACATTTACATTTGAAGGAGTCATTTCTTAGGGTTTTTCTTGGAGGGAAGATGACTTATCTTGTGGGAAGAATTGGATGAAAAGTAGGAGTATTTTATCCTAGAGATTATTTATATAGTGTGATTACTATAGATCCACAACAACCTTTTTCAAAGAGTCATTTTCCAAGGGAGAGTTTGAGACTTGATAGGTTCATCCAAAGGTAAGTAGTTATAACATTTTTTATTTAAATTGATAGATAAATAATGCACAAAGTAATAGATTTTGAATGTATATCTCTTTTATTATATTATGTATATACTTAAACTTAGTACAACCATATGGTATTTTTTCATTTTTATATTCTACCTTAGGTGTTCTAAGCCCCCATTTTAATACCATGATCCCTTCATTATTTGTTTGTGTTAAACCATACCCCTTTGTGCCTCAAGCTTTGGTGAGCATTAGATTTATTATATTATATATATTAGGAGGTGTATCTAGGGTTATTGCATATTATTATTTGACTAGAGGCTTTGAAAACCTCTCCTTTAGAAATATATGATAATATATCCCTTGGTTAGGTTTATCAAATCTAATTTGGTCATGCCCCCAAAATAAAAAGTATCACTATAGATTTAAGCTGATTACCTTATTTAATATTATATTAACTAAGTAGGATAAGTTATGCATAGATCTAATCTGTTGCATAAACTATAGTGAACCTAATGTGAAAGCTCTTGTATTTTTTATTTTTTATTTGCAGTCAACTTGGTCACATTGGTCGACCTAGTTTTAACTTTTATTTACATATTTAGGATTTACAATTAATTAAGTCACACTATTCAACCTAGTTTTATCCTTTATTAGTAGTTTTTATTTCTTAGTAAACTAGGTCATGATGTTTGACCCAATTATTTTCTCTGTTTACATATCTAGGATCTATAATAGACTAGGTTGCATTGGTCAACCTAGATTTATACTCTACATGTAGGGTTTCATCTCTAATAAACTAGGTCACACTGGTCACCCTAATTATTTTTATTATTTTATGAGTTTCATTTAAATTTAACTATTTTAGGCTAATTGTCCTAGTTTGTTTATGTAGTCTCTATTTTTAAGTTATCATATAACTAGGTCATGCTGGTTGACCTAGTCTTGTTTTACACTTTTTATTTTTTATCTTTATACAGACTAAGTCAACCTAGTCAACCATTTTTAACCTTTGTGTTTTTTATTTTATTACCTTTTTTAGGACTAAATCAGTCCTAGATGATTCAATTAGTATTAAAATATTTAACACTCTCAATCAATCATCTAAGTTGACCTAGTCGACCTAGTAATACTTCTTGGGTTCATTCTAACCAACTTCATACTTTATTTATTTTTAATTATATAAATTTGTCAAATCTATTTTTAGTAAAGCTACTTATTTTTTAAAATTTCTACTATATTTTTACTAATTTTTCAGTTTTACTAAAATTGTATGGAATGGTTAACTATGTCAACATGTTCAACATAGTTCTATGCTTGTATTATTCTCCAAATAAACTAAGCCAACCTAGCTAATTATATATTTTTTTAACATGTTTTCAAAACATACTAGATTGGTCTACCTAGCTTTGTTCTGTTTTGTTTTCCAACTAGATTAGCTTGGCCAAATTGCTTGGTGTATTTTAATTTAAATATAAGATAGGTAATTAAATTCATTTTCATAGTAATTAATCTAACCTTTGTTTTGAAAATATTTGGATACTATTTACTTATTTTATAAAAATTTAAATTTATTTTTGACACTTTATTTTTGCATTTATTTTCACTTTGTTTTGAATTCCATACAAACTATGTAATGGTAGTTTTTAAAATTAATTAACTACTAACATGAAGGGATATAATATACTATGTTTATATTCCTTATTTATAATTTACAAATATAATGGTTTTAAGGGATTTCCATAATACTCATATTCATAGTACATATCTAAAGAGGTATTTAGTTTTCATGTACTCTCCATGGGTATTTTAAAAATGCCTAGGATTTACCTTTGAATTAAACCTTAGGAATCTATTTTTCCATTTGATTTTTTGGTGCATTGGTTATAGGTTAGAAATGAGAATTTACTTCCATAATACCCTTAAAACTAAGTTTAGTAGGCTATGGGAATGTTAATTCCTCCATATTCAATGCTTTAAAACATTGGGCCATCACTATCCAATAAAAAGGAAAGAATATTTATAATCATACTAATAAATCAAATGCTTTTAGTAAAACTTCCTAATATTATTTTCATATAATTAATTAGCATTAATAATTAAAAAATTACATTTTTGCCTTCTACTTTCTATTCTCTATTGTATTGTAGACTATATAGATTAGTATTGATATATTTATTTGTGTGTTTAAACTAGTTATGTATTTTTTATATTTTTGTTTAAATGATTTTCTTACTTATTATGGAAAGGAAGAATAAAATAAAATAAGTATTGGTAGGGTTTAAAAACTTGATTCAATAATCTGTACATTGAATTAAAAGATTGTGAAGATATCTTATTTGGATTGGGAGGATGACATGTAGATAAGAAAGCACTAAGACAAACTTGTTTATTAGATAGATAGTTGGGTGGATTGCCTAGTGATAGCTAGATCCTAGATGTTAGATATTCCTTAGGGGTTGCCAATCCACATGTTTCAAATAATTAATCTTGTAAATAGAAAATAAAGGTGATTAAATCAATAAATCAAAGGGTACTAAAATTGAATACAAGAATACTTGCTAATAAAATAGACTAGAAATGATTTAATTAATAATGAACTAATCAATACTAGTGCTAATGTGTTGGGGTATGATTTAAAAAATTAGAAAGGGGTCTATGAATTAGAAAGAACACAAAAAAATGGGTTTGATTGGGTGTGGGTGGGTGAAATTAGATTGTTAGTTTTTTATGCCATAGTGATAATCAGTAGTTGGGATGACCATCAGTGATTAAGGTAATTATTAGTGGTCAAGATAAACATTGATGGTTGGGGAGACCATCGATGGCTAAATAAACCATTGATGGTTACTATGTCTAGATCTGGGTTGATAAATTGCTAATTGACAAGATTCAAAAGATGAATTTTGAGAGATAGGTAATGTCTAAGTTGATTAGGAAATGGAAATAAAGTAATTAAGTGATAAAAAATAAATACTCATCTTACCAAAAATTGATTGGGTTGATGGCTGAGGTAGTTGGTCTATTAGTCAATTCTAGTTTGATTCTAGTAGAGTAACCATAACTAAAGGCTTAGTGGAAAGGTAGTGACAAATTGATTCTTTGATATGATTACTAAATTGATTATGATGATAGACCTACAGAAAAGAAACTCCTAGATGCACAAAGCTCTTTATAGTATTTGTACATACATATATGTTCTCAAATTTTTGTCAATGGATTTTCACTTCTTTGTTCCTCTGTCTTTTAGGTAAGGCAAGAGAGTTGCAATAACACATCAACTGAGCCTCCTAAGATTAACTCATCTATGAAATAGCTCACAACTATAATTAGATGCACTATAATTAAAAAAATAAGGTGGGTAGTTTGTATGATTAAGGTTAAGGAGGTATACTTTGAATGTCGATGATCAGGGTTATCATCAATGGTTACCTTAACCATCAATGGTTGAGTGTCAAGTGGTTAAAAGGGATAAAAGGAAGGGTTGATCTAGTTAAGTTAAATTGACTAAGGTATAGGTTTTTCAAGGTTTGAAAGGATAAATAGTGCTAAGGGGGTCCTAAGATAGTCCAGGGATTTTTTTGACATTTAGAATCATAGTGTGTAAATTTTTAATGTCTATATTTTGGCCCTTTTTGTTAACTAGCTTGAAATGAACAAGATACAAAATAAAAATTGATATTGGTTAAAGGTATACTGATTGCCCCAAGTATTGGAGGAGGTGTCCCCCCTCAAACTAGAAGGAAATGAGGAAAAATAGAATTAGGTGTGGGTTTCATAAGATTGGTAATAGTGATGAACAAGGTAGAGCATCATTAAGGTGGGTGATAGGTGAGAACTAGAGTGAAAACAAATGTTAAAAGTGTGATATCTAGGATCATGTAAATATAAGGGTGCCATGGGTGATAATAGTAAAGGTTGGTTAAAGGGATAAGTGACCAATATACCATGTGATCACATGTAGGTGAGGTAATTGGGTACATAGTTAGTCTCGTAGACAAGGTTAGTGTTTTTGATGGGTATCCAAGGTAGGAAGTGATCCTATGGAAAACACAAATAGGTCAAGTGTCATGGGTATCTAAGGTAGGAGGTGCTCTTAAAAGACACATATGGGTTTAGTAATCATGAGGTGGCACAAATTCAAAATGTGGTCAACATGGCAATGTTGTCATTGTGGTTAAGGGATTAGGTAAAAAGTGTCATAAAAAGTTCATTAGTTAGGTTGAAATGGACCAACAGTGAGGTGATGAGGTGGTCAGGGTGGGTGGGAAAGTTCATCTCCAAAATATTTAAATTTTGGGTTAGTTTTGTTTAAAAAGGGGTTATATCAAGGTAATGAGGGAAGTTGAGCATCTTAACCATTGATGGTCACCCTGAACATCGATGTTCAAGGTGAAAACATTAAAAATACATAGGGTAAAAAGTAAAAAGTGAATCAATTTTACTCATTTGTTTTTTATTGTCATTGAATTTGAGCTTTAGGAATTTGGGTTGGTAGTTTGTGATTGGTTGGAGTATTCTAGAGGTGATCTCTCAAGAATAAGATACAAGGAGCACATAGACATGGCTAAGTAGCTACATGTGGGCTCTGACCATGATAGAGGTAGAGAAATGATGTAGGTGTTGTTTTAAATGTAATAAGATAGTTTGATTTCATATAATTATTTGGGATGGGAAGGTAGGTATATTAAATGTTGGTTTTGATTGACTATGCCCTAAGTAGGGGTTTGGTGGGTATCAAGTAAATTTTTAGGTAAAAATAGGAATTAGGAGGGTGTGTAGGGGATTAAAATAGAAAATTATGTGACTTAGCTATGATTTAGGTAAGTTTTTAGGGATTAGGGTTTGGGCATTCTTTCCATGGAAATCTCATAGTGACTATTAAAATTTGAGGTTGATCATTGATGGTCTGCACCATAGAAATCATGGGTACCTAACCATCAGAGGTCACCATGACCATCAGTGGTTGACTAAGGTATATAAGTTTTTTCTAAGTGTTTAAAAAGATAGGGTTAGTGGAATGTTTAAACATGAGGTGCAGGTTGGGAATATTAGGTTCTAATAGGTATTAGGTAGAGATGTAAGTGGGTTAATGAAATGTAAAGTACAGGTTAAGCTAGAACAATTTGTCAAGTAGGGATGATGAGATGATGAAGGTATAAAGTGCTAATAATAAGCAAGGTTTATATGGTTGAAAGTGCTTGGATTATGTTAGGTATCTAGAAGAGAAGGTAGTGAGGGATTGGTTAGTTAATCTATGGTAGGCATCAAAAAATTTGGTAGGTAAGGGTTGTGAGAGGTAAGGTAGTACAGGTAATGGGTATAAGTTAGGGTAGATTAGGTTCATTTATATTGGTGTATGTTGGTGAAGATGTTAATTTAGAAATGAGAAATGATAACATATGCTATCCTTTATTTTTACAATCCTACAAATAGATATAAATGAAGGATCAAGTCACTAAGATCTTTGTAGTTGTTTAGTAGGGCATGACCCTAGTCGACTGGGCCCATATGGATGAGGTAGGGTTTGGAGCCATGAGACACTAACAACATGTGCCTTAGGATACATTTATGGTCATAAAACTCATTGAGAGATAAGATCCCACTATGAACACCTTTCTACTTTTGATTGGTGAGATAACTATTCTTCCTAAGGATGTGTATTAGATCACCCAACTCCCATTACATAGTGATCCTATCTATCATATTGAGCATGAGGAGTGACATGATCATGTTAAACTATTATATGAATATGAGATTGATCAAGTTATATGGCATGTAAGGGGTTCAAATATACAATGTTTTATCATAGGTATCTAGCTAAGAGGAGACTCATGACCATGCTCATGATTGTAGTGATGTGATTTGGGCTTCGTGACTCAAGGAGCAAGAGATTTCCTTATCTACTATTGGGGGTACTAATCAAGCTATTGCTAGGGAAGACTATTTTTGGTTGGATACCTAATTTACTTATGTAGATCTATAGAGAGTTGTGGGGGTTTAGGGCCCATAAAAGATATGTCATCAATGTAGGCCTGTATCTACATAATTGGGCCTATGAGAATACTTGGGTGCTGAGGAAAGTAGGGTTACAATGGGTTGGCTACACATATATTGAATTACCTATCAACTTTATGTGATGGAGGATTGATTTTAATGCATCAAGCATAGGATTTGGTTCCCATGATGTGGAGTGGTTTAGTGGTGCACTTGGTGTACTAGTGGTTAGGTATATCACCTGGAGGCCATACATCTAGGTTTTAATATGGTTAGGCTATAAGAGATAAACACTCTCCCTCTAGAGCTACATATGGATACTCAGTAAGAAAGAGGTGGAGGTAGAGATAATTAAATTTGATAGGGTATATCAATAGTTTGGTCTAGTACATGGTATTATGGGCCCATTTCCCATATATAGGATAGAGGACTTAGAGATATTAATTTTGGTGCCATAGCTTACTCCTATAGTTCTAGATGGTGTGTATGAAGAGCTAAGAGTTAGAGCTCTGATAGATGATGCCAAATTTGTAGATAGGTGTATGGCATGGTACCAACCCATATATATATATAGTTTTAGATGTTGGTGGAGATGATGGTAGTTTGAGATCAATGGTTATGGATCTAGCTAGATAGGACAGACAAGTAGGTGAAACTTTGGCCATAACATAGGGATAGGTACAAGTTTTATAGGTACAAGTGGTCATATGTAGGGCCATATTATCACCTTACAGGGTCATCTTGCTACTATCATAAGGGAGAGGGATCAAGATATGACTTATCTATGCTTGGTGACTTAGGGGATGGACTCTCTATAATAGAGAGGAGGAGGAAGAGCAGTAAGATAGGTAACACCACCCATTTCTAACCCTAAAACATGGTACCTAGTAATAATAAAGGAGATACAATACTAAAAGGCCATTATATTTTCATAATGTCTGAATGAGCTCTGATGGGATGAGTATCAAGCTAGTTTAGTATGTGGAGTTGCTTTAGTGACACTAAGGTAGTGGGTAGCATATGTATCTAGGTAGATAGGGATAAGTGGTGGATCGATAGACCCAATAGGTGGACAAGCATTGAGATTTAGTGGTGCTCTAGAAGGTAGTGGTGTTTTTGGGGTATAGATATAGTTAGATAGGTTTATGACTAATGTATATCATTTTTATTCTATCTTGTGATCTAATTTAGAGAGATGTACATTTTATAGAGATAGGCCTATCTATCTATATGTTCACATTTATTATTATATGGTTATTTGACTTATGAGTTATATTTAGATATGATATTTATGTTCAAGGTTTTATGGTTTTATGGTTTGATGTCGATTATTAATTCTTATGATGCGATGCTTATATGTGATCATGGATTATGTTATTGTTATGGAAACTTGGATTATGAATGAGATGACTAGGATTTATGGCTATGTTTATGACATGTTAAATCTTAAAGTGTGTATAATGCATTAGTAGACTTTAGACATGTGGTGTAAGAATGATTAATTTATTTGAATTTTAATAGATGTTATTGCTTTATGATGAAGGTCATGGTTATGCTTGTCATTATGGTTGTGCTTATGACATGCTAATTATTTGTATTGAGTATTTTGGGTTTTATTAGGTTTAAACATGTTAACATTGACTACATTACTTATGGATGTGATGTTTCTCTTATATGGTGTTGTAATGTGGATCAGTATGGTTATGCTTATGGTTCTCTATTGTTAATTTTTATGATAAAATTCATGAGATAGTTTAATTAACAATACTAGATGAGATAATAAAGAATATATTCTAGAGGTGAGTGTCATAATGAAAATATCAACTAGTCATGATAGGGTAAGAAGAGGGTATGATTCTTCTTCATTGATAAGGACTAAAACAAAACTGAAGTTGGATTCACGGGATGAACATAATCCCTTTGAATGCTTCACATTAGTGTTTGTCAATTGGATAAAAAGGTGTCTTGACCATATAATGTCAGGTAAGCTCAAAAATCCCTTGCATATAGGGGGGAATGGGATAAAATGGAACCTTTTTATGAGACTAGCATGCCCCTATAAGTGCATAGAGATTCAGTATAAATAAGACTATTCTAAGTTATGTAGACTAATCGATGCGAGAAGTATACTTATGGAAGTTGATTGTGGCTTCCACCTTATTATGTTGTTGAGATCCAATTACAATTTTCAAGATAATTTTTTTATATTTTGATTGTGATAATGGGTCTATTGCTAATTGCTATATGTTGTAAGCTAATTAATGTGGCAAGCTTCCAATAAATTTCTATGACCATCTTTTGAGCGATTGGTCTATGTTTTAGATTTATGGTAAAAATAGGTTTTGAAGGGGCCTTTAAACCCTATACATTAGAAGAGAGATAAACCATAAGCACAACCAGAATACAAAAAAGCCTGGAACTTGCGTAAGTAAGACCAAATAACTAGGAAACTGAAAATAGCAGACAAGAGCTGGACAAACAATTAATATTGTTTTTTACAAGACCAAAGTTTCATATCTAGAGGGGGGACCAAAGGCTTAAACTTCTTCCTCTTAACAGCAGTCCATCCATCCTCTACCTTAGTTGCCTCAGCAACCCAATCCTCAGAAGGCCATGATCCATGAAGTCTAGGGGGCGTCGAAGCCTCAGCAAAATCCTTATGAGAACTAGCCAACTTCTGGCTTCTAGGAGAATCCTTCAAAATAGGTGGAGGAACCACCACCTCCTCAGTAATCAATTCAGAGAGATCACATTGTCCAATCTCCAGAGTAACTTCAATAGGGTTAGTCTCCAGCAGAGTCTCCTGATCCATCAATTTAGACTGGGTACTCTTTTCATTCTCATCATCATCCTCTGAATCAGTCAAATCTCCCTCAGGTTGTTTAGCAAAATAGTGTTCATGATCAGCTTCAGACCACCAAGAAGGTGAATTTTTTGATTTGGACTGGTCTATGTTTATGTGCTTTATTTAATGATTTTTTATAGTTGTCCTTCGAGGGAGTAATCCACCTTACATTTTTACAATTTCAAAGAGGTTTTCAATAGATATCCATTAAGAGATCAGTCTGTCAATGTTAGGAATGACCCATGATTTCCAATGATAGTAATTTTATTATTTTTCTTTAATTTTTGCTTGACATAGGCTTGCTTAGGCTGACTTAGCAGTTCACCTTCATTAAGGTGAAACCAAGAGCACAAGAAGGTTGGTTAGGTGAAAAGAGGTTTAGGTGATAATGATCATGGAAATACATCTTGAAAAGGGGTGGAAAGTACCAAGGGAACCATGCCATGGGTAGAGATATGGTAACCATTGTTCAAGATTAGGATATACCAGTGACAAACAATCACATGATTCATTTTTAATCAATTGTCCCTTAAAATAGGGGGATGGATGTAGGTGGATAATAAGGGATGAACTTAGGTGAAATAAAAGGTGAACTTGATCCTTCTTAATAGAAGAACAAATGTAGATGTGAAGTATTGAGGGGCTCAGGATTTAGGTGGCCTTTAAGAGAAGATAATCAATAGACTCCTAATCCATGCTTATGGGTTATGGTGTAAGGTCTAAGCCAATTGAAAGAAACTTGCCTTGCTTGATTTTCTCTATATTAGTGGCATGTTCATTTGCCTCTAGGATGATGTCTCCAATATTCAATTCTTACACTTTAATTTGTTTTTATAGGCACATTGGATATGCTATTGATAGATATAAAGATGGGTGAGGGTTGCTAGATGACTCTCATCAAGTAGTTCTAACTGGGATAAATAGTGTTGATGGTAATCATCCTCTAAAATAAAATCTTGTAAAGATATGTCAAAATAAGGTATTTGGACTTCAAGATGCAAGACAACCTATGCTCTAAATATAAAATAAAATGGGGTGTCACTTATAGGGTTTTAATGCTGGTATGATATTCTGATAAGGTGAAGTGGATGTGAAAATGCCAATCCCAACCAGATACATTGACCATTTTAGTTAGCATGTTATTAAGAGTTTTATTAAAGGATTTTACCTATCCATTTTATTTCAGGTGATAGGGTGAGGAAAAATGTAACTTAATGCCAAATGCATCACATAGAACCTAGACTTGATTATTCTTAAAGGACATACCATTATTGGTGATAATATTATGAGGAACACCAAATTGGTAGATGATGTGATGATTGATAAAGTCAATAATATTCTCTACATTAGTTGAGGCTAGAGGAATAGCCTCTACCCACTTCATAAAATACTTAGTTGTGGAGATTATGGAATGGTGTCACTATGAGAAATGGGGATTAATTTCCCTAATAATGTCTATACCCCATTGTGAAATGGGCTAGAAATAAGTGGAAGCATGAAGATTATAGCTAGGTGTGTGATGCAAATTATCATGTTGTTGGAACTTAAGACACATTTTCACATAATCACAACAATCTTGGTTAAGAGTAGGCCAGTAATAATTAAGAAGGAAGATGCACTTAGCTATAGTGAGGCCACTAAAATTCCCCCCATAGACACCATCATGCATTTCTTTGATAGCATGAGAGGCTTCATGACTACACATATAATAAAAGAGGAGGCCATCAAAGCCACATTTATAAAGAATTCCTCCCACAATGGTATAGTATGAGGTACTCTAAATAAATACTCTTTGAACATTTTGAGATAGGCTACAAGGAACTATACTAAGGTTAAGATAGTTAAAGGTTTGTTGATGTCAAAGCTCAGGTTCAGTTTACTCCACATTGAAAATGGTGGGGGAATTTGGTTTGACATAGGATGGTTGGGTAATCCTATGAATAATGATAGACAACTTAGAATCTAAAGGTGTAGATGTGATATACAAGGTAAGGGAAGCCATGGTGTCAATAAGCTTGTTTGTAGATCATGATGTTCATTAGATATGGTAGTGATCAAATGATGCTAGGAGTTAGTGAACTAGTTGTTTATAATGTTATAGAATATAATTATTACACTAGTAAGAGCCACTAATTTGATTGAACACAAGTTTTTTGGGAGTTAGCAAAGATATTGATCATTTTGAATCCTAGGGTTAAGATAATCTAAAGGACTATCACTAAGCTTTGTACTTATCCATATTGTTGTTATATTCAAATTCAAGCTTAAATGATAAAGGAAGGGGTTCACCATCAAAGGGGATAATGATGATACCTACTCCCCCACTATGTTGACACTTTGATCTATCAAAGAACATGGTGACTTGATAGGTGAAATCCACTTGAGATAGGGATATAATGGACTCATCATGGAACTCAAGAGGAGGAGGTTGATTTTATGTTAATGGTGCTTCAACCATTTAGTTGATAATGACTTGCACCTTAGTTGAATTTTGTTGGAGGAACTCAAAGTAAAAATTTACTAAGAGCATGAGCCACTTAGCCATATGTTGATTTTGATATGTCTTGGAGTGCATGAACTCGAGTGGGTCAGTGTGTGTTATGACATAGGTTTTATGGTTAAGAAGGTAGTGGTGAAGCTTGGTGGCCCAAAGACTAAAGATAAGTAGATTTTCTTATATGAGTGTATCAAGTATCATACTCTACTAGTGTGTGAATTATGTAGTACATGGCTTGATCTCTATGTTGTTCATCTTAATGAGTTAACATTTCCCCTAGATAATGGTCAGTGGTAGAGATATAAAGGTAAAAGGGTTGGTCATCCTTGGGAGGGGTAAGGATAGGTGGTGATAAAAGTTACTCTTTGAGTGAATCAAAGGCCTTTTGAAAATTGATAGTCCACTTAAAAGAGACATCCTTCTTTAGAAGGTGGTGGAAAGGTTGGCATTGGTCTAAAAGCTAACAAACGAAATGATGAATGGACTAAAGCTTTCCTTGAAAACTTCAAAGTTACTTAAGGTTCGTTGGAAGAAGAATGTCTAGGATTGCTTTGATTTTGGTGGGGATGACTTTTATTTTTTGAAGGGAGATAATGAAACTAGGGAACTTCCTTAATAAGACCTAAAAAATACACTTTTTGGGGTTAATATGAACATGATAGTGGATAAGTCACTCAGAGATGATCTTAAGAATGACAAATTGATATTTTAAAAGTTTGAATATTTTGAGGTCATCCACATATTCCTCCATTATATTATGAATTGGCTCATGAAAAATGTAGGTCATGGCATGTTGGTAGGTTACACCAGTGTTATTTAGCCTAAAAGGCATGAATCTATAGCAAAAGTTCCCTTAAGGGGTAGTAAAGGTGGTTTTATATTGATATTTAAGGGTGTTTAAGATTTGGTTGTAACCCAAGAATCCATCCATGAGAGATAACATCTCGTGTTTAGTTATAAGATCAATAAGTTGGTTAATGTTGGGTATAAGAAATTCATATTAGGGTAGGTGAGGTTGAGGTCATGAAAGTCCACATAAATGCATAGTCCCCCTATGGTTTTAGTGATAGGTATGATATTTAAGACCCATTGGGGGTAATCAATGGGTTGAATGAAGTTGACAAATAGGAGATGCTAAAGTTATTCCTTAACAAAAAGGGATATATGGGGATGCATGCATTAGAGCTTTCACTTGATAGGATTGGAATCATGATGAGTGACTATGTTATGGGTAGAACTGGTAGGGTAAATTATAGGCATATCATTGTAAGACCAAGTGAATGCTATGTTACAGTCTTGGAGGAAAGAGGGGAAGTCCCCAAGTTCCTTGGTATTCAATGATCAACCAATTTTGACTATGTGGGGTTTATCCAAAGTACCTATATTGATATCTATAGTGGATTCATTAAACATGGTCAAGGTATTATGAGGAAGGAATTTATGGATCAAATAATTTGGGGCCTCAAGGTAGGTGATAATGGAATCATCATCCTAAAAATACATAGTGTTAATATTAGGAGAGTCCTCTCCTATCCTTTGGATTTTGATCAAAGGCATGGTCATGGTCAACCCCTCCTTTTGATAAGTAAAGGGTCCTAGGTTGGTCATTTTGATGAAAAAATGTTAGGTGAGATGATGTCATCATCCTCACATACAAGTGAAGGTGAGGTCAATGAGGAAGGGAAATCCTTCTCAATAATAGTAGTGGTAGGTTGTTTGGATGTTTTATTATTAAGAAAGATGAAACCAAGTCCATGCTTCTCACGATGTATCCTAGTCTCAATGGAGACCAACTCATGTGGGCCATGATCATATCATCCCAAATTGAATCCTTTCCAAGCATACTAATGGAGACATGTCTTGGAAAAACTTAGTTTATCAAGGTAAAAGAAACTGACAGTGAATGGTCAAGGTGGAAGAGAGGTGGTGGAAACACCAAAGGATTTATTGAGTCCTCTATAGACAATATAGTTTTAATAGTTGGGATGTCCAAAGGGAATGGTCATTTTAATATTGGGGTCATATCCCAGTTGGTTGGTAAGTTTCCCATACTCATGATGGGTAAGGAAAGAATCAAGAACTAAAAAGAGATACTCCCAGGTGATGGAACATTTATTCCAAAGCGTCTATGGTAAGAATTTGGTGTCAAGGTATAAAGGAGCTATTTTATGCCTCATTGGTAGAAGGGGATGTGATATCTACTTTTATGGTTAAAGGTTGGGTTTTAGTTATTGAGGGTGTGTTGGATGGGGGTAAAAAGACATTGTTAGTGTAATATGCCATATTACATATTGAGAAAGGACTTGGGTTGGCTTGGATGGTAATGACCTATCCTTCATGATAAAACTTAATGTAATGGTAGAGGGTAGAGGAAATGAATCCAAGGTCATCCTAATAAGACATTGTACTATAATTCACCTTCTACAACATAGAATAGTTTGGGGAGCTTACAAGGCCCTACATGAATATGAAAGATGATAGTTCCCAAGGTAGTGGCCATGGAATCATTGAAAGAGTGAAGGATGGTTGAGGATTAAAACATGATATTATCTAGTAAGTTTATCTAGTTTTAGGCATGAAAAGAGATGTTGTTTGTGCTGGCTCCCCCATCAATTATGACTCATTTGATGTCAGTTTGGTTGATGTATGTAGTGATCAAGAGAGGAGGATCTAGGTCCTCAAAATAGATAGAGGTTATTTAAAAATCCTTGAAGGTAACAAGGTTAAAAATATAGAGGGCACTAACAAAGGAAGTTAGAGGGTGTGGGTCCTCAAGATGGACCTCAATAGATTGTAAATATTCAATTAGTGCTTGGAAGTGATGTGGAGAGGAAGAAATCAACTTGTACAAGTTCATCTTTATTAGGTTTTAATGAAGTTGTTTGAGAATAATTCTTGTAATGTATTCTCAAGGGTTAAGTCAATAAGTACCTCAAATAGATACCTTAGGTTTGGTCAAGGATGGGTGAGGGGTAAATCTAAAGAATGGATACATTAGCCTCCTCCTTATCCTTTTGTTGTGCTCTTGTGACCACATTGATATTATGGATAGAAGGAGAGCAAGAGGATTGGTTAGATTCATATTCACTCTAAGATGAGAGTGGGGGAATGGTTGAGTATTGGGTAGGTATGGTGGGTGGTTGAATTGGTATGGCGATCATAAAGGGTTTGTTTGTTGACAAATAATTATCATCATAAAGTTAATGGATGATGGTTTGGAGAGTTTTGTAGTTCTCTATATCATGTAAAGTGTCCCATGATAGGAGAACACATGTTGGTCATTGTATTATAGGGGCTTTGAAGCAAAAGGGTCAAAGGGCCTGATGGGAGGTAAGCATAAACAAGAAGTATACAATATCCTATCGAGAATGGTCAAGTAGGACTCATATAAAGGTGGTAAAGGTGTGGTAGTATTGGCTTTAGTTGTTGAGGTGGAAGGTTACCTATAAATGGGTTTGGTAGTAGGTGTTTTGGGTAAGATTATATTCTTTGTTTATGGTTTTGGTTTAGGCAAGGAGGTTGAGGAACTAGAGATAGAATATTTCAAGGTAGGTAACCTAGGTACTACAAGTGTGGTGAAAAGAGGTGTATCAAATAGAAATTATGAAGGTGTCACCAAAATACGTGGTGAGGTTTTGTTAGAGGTAACTAGTCTCTTATATAAGGTAAAGGGATGAGGCCCCAAAATGGAGGGCAAGTTTGAGGGAGGAAAAATTTGGGCCTTCTAGCCTTCGTGTGGCTTTGACTCTTTAGTTACTTTGGTCTATCATCTAGTTGATGGATTTGGATGGGTTAGGTTCACTTTGATAGATGGGCGAGTAAGGCTCAGTGTAGGGAGGATGCCAAGATTATTGGTAGACCTAGTTGAGATGATAGGAGAGAGATTGGATACTTAGGTTTTGGTTGGCTTAAATGGTTAGGAGGCTAGTTATTTTAGTGGATGTCTTAGTTGGTTGGATAGATGGTTTGGTAGTTTGGTTAGATATGACAAGGCGTTGGTTAATGGAAATGTCAATTTAGTCAGACTGAGAAAGGGTTAGAGGCTCTAGTTTGGTAATGTAAGGGAGACCTAATTATTTCCAAAAGGTGGATCGATCTATGTTATAGATGGAGATAAATTCTATTTTTTACACTAGCCTAGAGAAAGGTTTATAGTTTGGTTTGATTCCTTGAATAGTGGGCCTAAAATATAGGCCTCCATAAAGAGACACATGGATGGTAACCTCATCCTTTTCCTTAATCAAAAGATGTGGGGCTAAAATAGATGGTTCCTTTATGAGAAGAGTAGACAAAAGTTTTTATCCTCAGTAATGATCTTGAAAGGGAGATTAGTCTTCTTAGTAATTAATGGTAAAGGTGAGGTGGTGATGGTTATTTTTTCTAGTATATCAATTAAAAGGGTGGCTAGTGGCTCCACTACCTCAATAATTGGAGAGAGGGTGGATGCTATTTCCTTGATTTAAGTTTCTAAGAGAAGGGAAGGTTAATCTACTACTTGAATAGATGGAGGAGGTGGATGATCAGAAGATTGGGTACTAGAAGGTTCTATAATGATTGCGTCAAGGACTATCTTAACCGTATGGGTGTCATGATAGCATTCAACATTATTACTCTCATTCCTAGTAGAAGCATGGTTCAAGAAGGGTTTATTGAATATATCAAGGTATTAGCTTGATTGTGGATTAGGGTTGTTTAATGTAAGCTCCCATTTGTTAATTAGGGATTGGACAAGTCTCTTAAAGGTGTTACATCTATGGAAATCATGTCTTATCACTCAATGGAAGTCACATATATCATTCTCATTATACTAACTAGGTGTCAGATGATAAGAGTCAAATTTTTAGGGTGGTTTGATATGAGGATGTTGAATGATATTGGATTTCAATAAATTATCCAAGATAGAATCTTGGGATTCTCCAAGTGAAGTGAACTACTTCTGGTTGCTATAGGTTTGGTTCCCTAGGTTTTGATTTTAGGAACTAGAGGAATTGGATTGGTTAATAAAAGATGGAAGAGTAGATTTTAAGACAACCACATTCATGGTTACCTTATTTTTGGTGTTAGTATTGTGCTAGTTACTTGACTTGGAAGAATAAGCATCATTAGCTTTATAGGTTAAGTTATTATTTTTGAGCTTAATCTTTCCTTTAACAATGGCTCAATTCTCCAAGTTACAAACCATGGTAAAAGCTTCATCAAAGGTTTGGAATTTTTGGACATGTAGGGTAAAGGAGATATGCTTGGTACACACCCAAAAAAAGAGCTCTATGATTTCAGGTTAAGGCAAGGAAAAATAAATTTGGTTAATAAGGATCCTCTAATGAGCCACAAAATCACCAATGGATTCATCCTAAAGCTATTAGATAAAATAGAGGTTGGTGATAGAATTTTTTTTTGATAAATTGATATAAAAGTGGTCCAAGAAGGTTTGTGCCAATTGGGTAAAGACTAAGATGGAATTCTTGGGTAAGAAACTATACCAATCTAATGCCAGACTGGATAGAGACATGGGGAAGGTGTGAAGGAGAAGGTCATCATCATAGGTGATGACATAAAAATCATGCATCAATTCCATAAGGTGTTGTTGGGGATCCTCTTTACTTTGAAACTTGGAGAACTTGTGAAGTCCCTATTGGGGAGGATATGGCTTGATAGGTATAAATGGATAGATAGGCTCATTACAAATTTGTTCATATGATAAGATGTTATGGGCACCTAAGATGGATGACTTTAAGGTGGTCATATTTTCCATAAGCATATTGATTAAGTTAGCTTGGGGTTGTGTATCTAAAGGGTTATAAGGTGCATATTACTAAGGTGGTTGAGAGACATATAGATAGTGGGTAGAAGGTTGGAAGGCTACCACATATGAGTAAGTGTGCATCATTGGTTAGGTGGAAGATGAATAATTGTAGGTAGAGGTAGCTATTTGGGTAGTTGGTATATGACCTTGTAGATTAGAGATGTAGCCAAAGGTTGGTCTAAGGGGTGTTTGTTGGATAGAAGTAATAGTTGGGTTGGTGACTAATGGAAGGGTGGTGACCCTTGTATTGATCAGTGATAAGGTAGAGGGTATGGACACCATAAGGTTTTGAAATGAACTAGTGGTTTATGGGTTAAAATTATATAAAGGAAGGCTAGTAGTGAAAGAGGTAGGCACTCCTACTTTAGAGGATTGGTGGTTAAGAGTAGAAGGTATAAGGGTGGTGGTAGTTTAGATTGGTTGGTTTTCAATGGTACTCTTAAAGGGTTTATTGGTTGATGAAGAATATTGTGTAGTTAATGGTCATGTATTAGCCATTAAAATGGAGTTACTACCCATGAGATAAAGGGGCATACCATAAGGTGGATCTATGGATGGGGCTAGATTCAAAATCTGGTAAGATGTGTTTGTAAGATAGTGATGTAAGTCCATGGGATTGTTGTTTAGAAAAGTAGAAAAATATGTGTCCCCTTGAGGGATGTCTTGAGGGAAGGTAGGAATTCTTTAGGTTTGAGGAGAGTCTATTGGTTCATAGTCTATAGATGAAGAGGTAGAAGAGGTAGGTTGACTTGGTAATGGGTTTCGCTCTGTAAGGTCTCTTTGATGCTGGTGAGTGAGAACCATATGAGATAAGAAAGATAGAAAGTATAAACAAACTCACTACTCAAAAAATGAGAAGATAAGAAAATTATCGAGGAAAATAAAATCACACTCTAGAAGAAACATTAATCCCTAACATTTTAAATAATATCACTTTTGTCTTATGCCTTAAAATGGTATGTGATTAAAACTGGTTTGTAGAGTGGGTAATAAAGAGGAAATCTAATATTTAGTTTAGGTTGTGTTTAGGCACTTAAAAGAGATATATATTGGAATCAATACATGGCTTGGTATTTGGGCCTACCCCCTCACTATAGACACTACAATGATAATGGCATTGGGTGATTATCTAAAATATACTGATATCCAAAGATTATACTCAACCACAGTGTTGAGTTGGTTCTCCCCTTGGTAATAACCTCCATGTATGATCATTGGAAAAGGGTAAGGTTATCACTAGGTGATGAAATTATAGTTAGGTCTTATCTCATGTATGTTTGAGTTTAATTGTTGAAATAGGTTTAGTTTATGTGTTGCAACAAAGAGTGAAGCTATGATAGATTACTTTGCCTTTAAGTTAAGCTATGTGAACTAAACTTTCAATATATTGATGTATGCACTTAATTTTAAGCCCAAAAGAAAAAAATTATTTTGTTAATGAGAAAAAAATAGAGAGAATGCCAACAAATAAGAACCTAAGTAAGGGCATGAGGGTCCCACAAGGTGTGCCAGAATGTTTCAATTAATTTCTTTTTTATTATGGAATGGAGGAATATAATAAACTAAGTATGATTAGGGTTGAAAAACTTGATTGATAGTGTGTACATTTAATCAAAAGATTATGAAGAGCTCCTCTTTGGCTTGAGAGGATGACCTACATATAAGAAAGCACTAAAGCAAACTTATTTTTCAGATAGATAGTTGGGTAGATTGCCTAGCGATAGCTAGGTTTCATAAGTGAGAGATTCCTTAGGGGATATCATTCCACTCATTTTAAATAGTTAAGATTGTAAATAGAAAATGAAGTTGCTTAAATCAATAAGATAAAGGGTACTAGAATTGAATACAAGAGTTATTTATAAGAAAATAGACTAGAAATGATTTAATTAGTAATAAATTAATAAACACTAGTGATAAGGTGTTGGGGTGTGCTTCAAAAAATTAGAAAGGGTTCTATTAACAATCAAGAACATAAAAAACAAGGTTTAATTGGGTGTAGGTGGGTGAAATCAGCTTGCTAGTTTCTTATGTCATAGTGACCATCATTGGTTTAGATGACCATCAAAAATTAATGTGGCTATCGATGGTCATGATGACCATCAATGGTTGGGGAGACCATCGACACTTGAATCAACCATCAATAGTTAGTATGCCTAGATTTAGGTTGATAAATTACTAATTGATGAGATTCAAAAGATGAATTTTGAGAGACGGGTAAGGTCTGGGTTGATTACAAAATGGAAATAAAGTAAATTAATGCTAATAAATAAGTACTCATCTTACTAGAAGTCAATTGGGTGGATGTTTGAGGTAGTTGGCCTATTGGTGGAATCTAGTTTGATTCTGATAGAGTAATGGTATCTAAAGGCTTAGTAGAGAGGTAATAAAAAATTCACTCTCTGATATGATTGCTAAATTTTTGATGATGATTGACCTACAAAAAGGAAACTCCTAGATGCAAAAAGCTCTTGATAAAAATTATGGATTCATATATGTTTTTGGATGTTTACCAATGGATTTTCATCTCTTTGCTCTTCTCTCTTATAGGTAAGTAAAAAGAGTTGCAACATCACATGAACTGGGCCTCCTAAAATTAACTCATCCATGCATTGGCTCATAACTAAAATTAGATGGGCTATAATTATAAAAACAAGGTGGGTAGTTTGCATGCTCAAAGGTTAAGGAGGTGCATTCTAATCACCAATGGTTAAGGTGACCGTCAATGGTTACCATGACTGTCAGTGGTCAAGTGTTAAGGGTTAAAAATGGATAAAAGGAATGGTTGAGCTAGTTAAGTTAAATTGACTAAGGGTTATGTTCATTAAGGGTTGAAAGGCTAAATTGTCCCAATGGGGGCCTTAAGGGGATCCACGAGGTGTTCCAACATCTGGAATCAAAGTTTATAGGTTTTTGGTGTCTATAGTTATAATTATATTTAAAAATTACATCATCCAAACTATTATTAAAATATTTCCATATTTAGCTTAGACTACCAGCTTGACCTAGTATACCACTATCTTTTTCTATCTATATAACTAAGTCAATGAATTTGACTTAATAGAATTTCAAAATTATTTGTCTTCCTATCAATACAACTAGATCAACTAGCTCAACCTAGTAGGTCTCCAAATTGATAGTTTTTTTCCCTCTCTTTCAAACTAGGTTGACTAACTCAACCTAATAGGTTATCAAACTATTAATCTATTCTATCTGCCCAATTGGGTCGACTAACTAGACCTAGTATATTTTTAGATTGTTAATTTTACCTTTATGTTTCACCGTGCAATACATATTTTATGAAAATAAACTAAAAAAATGATCTAATGAATTTAAATAATTCTCATAAATGTCTTCCATCACTCCTTTATACTTCCATATAAAATCTAGATGTAAGTAATGTTTATGTGACCACTAGAACTATAAAGTATGGTTCACCTCCTAAAATTTGAATGCATTTAACTATCCTAAAAAAATTCTTATTTTCTAAGATAAGATCAATCTCAAATACATGATTTAAATGATACCTTTCATCAACAAAAACCCTCAACATCAAGAAAAATAGCACATGAGAATATATTATTTCAGGATGGGACATTGCCTTGATTGCCCACTTTCACCCACGCACAAATTTTCTACAAGTCTTTGGGATAGTCACCCTATGACATCTTCCATGAATTTTTATTCTTCCACACCTAGTTTTTCCTTGATGCCTTTAAATCTTTCTAATAATTCTTCTTTTACCTTTCTTAGTATCTCAACTAGTATGGTTGGTATTTCCTCTAGTGGACTTACTCAAAGTGTTATTTTCATAATCAAGTCAATGCTACCTCTAGTGCATATCAAGTTGATTTTATTAGTTAAACCACTATTGTTGTTAATCAAATTATATTAAAAGCTATGAATCAAATGTATAATTTTAAAAATCATTGTGTAAATAAAATTATGAAAATTCAAAACCAACTTTTTCAATCACAAAATAATCCTCAACACACTCAATGAAGAGTTAAAAATCCTAGTGTCACCACCCAGACCCCCCCTTTTAGATGCACAAGATAAACTTATACCTCAAAACCCAATTTTTAATAAGGCTACCAAACACTTAAAAAATGAAACCTTAGTTATTCATATTACAAAGATCAACATATGTGGTATTGTTAATACTATCAATTATAATGGATCAACTAATCTTGCATTACATTTGAAAACTTTAAAAAAATTGTATGAATATTGGAATAAGCTCAATACCTTTGAAATCACAAAGATCTTAATTAAAACCCTCATATGTGACATTTTATATTGGTATAATCAATTCAAATCTCATACTATATTTAGTTTATAATATTTATTTAATGCCTTCGTACAAAAATTCTAAACTAATGATCTTGTTGTAAACAACATAGCTCACTTTATCAACTGTAAACAATCAAAATTTGAAATTATTGAAGTGTTCATTAAATGATGGAAGACCTTATCAAATAAAGTTTAACATAACACGTAAGAATATAATATAATCCACCTATTCACCAATTCTATTCATCTTAAATTGAAATATTATGTTAGGACTTTCTCTTCAAAACCATTGGAAGAATCCTTCGACCAATCCAAACATCAATATTTTTTCATAAGATAATTTGATCCTTCTCATCATCATGTAAGAACTCGAATGATTATGAAATCTAAAAACTCACATAATACCAATGATGGTTTTATGTAAATATATGATTCCATACACATTACTCATGTTATTATCCCAAATTATTACAACAACCAATTTCAAATAATACTTTACCATAACCTAGTTCTACCTTTTCCCAAGTGAATAATATAGATTTTTACAAACCTATTTACATGTCAAAAATTCAAAATCATCTTCTTATGCCTTCACCATGATATCTTGACCTTACTCACTCTATAAAACATTTGTATGATCCACATAAATTTTGTTGGTATCATGTAATTTAGGGTCATTCTAATGATACTTGTCACCAATTAAGAAATAATATGTTTAACTAACTCTATTCATGACTACAGTCTAGTCACATGTTTATGTACATGAGCCACCTATACCTACACCTATGTGAGTTTTATAGCTATCACTAAATATGTGGATTCATCTATAACATTTGAATTCCATGTTCATAGCTCCCCATCACCAACTCCTAGTGATAATGGCACCTTTACTACATAAGATAGTCTCTACAAATCTCAAACCTCCTCACTAAACAATCAATACCAACTACCATAAATAGGTATTGAATGCACCATAGGATAAATAATCTCTGCTTTATCATGATAAGTTACTACATCATCTAATATATCATTGTTATATCCATCAACCATGGTTGACCATCTACCCTCCTCCACTACATTATATGTAGAATGTTAACCAAATTTATGTTAGATATGACATGTATATATCTAGACTAACACACACACACACACACACACACACACACACACACACACACACACACACACACACACACACACACACACACACACACACACACACACACACACACACACACACACACACACACACACACACACACACACACACACACACACACACACACATAACTACATATCTTACTTGCTAATTGTAGGTCTATATGCTTGACCATCATGTACCTCCTATGCAGAATGGCTCTATGGTGGTGCAAGGCCTATATAATTATTGGGTTTAATAACATGATCTTGTTGCGGTCCACTACAAATATGTCTCATAATTGATAAACTCAATCAAAGCTACATTGTTAGATCTCTATGTGTTGGTGCCTATGGTGGTTTTTGTGGTTGTAATCACCTAAAAGTAACACTTGAGTGATAAGAGTTCTAATTGTGACCACCTATCCATAACTTATCCCTAGACATATCATTCATCCTATTTACACACTTACCTATCCCTCATGTGAACCACATTCATCCCTAGTCATCCCTAAGTAGTCTCAGACCCTGATTCTATCATCATAGCCCTTTGTGCCTTACGTTCTTCAACCTAGACACTAGTTTCATAATATGTAAAATAGCACCACATGGTGTTAAGTGTCCCAATATTGGTGTTATTGTCCTTTCCATCATTTTTATACAAACGGTTATCTTTTCAAATCTTAGACATCATAGGGTTGGTCTAGACCTATTTTAGCACACACACTAGCACCAAAATAGTATATATACATGAATTTTATCCCTCTAACCACTAAATGAAAATCATATGCAAATTACTTATGTAAAATCAAAATAAGTTGTACATGGTTATCCCATATTATGCCTTACTTATGCATACTACCATCTATAAATTTCTAAGCTCAAATTACTTAGATTTATAATTTCAAGCAAATTTAAATCACTCAATTCAATCATCATAATATATTTACTTACACTTTCACTAGCACATAGGTGGTGAGAACTACATTAGGCTTGATCCCTTTTCAAATTATTGGTATGTAGGAAACTCTCATCATAATGGGGTGTTGAGGATGTCTACCCTACCCCACTAATAAACACACTTTTATACTTATATCAACTAGATGCCCTCAAAACATGGAGGATTAGGTTTATCTCATTAAATAAGTCAAAATATGCCATCTAAAATGTTTCAAAACTTATGCATATAGGAACATGCCTTATAGACCTAGACACAAGTACACCTAGAAGCTCAAAATAGTCCTCCAAAGAGGACATTACTACCAAAGTAGGGACACTATCACAACATGGGGCTACAATATAATTAGGTTTCTACTATAAAAGAGGGGTTTTGACACTTAGATCATGTTTGTAATATGTATACTAGACTCTACCTTAGTTTTCAACTTGTAGATCATCCATCTTAGTTAATTTAAAGCTAATGTCTCATTGACATTATTTATTACTATTTTTAGAAAGGTCAAAATTAGTAAATTTTGTAAAAAATTATTGGCTATATTTATTTCATATTTATACCCTCATTTACTAAACTCTTTAACAACATGGGATTTATATACATCTAAGTCCTAAAAGGATAAAAAAATTCGTGAACCTAACTTACATTGAAAACTATTCAAACCCTAACCTTAGATGATCTTAGGTCTTGTATCCTTTTTTTTATATTCTTAGATATTAGTTCAAAAATCTTAGATTTATTTAAATTTTTTATTTTTTCATTATTTTATAGATTAAATTTACTTAAAGGTTGAAAATATAAGATAATTTATTTTTCTACTCCCCAAACTATAATGATAGAGTTCAAAAACTGATTTGATTAAATTGATAGAAGAAAATTACAAGATTTTTTTTCCAAACATTTAGTTATGAAAGATGAACTTATAAATATTATCCACAAAGAATGTCAAAAATTAAATAATGGTTTGTCATTATACTCCCCTAAATAACAACATTGTTACACCTACATTGGGGCCAACTCATCTAGCACAATAACAAATTTTAACTCGATTACCATTAGTGAAAACTACACCTCATATGGCTAGTTCATCCTCTCCAAATGTACAATCCATTATGTAAGAGTTTCATTCTCTACAGGCTAAGATGTTATATCTTGAGTAGGGACCTAGGAGGCCATCACATGCCTTGGATTCTCATGTTTTTTTACATACACCTTTGTCACATCACATATTGACAACTCCTTTGAAATTCAAATTCATGACACATAAGTTTACATTATATGATTTTAAGGGTGACCTAGAGCACCATATCTGATATTTCCATGTAGCATGTTTGGAATACATGTCCAATGATTGGCTCCTCACTAAGTTATTTCCCCACAGTCTAAAGGATTATGCCTTACAATGGTTCTATGATTTACCAAATCAGTATATCACCACAATCAATCCATTATAAGATATATTTTTCATGACACTTATAAATAAACATAAATGATAAAATCTCATATGCTCAAGTAGCATAATTTATATAAAAATCAAATGAGCCTATTGCAGAATGTCTCATGATACAAAACTATATTGACCACATTGACTATCCTCATGGAAGATCTAGAGCTCTAGGACATATTAAAATAGAGCCTACTACTAGAATTACATGAAACTATCTTTTTTAATAAGTTTCCAACCTTCACATATTTATACCACACAGTTAAAGAAAAAAATCCAAACCTATCTCTATGGGCAAACCAAAATATACAAGTGGATCATAATCAACTACTAAAAGTTATAGTAAACCTCCATAAAATGTAAGGGTCACTAAAAATAAGAGTGATCCAAAGTCCATAACTAATGCAACTTGAAAGTCATATCTTCACTTGCTTCTATCATCTCCTCCATATAGAGTTTTCACAAACCTACCAGAATCACCAACATGTGTTTTATAGTAGCTATTAGAATGTCATGTCATATCTCTCCCTCGCATCAAAGAGGTTGATATGACACACCCTCTTCTAAATAATTATGATTATAATGCATTCTATGAATATCATAGGACACCATGCCATACAAAAAACATATGCATCAACATGAATACTAAGATACATGATTTGATAAAGGCTAACATTATTGATGTGGGCATACTAATAGAGTCGCACAAAGTTTAAAAAATGGAAGATAATTCATTAAAAATATTCTCAAGTCTGTTTCCAAAGCACAAAAATAATGAGGTAAGGGAACTTCAAATGTTCACTACACATATCAAGCACATCCACCAATAGCATCATATCACACTATTACAAAGTATGCACACCCAATACACAATATCATTAGTGTGTACCATATTATAATTCTAGCTATAAAACTCATCACTTTATTAGAGAATGAAATATTTGATGATGATTAAGTTTTATGTGCACTCTTTTTATGAGCCTACATAGATCATCATATTATTTAGAGTATTATGGTTGGTAATGTGTCAAGTATTAATATGTGCACTATCCTACTTCTAAAACATTTGGGTATTAAAAGTAGGGTATATATCCTAGACATAATTATTCATGGTTTTAATGGGAATGTTTAGAGATCCATTGGGGATATTGTACTTTTACTATAGGTTACACCAACATATATGGCCATAAGATTCTTAGTATCACCTAGTGCAGGCACATTTGACATGTTATTAGATACAATAGTTATGAGACATCTCATACATTATGAATGAATAACTTAAATATATACATGAAACTTAGGTGATCATAGTTAAAGGTCTTTCATATGACTATCGTCTACTTGACCCATAGGTAGTTACACCATAATTACTAATTATAACATAGTTACTAGTTACAGTTATGAGCATAGTTCCTATCAGTATAACATAGAATTCAATGGAGCCACCAATGTAGGTGAGGTATACTCCTATAATGTTGACACATACATATACTCTCCCATATATATTATTATTATAGATACCCCTACATTAGATATGTATTACAGATTCTAGAGGGCCTTTCTCTACTCACTTTCTTTAGAGATTAGTATTATTGAGTTCATAGGGTTATCAACATGGGACAAATATTACAACTACAACATATTATACTATATGGTTCCTTAAGATCCATACAATTCATAGGACACCATAGTTAGCTCCATGAATTCCTAGCACCACTTCATAAGCAGGGCTAGATATAGATCACTCAGTATAACAAGTTCTAGGATAAAAGTTACCTTTTCATACAATATGCATGATCACTGTTATTTTATTTGACATAAGCCACATTGATAGTGAGTTTCCCATGAGACTCATCGATTATTATTATTCCTCCCTTCTTATACATACTTTCCTTATTTCTTACTCCTTTATATAGTTTCAATCTCATGTTGCTCGTACATAGTTTATGTCTAGAAAATACATAAATTATATAATCTATGAAAAACACAAAAACATTAAAATATTTACTTATAAAACATAACATTATATATTTATTCATTTTCATGTTTACATCTCTTATATTTCTCAGACACTACATATTCTAGTTATCTTATTATAGTCACTTTTATCATACACACATGCTTCACTTATTATTATCAAGTGATTGAAAATTTATACATGACTCATATCCACTATACCAATCCATATTCTCTATTATCTACCCATTATGGGAATATACATTGATACATGGATTATTCATTTGACATATTCACCCATTTGGGTGCCCCCTATACAAAGTTTAGATTACTTAGTTCCATATTTCTACACTCTACATCACCGATTTAGCATTTTTATATCTTGCTACTTATCATGTTTCACTTACTGAGATTTTATGTGGTTATTTTTGCTTTAGACTTAGTATATGTACATTTTGGATCTTATATATATATATATAATATGTATATATATATATATAGATATACATATATATATATATATACATATATATACATACATACATACATACATACACACATATATATATATATACACACACACACACACACACACATACATACATACACACACACACACACACACACACACACACACACACACACACACACACACATATATATATATACATATATATATATATATTACATGTTCATGCATAGTTTCATTTCTCACTTTCCTAATTTATAATTGATTTTATCTCTATGTTTATTCTATTTTAGGGCATTTGAATATGTCATTATTATTTGGTTCTACACAACTTATTTTCACTATATGTATGATTTGGATATGTACCCATGTCCTTGTGTGTGCCTTCTTGATTGTGTATGCATACATTTGAACATGTCATTCTATATGAATGTAGGCCAACTTCCTTATTATTTATGTATGTTTACATTTGGACATATTATTACATGTCTTGATTTCTCAGATTTAGTGACGTGCCCATATCCTTTATATTGTGTCCCCTTGGCCTATTTTTCATGCCTCATGAGTGTTATATGTATGATTTATTGTATGCACTCTACATCATAGATTTAGCATTTTTATATCTTGATATTGATCATGTTTCACTTATTATTGCTTTAGACTTAGTGTATGTACATTTTGAATCTTATATGTATGTATGTATATATATATTACATGTTCATGCATACTTTCATTTCTCACTTCCTAGTTTATAATTGATTGTATCTCTATGTTTATTCTATTTTAGGGCATTTGAATATGCCATTATTATTTGGTTCTACACAACTTATTTTCATTATATGTATACTTTGGATATGTACCCATGTCCTTGTGTTTGCCTTCTTGATTGTGTATGCATACATTTAAACATGTCCTTCTATATGAATCTAGGCCAACTTCCTTATTATTTATGTATGTGTACATTTTGACATGTTATTATATGTCTTGATTTCTTAGATTTAGTGACATGTGCCCATATCCTTTTTATTGTGTCCCCTTAGCCTATTTTTCATGCCTCATGTGTGTTGTATGTATGATTTATTGTATGGATCATGGCCAAGAAACTTGTTTATTTATTATTACACACTCTATTTTTATATGTTAGGTGATACCTCGTGCATCTTCCATTCCTACTTGGGTGTCATGATGGACAGACACCATGCCCCTTCCCACTAGGTAAAGAGTTAGTTATTACTTAAATTTGGTGTTACATACATTATTATATCTAACTTGATATCCTTGTGAATGTTAGACATAACATATATCGCACATTATAAACTCATGATTAGATTATCTTACATTCTAATGCTATGTATGCACACTATATTAGATTATTACATAGATATAATATATGCTATGGATAACACACATTTTTAAATATTTTTATTTTAAGGATAACTTTTTCACAAATTCAACAAATTCCATTAAAATATGGGGCATTCATAGGGTTTTTTCATGGACATTAGGCTACCATAATGCACTCATTGTATGTTATTTAGCACATAATCTTAGATTATAGAAATCAGACTCTATTAAACATAGTGGGAAATAGTCACACAGAGATAAGTACAACTACATATAAATCAAAACAAATAGACATTAGTGTTGGAGGTCTAGATTTCATCCTAGATGGTAAAGGGATTGTTCATGACCTTTACCCAAATATAAATCAATATGGGAATGACCCTAAGTTATGGGTATCCTATGATATGCTCAAACCTCTAGGCTTTTTAACAAGGCTAGCTCCTCTAATGCATCATTTAGCTCATTTTCTCTACTAAAACATACTAATGACTAGGGAAAATGGAGAGAGAGATAACTTGAAATGGAAACCTAAGATAAAAAAGGTGATGCATCTAAAATATGGTTGATCCACTCCATTTGAGATGCTATTAAACACTAATGAGTTAAGCAAAAGACTAGATCTAGGACTCTAACTACCTATCATGCATAACTATTTCATGTAGAGGTTTACCAAATGATCAAAAGATGAGGGAAGTGACGGAAAGGTCTAATGCAAGAAACTAACTAGTTAATGTATCCACATACAAGCCTCAATCAAAATTTATTTGAACACTAAACATGACTTGGATAACAAGATCAACTAATAACTAGGTGAGATCAAGACTTGACAAAGAAGAGATTTCTACCACATAAGTAAATCAAACTGACATTTACACACTATATGAAAATAATGAAAACTAAAAATAATCTTGTATTCATCTCAAGAGGTTACAAGCTCAATATTGGTAGAGTCTATTCATGCCCATGAGAGGGAATAGAGGGATCATTTTTAAGGCTCCAAAGCTTTTATATATAGAATAACATGAGAAATAAAAAAGATGGGAACATACATAGGAGAGTGGATAAAGAGTCATCACGATCAAGAAGTGAGGTGGTAGTTCATTTATTCTTTTCCTTTATGCATGCCTTTATCTAATAAGTGTTAATCCTTATCAATAAGTTAACCTTATTTTATTCTACTAGTCCTTGAGCTCATTTCATTGGATAAGATATCCCACTAGAATACAAGGGTTTATTTATCATGATGACAAGTATTTTTTAGTACAATCAATGACCTTAATTTCTTATTCAACCACTAGTTCACCACCTTGGTACCCTAAGCCTAGTTGACTTGTTCATGAGGATCAAATCCTCAAATCTTAAAATTGATAGTGTCATGCCATGAATGGTAATTAATAACTACTTTGTCAATAATGGAGCCACATTGATAGATGAGATCCTTTGCATTATCACAAATCTTCCCTATCTCCATATCTAGATCATAGGTCCATTCTATAGATGGAAAACTAATACAAGATTATTGGTTTTCCTATAGTCTTTATATTGATGGGTATCTATAGACCACATAGCTTTGTTATAAACTCTCATTAGTCTAAAAAGATCCATTATGTCTTTTCAAGAACCAAGAGCTCTTTGTATATGCAGGTCCTTTAAAATATGGTGAACATAATCATATAATTAACCCTATACGCTCTAAAATATCAAACTAAAAATCCATATTTATATTTAATGGCATCCCTTTATCTTATTTATACCTAACTACATGGCTATGCCCACCCCATGGTGTTTAAATGAGATTTAATGATGACAAGATGATACTTGAAAGACCTTGTTCACCTTGGTCAAAAATTACTCTTTATCTTAACTTTATCCATAGAAAACTAACTCAGGCCAATAAAAATGCTTTTAGATGTCTTTATTCCTATTGGTCTCATAGATCCTTGTTATCAAATTTTAGCTATTTGAAATCTTGTGTACCATATACCTTTTTGGTATGAATTAATTAAGTCCATTTATTTACTTGCACTAAAGATCCTTTGGCATGTTGACTTTCACTCTCACCATTGGATCAAGATGTATGAGTGAAATCATACTATTGATTTGCCTAAACCCACCATTTTAACACAAATAGATAAATCATAAGGTCTAAAATTTATATTTGTGTGCCCACATTTTTTTGAACATTTTTGATGTTTGTGTGATCATCATTAGGATTTTTTAACCCCAATGGTTATTTTTTATAGCCTAAACTTGACACCTGTGTACCTATCATTTGACATTTATTCAAATGTTTTTGACTATTAGAGGTACAATCACTGAGAGGGGGGAGTGAATCAGTGAGCCTAGATATTTCAATCATAATTCAATTCATTTCAAAATATTAGATAATTAACATATATCAACTTGATCAAGAAACATTAATAAGAGAGAGCTCATTCGTTCAATGCATACACAAGATCAAACACATAACACATAGTTCCTATGAGAAACCCTCATGGGGAATAAAAACCACTCTAAAGCCTATAAAACATGGACTAATTATCCTATAATTAGTTTAAAACAATATACTAATCAACTAATTTATACCAATAAGACTTGATCATATCCTCTTGACCAAACGCCTTTAGTGAAACACTTATTTCACAAGGAACAATTGCCCCTATGGAAGATCAACTCCTTTAGACCCTCCTTTGATGTGAACACCTAGACCTTAGAACTAATGTATTCAACACTTGATGATGTATCTATAATTATCAAACCCCTGCATAAACTCCCTCTCTATCTCATATAGGCCTCTCACACTAGCCTACCCCAATCTCTCTCCTTCACTCAAACTATCCTCATATGCATACTCAAACCTCTTCACATATCTTCAAAATGAAAGAGAACTATTTAGAAATTAGAAATATGACCTATAATGCATACACATAGTCATAAATATTCTCTATTAATTTACTCATCAACTGGGCACTCTACCTCTCCTACACTCCATAGTTCTCACATACACCTTGCACTAGTCTCACTCACAAGTCTTCTCAAAAGTCTAGAAATCATCATATTTGATTTCAGTATATATAGAGATATCATGATTATAAAGATAAAAATACTTCCTTTTTGGCCACATTACATGCCTTCATCATCTCACATGGGTCAAACTTAATCATAATCCACTTTCAAATAGGCCTAAGTCACTATTAGGTCCTATGGAGACCCATTTAGCTCTTTGACACTTATATGAGCAAAATAAAACATAGGAGAACTTTCTAGATTCATGGAACCATTAAAAATAATCTATATATACTCTTTAAGTTCCAACAACCATCATAGTCCCCTTCTTCTTAATCATAAATAACTCAAACAACATTATGTACACACAGTCACCATGAATGAATACATAGTCACCTTCTAAACCTTTGTTTATACTTCATATCATTGGTCAAACCTTCATAAGACACACATATCATATTTATGTATTATATATCATGATCCAATATCTAATTCATCATTAAACATTGAAACAACATCAAAATGAGGTCAATTACCCTTCTTGGGTTACTTGTAAAACACAATCGAACACATAGTCAACTTTCGAGCTCTCTCTCTCTCTCTCTATATATATATATATATATATATACATATATACATATATATATGTGTGTGTGTGTGTACAAACATTTAAAACTTAAAATTTATATTTATAGATGTGCCTTGGAGTTGTCTATAACTTTTATTTTCACTTCATGGTTGAATTTATCTTGGATCAAAAGTTATGTCCCAATAACTAGACACTAGTCTTTCCTTCACAAATTCAAATATTCAAATGCAAATGATCACAATAAAACCTCAAACACTATGATCTCATATCAAGTCCTTACTACTAATATTAATCACATAAAATTTATCTTATTTAATATTTAATTCATATTTCACCAATTCTCAAACTTTAAACATCTAACAGTTGACCTCATCTCATGTAATCTTACAATATTGACTCAACATGCATCATTGATCTCTATGGATTATCCAGGTCTTTATTATGCAATTTTACTATTAAATAAACTTGTAAAAACACCCTCTCACCATTATATATTTATCCTTTACCTTCTATCATCATTAAACCTTGAACACATTCCCTCATTCGAATCAATATGCATAATTGATCTTGATCTATATGAATGTTTTTGCACCATTGGATCTTAAAAGGAGCTCTATCTCTATCTATATTAACCAATAAACACTTCAACCTTTTTGACTTGATGCATACCATAAATATGTATGAACTCATGTGTATATTTGGATCCCTATCTAGTCATTATCTTTAACATTTTTCAAAAATGACTAAGTATTGGGACTATTGCTTATCTGCTTGGAAGGCCAACTTTACACCTCCATATCTTTTTCTTCGCTCAAGTGCATGTTCTAAAATTTAGATCATATTATCTCCTATGATAATATATTCAACCATGTGTCAATATGATCTTTTAACCCTCACATGTGTGAGATATAATGACATTAAAATGCTCACTTAGATTTTTCTGTTATAGAGCCAACTATGTCAAAAACTTATCTGGGAGGCTGACTTTGAACATACATATGTTTTGTCGTACTTCAAAACTTGACATAAAAGTAAGCATAAATGAACTAGGAATTAAAAAACCCATAAGATCACCTTCCATTGAAATTTCCACACATGTAAGATATGACTACATCAAAATGCTTACTTGCATCTTCTTGCCACAATGTAAATTTGGCTAAATATGGGAAAACACTATCAAAATGCCTAGAAGCCCAAATTTTCACTTGAATATATTTTATCACACTTATTCACATGACTTAATAATTTTTTTATATAAAATAGGGGCTAATTTTATCATAACCATATAATAAAATCCCCCTAACTCATCCATACATGGTAATGGGGATGTCATTAAACTGCTTACTCAGATTTTTTACCATTGCACCCAAAATGTTTAGATGAGAAAAATGATGAACCACATGAATTACACTCATGTAAAAAATCATTAAAATAATATAAAACCTCTTATATGACCCATATCACATACTCAATACTCCATACTCATCCCTAGACATCTCTAACCATGTCAAAACTAAAGAGCAACCAAGACAACTTCAAGCACACCAGGACAAACATATTTCACACTTTGTCATTGTCACTTAGGATATCAAAAAAAACACTTCCATGGCATCACCATGACATCATTTAAAATTCTCAAACAATATCTTCCTTTACCATTGATGTCAACACACATCATATAACTCACCTTCTCTCTCTTCAAGCACTCTCACAATAAGAACTTTTATCCCCTTTGACATAATGACAAACTGGGAACCAATTGATCTTGAGGAAATAAAAATAATACCAACAAGAGATGAACAACTTATAAATATGATACAATACCCCCTTACCTTGAGCCCCTTTTTTTACCTTGATAACATCCTTCTTGTTCCATGCCAACACTCTCTTCAACCAAGCACTATAATCAATGAAGATATAATACACAAAAGTATTGATATATTATGGAACTCACCAATAGACATTTGAGAGGGACTCACCCTAATATTTTTGAGACATTGCATCACCTGAGCACTTTTAGATCTCCATACACCATGAGGAACCACCATATAGGCTTACTAGCCTTCTCTCAAACCACCTTAAGGACCACCAATAGAACTTCATGCCACACACCAAATAGGAAACATGCTCTAAAATAACCTAATAACTCACCTTGAAATATTCATGACTTTCTCTTTTGGCAAAATTGAACAAAAAACACATCTTCAAGACTAGGCATGTCTATACTCCTTATAGCCTTGCCGAGAACATACAAAGCCCACAAATTTAAATAGACATATCTTCAGGACCTAAAACTTCATATATAGAGCACTATCATATGCCCCCTCAATCACACCAATTTTCATCACCTATATCATCCTCTATAATATACTCCAAAAACTAACTTGTTAATTAGGCCTCTATCCTGACAAAAACTTGAATAACTTGAAAACCACAAACTTTTAAATCTCTATGAAACATGATTTGAAAACCCATTTTTCCAATTAAACCTATTAATAATAATTAGACCTCAACTCATAAGCTTGACCACTTTTCTAGCATAGACAAAAACCTTAGAATCTCAAAACAAATAGCCAATAAACCTCCTTCTAGTCAACACACACCTATAAAATTTCTTACACACTTGGAGACACCCATCACACACTTCTGGACCATGTTTTGAACTTACACAACATTAGGAACCCATAAAAACTATAAGCCATATTAGGACCAACATACTCTTAAACATAAATTAGGAAACCTTAGAGCAAATAAAAATTTCCAATTTGACTTCAACAAACCTTTACACCATAAAACCACTTGAAACATTCTATAATAACATCAATAGACCTTTCTATGCAAAAAATATCATATTGAAAAATCACAAATCCTCTTTTGCCACTTGAAAACCTTTAATTTGATCCAACAGACTGACCCTATATAGCTATGACATTACTTTGACATCACCACAACATCTCTTCCAATTGAAAACACTCAACTCTAGCCTTATAGGAGCATCTGAAAAAAACCACAACAACACTTGCTTCTCCACTAAAAGGAGTCTCTTAAGATGTATAGATAGAGACATATTTTACACCATAATGATCTAAAACAAAGTGAATCTAGGAGTGGCCCACATCTCCTTAGTAACCATAAGAATCCTCTTATAGCTATAAAAGTTCTTTCTCTTCTTCTTCTTCTTCTTCTTCTTCTTCTTAGTCTAAACTATGACAATTGGTTCCTTTTCTATATCATATCCTCTTCTAAGATAGAATTGAAAACACATGGAATAACTATAGATATTGACATACCTTTTAAGTTTGAAACATCATCACTAGGCATATATAATTGATGTTCTTTTCATGATACATGCTTATCAATAGTAAAATATTCACTTGGATCCATACACATCTCAGAACTAGCCTCAACTAGTACCTTGGTCTTTTCCTTGAGATTGGTTTCTTCATTCTCAACAAGAGTACACAATCAGATCCCTTGGCACTCTTTATATTTTGTAGCATTCTCCACCATAAAAAACATATTACTTAGTCCTATAGATTCATCATGACTCATACTTACCACCTTTGGCTTTGATGAGTTAACTTGAATTGCTCCTTGCATTCTAGGAGCCTAATTCAACCAATTATGACTTAATGAATTTTACTTTCAGAATCTAACAATGACAACTCTCTCTTCATAGTTGTATCAAACCATACTCCTTGATGGAAACTTAGCATGTCTTACCTTGTTTGAATAATGTTCTTAAAAGTGTCCCACATCATGATAGTTTAAGTACTCAAAAAAACTCACACCACTTGATTGATGTTTTTATTCATAATTCCATGTAAAATCATTTCTAATAGCTCTTGTATAATCTATAGCTCTAAGCCAAAACTAATTACAAATATAGTAGTAGCCATTGAATTTTTCATACCTCATGGCATTTAGTTGTCTGATCTATTTTGTATTCATTTTGCTAGCACCTTCATTCTTTGTTTGATGATACATCTTTAAAGGCTGATTTTCCTTGTTCACATTAGTCTTCATCTTGTCTTGAGTTGTAGTCTCCGGTTTTTATTTGTATCCAAGACTAGTCATACCACTTGAATGCTTTTTATCACTCAAAATATTATGTCTATCACTTTATCTCTTTTCCAATCTCACAAATGACATTACCTTAGTAGATATCTTCTCTAACTTAGATTTCAATGATTTATTTTAAATTACATACCTTGCACATTCATCTTTTTAGATTTTAAGCTTGTAGACAAGATTTACAATTAATAACTAAGATGCTTGACCATATCTTCATGCTCCTTATAATATTCATCCATTCTTTCCTCCTACACACTAAATTTCTCCTCAAATTCCTTGAGTTGATATTTCATCTTCTTATTGATCTTCTTCTCAATCTTTAGTTCTTAATGAGCATTCATCAATGTAGTCTCATAGTCCACCTCATCTTCATAATCATATAAATCACACCAAGTATATTCCTTTTGATGTGAATAACCACTATCCTCAAACATGAATATAACTTCATCTTCAATATGACCATCATCTTCATGATCATATTTTGAGTTATTATCTTCACTCTCATATAATGAACTATAATCTTCATTGCTATAGAGAATCTTCTTGTCCTTAAAGTACTTCTTGTTGTCAAATATTTTGAATCCCTTATTGTTTTTATCATACCTAAAATATCTCTTTATATCATCATGACCTTGGTCATTCTCTTCATCATCATCATCATCAATCTTATACTTATGAGGGAACTTGTTATAAAAATGTTGTATTTCACCACAATTAAAGCATTTGAGGGGTAATTTACCTTAATACTTTCCTAAACCTCTTCTCAATATCCTTCAAATCAAAGCAATTATTTCTTTCTCATTTATAATAAAAATTTCATCCTCCTTGGGTTTATTACCTTAGAACTTCTTCTTTGGCCTCATTTCTATCTTAAATGTTGTTTCCTTCTTTGGTGGTATATGATCATTCTTCCTCATCTCATAGGCAGTAAGTGTTCCATGTAATTGATCCATTTTTAACTAAGTAATAACATGACTCTCATCTATAGTAGATAATTTTGAATCAAACATGGTGGATAGAGACATTAATATCTTTATAATAATAGTATCCTCTTCAAATATTTCTCCAAGATGTTTGATGATGTTCATAATCTCATCAACTCTTTATATAAAGGATGCCACAAAATATTCTTCCTTCATCTTGAGACTTTCAAATTACCTTTTATGAGTCTCCAACTTAAAAATATTGGCATTTGAATCTCTTTCATAAATGATCTAGATTTTTTCCCATATCTATTTAGTATATTTACAATGGATTACCTTGGTGAACTTAGTCTATGTAACAATACAAGTGATGGCATTCATTGCCTTATAATTATTCTCAAACTTCTTCTTGTCTAAAGTACTAGATGGAGCATTAGTAAGAGCAACATAACCATCCATAACATATTACCATATATAAAACCCTAGGGACATAATGTATGTCCTCATCCTTACACTCCAAAATGCATAATTGAATGCATTAAACATCAATGTTTTCTTAATAGAAAAACCTCCTTGACGACTACACATATTGTAATTTGGATCACCTTCAAGTTGTTAAGCCTTTACCAAAGGACCTTTAATACCAAGTGTTAGTGGTATGATAAATAAGAGGGCAGGGGGGGCAGTAAATTAGTGAGCCCAAATATTTCAATTTCAATTCCAATCCTTTCATACTATTAGACAATAAACATATATCAACTTGATCAAGCAACATTAACAAGAGAGATATTATTCATTCAATGCATATACAAGATCAGACACATAACACATAGTTCTTATGGGAAACCCTCATGGAAAATAAAACACAATATTAATATTACAACACATGGATTACTTATCTTATAATAAATTAAAAACAAGAGACTAATTAACTCTTTAAGACCAACAAGACTTGATCATATACTCTTGACCAAATGCTTTTAATGAAACACCTTTTTCGCAAGGAGAAACTACCCCTAAGGAAGATCAACTTCTTTAGACCTTGTTTTGATGTGAACACTTCCACCTTATAACTAATGTATTAAAAACATGATGTACTTCTAATTATAAAAACCTTGCATAAACTCCGTCTCTATATCATACAAGCCTCTCACATAGGCATGCCCAATCTCTCTCCTTCACTAAAACTATCCTCATATGCACACTAAAACATCTTTACAAATCCTCAAACTATATTAAAACTATTTGGACATCATAAATATGACATATAGGTCATAAAAATATTCCTAAATCTTCTCTACTAATTAACTCATCAACTAGGCACTCTACCTTTCCTTCACTCCACAACTCTCACATATACCTTGCACTAGTCTCACTCACAAATCTTCTCAAAAGTCTATAAATAATCATCTTTGATTTTAGTATAAATAGTGATATCATGATTAACAAGATCAAAATATTTATTTGTCAGTCATAATACATGCCTTCATCCTTAAGGCATCTCACATGGGTCACACTTAAGCACAATCTAATTTCAAAAAGGCCTAAGTCACTTTTAGGTCTTATGGAGACCCATTCAACTCTTTGACAATTATACGAGAAAAATAAAACATAGGAACAATTTATAAAATTCATGAACCCATTAAAAATGATTTATATGTCCTCCTTAAGTGACAAAAATCATCATAGCACCCTTTTGCTTAAGCACATATTTCTTAGACAATATTCTTTACATATAGTCACCACGAATGAACACACAATCACCTTTTAAACCTTTGTTTATACATCATATGATTGGTAAAACCTTCATAGGTAACATAGAGAATCCTTATGGAGTTTAAAACATGATCTAATATCTAATTCATTATTAAACATCAAAACAACATTATAATGAGCTCAATTATCCTTCTTGGGCTAATTGCAGAGCATAATCAAACACATAGTCAACTTTAGAGCTCAATATATTTGTATGCATAAACATTAAGACCTTAAAATTTATATTTATATATGCACATTATATTCATATATAACTTATCTCTTTACTACATGGTCAAATTCATACTAGATGAAAAGTTATGGCCCAATAACTAGACACTAGTCTTTCTTTCACAAATTCAAATATTCAAATGAAAATGGTCAAAATACAACATCGAACACTATGATCTCATCTCAAGTACTCACTACTCATATTAATCATGCACTATTGATATTGTTTGATCCTTATCACATAGTGCTCCAATTTCCAAATGCTAAAAATCTAATAGCTATCCTTATCCCATGTAATCTTGAAATATTAACTCAATGCACACCACTGATCTCTATGTATTAGCCAGGTCTTTATTATGAAACATGCACCATTTAATAAACATATACAAATAATTGATCACTATTAGATCCTTATCTTTTAATATTTATCAATTTTAAACCTTGATCATGTTTCTTCATTCAAATCAACATGCACCATTGATCTTGATTTGTATGAATGCTTGTGCACCATTGGATCTTAGAAGAAGCTCGATCTTTATCTCTATTAACAAATGAAAACTAAAAAATATTTGAACTTTTTCACATAATATGTGTGTGTGTGTTTGTGTGTGTGTGTGTGTACAAACTCCTATGCATCATTTGATTTCTATTTGGTCTTGATGTTTAACATTATGTAAAAATGACTAGGTATGGGGACCATTGTTTATCTACCTAGAAGGCTAACTTTACACCTCCATATCTTTTGCTTCACTCAAATGCATGTTCCAAAATTTGGACCTTATAATCTACTCACATAAGATAATCAAACCATGATATATAATGACATTAAAATTCTCACTCAAATTTTTATGCCATAGAGCCAACTATGTCAAATACTTGTCTAAGAAGCCAATTTTGAACATAAATATCTTCTGTCATGCTTCAGTGATTAACCTAAAATTTAGAGAAAATAAAATAGGAAAAAAAATGAACAAACCCATAAGATCACCTCTCCTTGAAACATCCACATGTTTGAGATATTACTACATCAAGATGCTTACTAGACTCTTCTAGCCACATTATAAATTTGGCTATGGGAAAACACTATCAAAATGCTTAGGAGCCCAACTTTGTACTTACATATATTTTGTTCCACTTAATTGCATGACCTAAGAATTTTTACATATAAAATAGGGACTAATTTTATCATTACCATATGACCAACTTCCCCTGACTCATCCATATGTTGTAATGGTGATTCCATCAAACTGCCTACTCAAATTTCTTCAATTAGACCTAACAATGTCTAAATGAGAACAATGATCAACCAAGTATATTATAATCATTCAAATAAGAACTAAAATCATATAAAACTTCTTATATTACACATATCACATGATAAATACTCCATACTCATCCCTAAATATCTCTAATTGTGCCAAAACTAGAGATCAACCAAGCCAACTTCAAGCAAACTAGGATAAGCATATTGGACACTTTGTCATTGTCACTTAGGCTATCAAATCACTTCATATACTTACCAAGACACCTCCATGACATCACTATTATGTAATTTACAACTTTATAACATTGGCATTTGGGTGACCACCAATTTTTTGAAACCTAGTAAATAAATGTTGAGCTTTATTTTGACATCCATGTGAATGTCCAATTTTATAGATTCAACTTTGAATGCTTATAACTTGAGATATAAAACTTTCATGGGCATGAAATTTGTATATTAATTTCTCATCATGAAGAAAATTATGTAACTTGATTATTTTTGCTTGTGAGGTTATCTAATATACATTTATAAAATACTCAAGTGAACTGGTCTATTATTTTTTGCATGATGTCTTAGTGATAGTCTAGCCTCTTAAAACTTATACAAATCATTTTATCATTAATCTAAATATAAAATTTTCTCATCTAATTAATCTATGCAATGATATTAGTATGTTAATGAAAATGGCCAACATTTTTGGTGACTCATAGGAAAGCATACCTACTATGATTGGAGAACCTAGACATTAGCTACTTGGAATAGTCCATTGGGCATCAAGTCTCCTCTCTAGTTTAATATATTAACCTAGATATAATACTTGATTTAAACATTAAATAATCTCTTTTTTTTTTAATGGAGAATAAAAGAAAGAACAAAACAAGACATAGTGCCCCAAGGCATTTATTTAAGGGAAACTAACTTCAAATAAAATAGCCACAATAAAAAAATGTGTTAGAACAACACTTACAAGAATTTATCCAAACTAATCTAATTATATACAGCTTAAAAATATATGTACCTTCCCTCCTAGATCAAAAGGAAAGATTGAAAAATCTCATACATCATAGGATGAGGGTTGAATTAGGCATGTAACTTTTCAACCTTTGGCCTTGATGCCTCTTTCTTATTTGTTGTATCTAAAAACATTATTGGCATGATATTTGATGAGAACCAAGTATCTCCAAATAGATCATCTATGTGCATCTAGATAGTCTCAAATTTTTCATATGGCTCCTCAAATTTGACCTCCAATTATGGTTCAGTAGGGCATACCTTCTTGGTTTCCATGGTACTCTCAATAATATTAAGTTCCTTTGTATCTATAAGTTCTTCAAGATCATCAAATAGTTTTGCATATTCTACCCAATATGTGACATTGTCTTCCATGGGAAATACTTTGTCCACCTTCTCAAATTCTTGACCTTCAACTTGTAAAATATCTTAAAGCTACTAGAAAAGCTTCATTTTTAGATGCCAATCATGTCTATCTTCCTTATCATCTAGAAACACTACTTCTTCAATATTCTCTTCTTGATGCATGAGGTCATCAATATGGTGTTCTTATCTTTGACCAAACTAGATAAGAATAGTATGAAGGGTATCTTGATCATTTTCAATAAGAGATATTGCAAACCCATTCATATATTCCATTTATACCAATCCCTCATGGGGTTCTCTCATGTCAAGACCAACCTTCTCATTTAGTTTTGGCATATCTAGAGTAGCACTACCTTACTAAAGCTCCAAAACATTAATAGAATCCTCAAATGAATATTCAACCTTTTATACTATCTCAGCATCTAAGTCTGCCATCTTAAGTTCATTAATATCACTCATGAAATCATGGTACAACTACTACCAATGGTATTCTTCTTTTAGAATGTTCTCTACCTCAACAATGGTTCTATGTGAGTTATCTTCATGGATACCTTCCAGGGAAATATGATCTTGTACTTGATCTATATCATCTACCACATAATCTTAAGAAAAATCTTGATCTTAGATAATTGACATGTGATCAAGAGGTTCTTGAGAAATAACCTCTTGATGCACATCTAAGACTTCTTCCTATTGGATCTCATCTCTAACTTGAAATTATTCATACAAATCATCTTCTTTGGCATTATCAAAGGCTAAAACATGCTCACTTTTGCTAAGTAGTGTTGAAATAATGTTTTCCTCTTATGGTTTTGATAATTCATCATCATCAGCTTTGAATTTGACATAGAATTCAATGTTTACCTCTTCAAGGACTGACATAGTATATTCTTGGGATGATTCCAAGAGAGATGAGATATATGTGACACCTCCTTGGTCAAAATATTTGTCTATGATAGTCATGTATTCATCCTTCTTTTACATACTAATCTAGATGGATTTCCAATATGAAAATGACTTATATTCTTGAGGAGGGAGGGGTGGGGATTGAATGGATTTGGATTTGCATGACTGGATGATTTGGTTCTAAGATGGAAAAGATAGAGGTTCTTCTTTACCCTTTCAATTCTTTTTCTCCTCCTCTTTCCTTGTCTTCATCTCTAAATCTTTGATTTGTCTCTCTATGATTTATTTGAATAGCTACTATTTAAAGTGGTTAGTGGCTTTAGGATAGGGAAAATAAGAGGATTCTTGAGGAGGGGTGGGAGAGACTGGCATAGGTTCATATTTTTATTTAACCTGGGCTCTCAAGTCTATATTTGTTTCACTTTGCGACCACATGACTTCACCACTTGATTCCAACTTAGAAAGTTGAAGGACTTATTAAAGATTTTTGAGGAAAAAATGAAGGATTCTAGATCTCAATAGTAGATTATTCAACAATAGTTTGTTTTTTTATTTGACAGCTCTATTAGATAGTTCTCTAAGAAGGGAAGGTATAAGGAACACATGAACTTGGAACACTTAGAGGGTCACTTGGAATAGTTTCTTAAGGAAGAATGGATGGTGCATATGAAGGCTATGATTGCATATATGAAGATACACCAAGTTGATGGGGTTGGACCAATTGATGTTCAAGTATTTTTAGCTTATACTCAATGCTTTTAATGTAAACAATTACATCCATCATCTCTCTTATGAGACTTTTTAAATTTACTCTGCCAAAAGGTACCCATTATTCTTTTACTTGCAATGATGACTCTCTTACATGATGAATTAGGTGAGTAGGGGAATTTTGGCCATAATATTTTTGTGAGCATAATTCTAGTGCATGGTTTTCAAGGTTCACTAAAGTTTGCTTAAGTGCTAGTATGGATGGATAATGTTAAGATTGGTAAGGAGCAATATTATGATAATATTATTGTTCATAAGAAGGATCAGGGCCATACTCTTATATGTATGATTGATATAGATCATCATACTACTAGTGAGGATCATAGTGTGGTTGATCATAAGGAATATTTAAATCATATTAGGGATGATTAGGCTCATATGGATTATGAGGATCATACTGGGACTATTGATAAGGAGGTGAAAGATAGGGGTATTCACCATAATTATCCATATAAAATTCATATGTCAAATGATATACAAAAACTAATTAAAATTTCATTAAGACATACTTGGTCTACTCATAACCAGAAGATTTAATTCAGAGTCATCATTGGTGATAATTTACTTACTTCAAAAAGCTGATCAGAGGAAAGACACACCAAGATCTTCCCACTCTACTAGAACTCTGGTCCCATCAGATGTGTTAGAAATATTATAGGTCTAGATTACACCCTAGCTGGGTAAGGGATTGTTCATGTCCTTTAACCTAATCTAGATCAACATGGGAATGACCCTAGGATATGGGTGTCCTATGATAGGGTCAGACCTCTAGGATTTTTAATGAGGTTATATTTTTTGATGCATCATTTAGTTCATTTCCACTACTTAAGCCTACTAATGACCAAGGAAAATGGAGAGAGAAAAAATTCAAAGGGAAAATTAAGCTAATAATGGTGATGCACATAAAATATGGTTGATCCACTCCATTTGAGCTCTTATTAAACACTAATGAGATAAGTAAAAGACTATATCTAGCACTCTAAGTATCTATCATGCATTAGTATTTCATGTAGAGGTTCACCAAATGATTAAAATCTGAGGGAAGTGATGGAGAGGTTTCTATCAAGACACTAACCAACCAATTTATCCATATACAAACCTCAATCAAAAGATATTTGAACACTAAGCATGACCTATATAATAAGATCAACTAGTAACTAGGTGATATTAGGACTTGAAAAGGGATAGATTTATACCACATATGAAAATCAAAATGACATGTACACACTATACTAGAATAATGAAAACTAAAATAAGTCTTATATTCCTCTCATGAGGTTACAAGCTCCATCTTGGCAAGGTCTAGTCATGCCCAAGAGAGGGAATAGAGGGATCATTTTTTAGGCTCCAAAGCCTCTATATATAGCAGAAAAAGAGAAATAAAAGGATGGTAACATACATAATAGAGTGGAAAAAGAGTCATGATGATCAAGAATTAAGGTGACATTTCATTAATTCTTTTCCTTTACACATACAATTCTCCAATTAGGATTAATCCTTATCAACAAGCTAACCTCTTTCTATTCTAATAGTCCTCAAACTCTTTTTCATTTCTTGATAGATCCCACTAGAAGATAAGGGTTTTTTTAGCATGATGAAAAGTCTATTTGAGTGAAATTAATTCCCTTAACTTCTTCTTCAACCACCAATTCACCACCTTAGGACCCTAAGGCCACTTGATTTGTTCATGATGATCAAATCCTCAAATATTGAAAATGATAGTGCCATGTCGTAAATGATGGTTAGTACCTAATTTAATTATAATGGAGCCATGTCTATAAATGAAACCATTTACATTAATCACATATCTACCCTATCTCCACATCCTGATCATAGGTCCATTCTATAGATGGAAACCCAATCCAAGATTATTGCTTTTCCTATAGTATTTATGTCAATGGGGACTTATAGACCATATATATTCATTCTAGACTCCCATTAGGTCTAAAAATACCAATTATATCTTTTTAATAACTAATAACTCATTATATACATAGGTCCTCCTTTGAAATGTGGTGAACATAGTCATATAATGAACCCTGTAGGCTATAAAATGTTGAAATAGAATTCCATATTTAGTTTTAATGGCATCCATTTATGTTATTTTTACCTGACTATATGGCTATTCCTACCCCATGGTGTTTTAATGAGCTTTAATGGAGATGTGATGATCCTTTTAAGACCTTGTTCACCTTAATTGAAAACTACTCCTTGGATTGACTTTGTACATTGAAAATTGACTTTTATCAATCAAAATTCTCCTAGCTATCTTTAATCCTATTTGTCCCATAGATACTTATTTTTATATCTTTAATATTTGACCTCCTACATACCATATATCTTCTTAGTATAAATAAACATAGTCCATTTATTTCACACCACCAAAGATCTTTTGATATGTTGACTTTCACTTGAAACATTAGATCAAGATGTAAAAATGAACTCACGCCATTGGATTTTCCTAGACCCATGATTTGAACTCAAATGGATAACTTACAAGGCCCATCTTTGACATTTATGTGCCTATATTTAATGTCCATATGGACATTTTTTACATTTGTGTGACCATCATTAGGATTTTTAAACTCAATGGTTATTTTTTGTGGCCTAAATTTGACATCTGTGCACCTATCATTTAATATCCATGTGAACATTTTTGATGTTCATATGATCATCAATTTTTTGAACCCAAATAGATAAATGTTGAGCTTTATTTTGATGTTCACACAAATGTTCTATTCTATAGGTTGAAATTTAAATGCTTATGACTTGAGTTAGAGAACTTGTGCAGGCATGAAATTTGTAGAGTATGTTCTCATCATGAAAAAATTTATGGTGTTACATTATTTTGGCTCATGATGCTTTCTAAGGTGAATTTTCAAAATACCTAAGTGAATTGGTTTATTCCTTTCTACATGATGTCTTGGTGATGGTCTATCCTCTCAAAACTTATACAAATCATTTGATCATTCATTTAAATACGAACTTTACTCATCTAATTAATCTATGTAAAAATCTTGGTATGTGGGCCAAAATGGCCAATAATTATCACCCAAATTAGCACACTAGCACTAGTGGCATTACTATCCAAGATATGGTACTACTATCTAATAGCCTCAATTTTATAAAGATCTACATTGGATATAAAATTATAACAAGTATAATTTGGGTTTGCACATGTTCAGTTAGAGATTTACTAGTTTAGTTAAGGTTCATGCCAATTTAGTTTAGATTTATACCAATTTTCTCAAATGGGGGGAATCATGTGCACCATAACCATTCACATTTTTAGTTTAGATACTCATATACAAATTATTACAACTTAGTGCAAAATCCATATGCTCAAATATTAAATTTAGGGGCATGTTCACATCACATTATTTCCATTTGCTCACTTTCACACTAGTTGATCAGATGAAATGATAAATTCCATGCCATTATATATGTTTTATACATCAAACATCATATTTTTTGTTATACACCAATTTTATGCCTTAATCCATCTACAATGGTTGGCATTCTCAAGTGGTCTAAAGATAACTAATATACTTGAGTGGTTATAGATCCAACATCTCTAGTTAAATAGATCTAATTAGACATTTCTAGTTACATCTCACAATTTTATTTTTAGATACATCTACTACACATGGGTAGGCACTGATGGATTCATAGTCTACTTGAGTAGTTAAGACTCCTACATGATAGGGTTGGACAAACCATTAGTCCAGTATAAACTATTCATAGGTAATGATCAAACAAGTAGGGGAGGGAAATTATGGATTTAAAACTAGATTGAGTTATTGAGCCACCCACACATGAGGATTGAGAAATCCACCAACTCAATCCAAATTATTCATAGATTTATCACTATATACACATATAGGTCATCATAAGTTTTATGCATTGGATTATGTACCCAATGAGGTGTATTTTTTCATTTTCTCTCTCTTATACCTTTACTCAATTTTCATCAATTTTGATTCTTTACTTAGTTTTTTCTTTTCTTTTGATATCTCTTAAGTAAGGACTAATTTATGCATGTTTCACTTACAAGGCATGAAATAAATCATACTTCACATACAAAAATCTAGACTCATGGGATTGACCTCTTATGTAAGTCTAGGTATAATTATTTTTCCTTTATCCTAGTCATTTCAATTTGATACATTTATATAATAAAGGGGGGAGTTTTGGGATAATAAAATTAGATAAGTAAGACTGTGTAAGATATTACTTGAATATTTGTGAATTATATATGTAATTATTGACTTGTGTATTTTATCATATCCTATTATCTTGTGAAAGGATAGAAGGTGAATATTATCCTCAATTTGGCACCAATTTATAAAGTATAATATGAATAGCTAGGAACTATATAAACTATAAATATGTATGTTTTTATGAAGAAGATGATGAACTTTTTTGAGATCAATATAGACTTTCTAGTTTATGGCTACCTATTGAGTTTATTATTTTATTTTTATTTCTGTTATCATGTTTAATTCTAAATTTTAATCTATCTTATAGTCACTCTTAAATGTTCTATACTTCTAAAGAACTCTTTGGTTAATCTAGTTCCTCATAGCACACATTTTTTGTCTCTATTATGCTCTCATTGGCTATGACTTCACCACTCTTTTCTATGCAATCTCATAGAACTTATCTATCCTCATAGTTATCATGTTATATTTAACTAATAACCTCTAATAAAAATTATGTAGTGAGCATGGAGAAATCTTTTAGGATAAAGTAATGCCAAGATGGTTATTGGGACAATGAGATATTGAAATGTTAGACTAGAAAATATGGCACTTCATCAAAGAAGAATTAAAAAGAATGGGCCTCACTACAAGTGAAATCATTCAAGAAAATATATACAATAAAATATATGAAAATTTTTAGTGTTAGATACATAAATTATTGGCTAATTAGTTGACAAGACTAGATTACTATTGTTTCCATCCTAGAGTAGAAGGAAACCATTACTTAGATTGAAGAAAACATAGACTAGCTAGTGAAATTAGAAAATGATTAGATAAGAGTGATAGATTATTGGGTTGAAACAATTATAAATAGATACAATACTAAGTTTTTATTATAAAACTATATAGTGTTTAACACTATGCATGACTGATTTGTTTAAGGAATCAAAGGGAAATTTTGCAGTGGCTATCTCTATTATTGAAAATGTTGGTGATGGAAAAGGCCATGATGCCTATCCCTACTAGTATGGAGTAATTAGTTTGGGCATATGGGGATGTGTGCTAATGATGGTGAATTATGGATAGATTAGTGACTATATATTGAGCCTAAATCCAAAATGGAGATTTAAGGGAAGACAAGTCAAAAGAAAACTCTAGATTCAAAAAAGGAAATACAATAATAGAATAGATGGAATAAATATATGGATACCCATGTAGCTATGAATAAAAGTAATAATAGTAGTAGAGTAGCTGATGAATGTGTGCACCAAAACAATGATCAGGATGATGAGTGAAGGTCAAAAAAATATAATGATGATAAATTTTGATAGGAAGAGTGAGAATATGAAAAGTGAGTAAAAGAAGAGATGTGTAATGAAGAAGTTGAGAGTAGTCTAGGAGTAGAGCAGATAAAAGATAAAAGTAGTGCATAGCTAAAAGAAAAGGTATTTACAGAATATAAATAGCTACAAAGAGAAATAAAAATTATTCATAGGCTAATTACATGCTCAAGTACAACATAAAAATAAGTCACTAAGAAGGATTATTCACCAAAACTGTACACATCCCCATAGCCAAATATTATATATCCTAGTAGAAGTTTTTAGCCAACTAAACATTTTGAGAAGAGTTGGGAGAAATAGTTTTTTGAGAAATTGGATCATTAGGGAATGGAAACCTAGACAAATTCAATTACGAATGTTTTGAAGTATAAAAGATTAGGTGAAGATGAATAAAAACAAGAAAGAAGCAAAGATAATCAGAGTGCACATGAAAATTCCTCTAGTGCATAGAGTAGTATGTAGATAGGAGCAATAAAAATATAGTCACTTCAAGTAAAAACTACATAGAAGAATACATCTATACCTACCACTATGTTGAATCAAGTAGGAAGATTATTGAATTCGACCGTTTATGATGGATCCATAGATCTTGAATAATATTTTTTAACTTGTAAAATGAAGTGACAAGTTAAAGGTCTAACTAATTAAAATTTTACAAAAGTGAAAATTAGTAAGGGCTCTAGTTGGGAGAGCACTTGAATTCATATATAAAAGAGATCTATAAGTATAAATCCTATAATATCTATATAAATGGCTCACTAAAGAGTTTGAAATTAAGAAATGCACTAGCTAAATAATATAGGAATTGAAAGAAATAAGGTAAAAATTGGTAGAGTTGATCTATGATTATGATCATAAAATTTTAGATGTAATGAACAAAGTAGAGTTCACCTTAATAGATAAAGACAAATAAATATGGGTTTTTGAAGGATTTGAAGGTAGGATTAGGTTTATCACTACACAAACACAATATGAGATAAAATTATATGCTAGGGCTACTGTATTGCATATTGAAAAAATCAAAGACTATAGTAAAACTCTTATAGCTATCTCTAGGTTTGAAAATACATTACAATATTTTATGAAATAGATGGAGAATATCATGAAATATAAAATCTTAAATTAAACATTTGTTATATAGAGTGTGGTAAATAGGGCACCATAATAATAATTATCCTAAAATAAAAATGGAATTTTATGAACTTTATTGAGTAGTCAGGCATGCCATGACACAATGCCATCTACTGCAACAATACACCAAAATTCTATAGAACCTATACTTTAATTTCTAAAAGACAACTACACATGATGAAAATAATTGTAAATCTCTAGAAGAACTTAAAGAGGGAATTTACAAAAATATGTTTACATTCATAACACAATAGATCTCCTTGGTGAAGTAAATAATTCTAGTCGTAGAGGTTGATAAGAATTATGCAACCCAAATAGGTCCACAATGGATTATGAGTTCACCATAGTACTAGCCTCAAGGTTTGGCTAGATGTAATCCCTCTTCATTAAGTTAGACACCTCCATCCCCTCAATATTAATATTTAACATCTTGGATTTTGCCTATAACACATCTACAATAATCAAATTAGACCCCTCCAATTACATAATAATAATTTAGTATGGGAGATAATAATCAAGAGTATCAACATTAAAACTCTATGCAACTACAAAGAGGATATCATCAATAAATAGGGGAGGAGATTGAGGTGGATAATAAGGAGGATATCAAGGTGGTAGAGTAAATAACTATCAATGGCCTCTTTTGCAGTGCTACTTATGTGGAGAGTAAAACCATGTTCAAAGAAACTACTTGATTAATGCATAAAGGTAGTCATATTGCACATACTACCAAGCTTCCAAACAACATGATATAGATGATTTCCCTATTTTGGAAAATTAAATAAAGATAAAGTTGTCTTAAACGTAAACATGGTAAGTGTAGAACCTAGAGAAAATGCTTTTTTGAAAGTTGTGACATGACAACAACATGAAAAAAAAGGACTACCTCCACTTTATATGACTCAATACCAAGGAATAAAAAAGGTTTGACAAGATAAATACCTAGATCCAATTATAGAAAAGAGTTTTATAAATGAAGCTACACAACTACTAAAAAATATTTAATAAGAAACTATTGATGGTGATGCTATAGTCATCGATGCACAAATGTATGGACAAATTAAGTGCATCATATGACAAGATGGAGTTGTCACTACACTAATATATTTATTAAAACCCTTGAGTACCTTGTGTAATGAAGACATATCATAGAACATCATGAACCTATTTCACAATCTTTTAGAATGTGTGCAGCATGGCCAACAAAAGACAAAAATGTTGGTCTAGTATGTTAAGATGAATAAACCATGGGAAGTGGATGCATGGATTGATATTGAGTTTATATGATATGAATCACCAAACTTTGTATTTGAATTAGAAACATAGTAAATATGATCCCCATATACACATAGGAAGTGATTGGATGACCAACCCTTAGCTATAGCCCAATAACTCTAAGATTGGTTGACTATGGAACATTTGAACCTATTGGCAACTTGGGTGATGTTGAAATAAAAATTTTGGACTTGTCTCTATGAGGATAATTTAAGGTTATAGACATGAATACTATGTAAATTCACTATCCTACCCTAATAAAGAAGAAATGGGTCTATGATGGACATATGACTATCGATGCATTACTCAATTAGGTTGAGGCACATCAAGGTGATAAGGTTGTTGTCATTCCCATAAATAGAGATCATAAACTACATATAATTATCATTGAACAAAACTCTCCACATTTTCCATAAGAAACTAGCTAGATGAAGGTCAATATGGAGGATAATCTTAATGCTCTACATGTAACACAATGCAACTTCCTACACCAAAAATCTAGACCCCAAGTGCATTTGATGCTTACCTATAAAATTAATGTAGCATAATAATGGATATTGAAAAAAGAAGCTATGCAATAAATTGTAAATCAATTCACCAGTGAAGAGTATGACTCTATTTCCATAAAATCACCCACTCATTTAGAAGTTAAATATTTATATGAAGATAACAATCACATGTAGGATTACTTGGAACTAAGAAGGGAAGACATAGTTCCCTAGAAAGTAGATTCTTGTATTAGTGGTGATTCAGATACACATCTCCTTAACTAGGCCTATGATGACCATGAAATTAGGCCCATGAGGATGGTCTTTGCACATAAATGTCACCTACATGTATATTATGCAATGGAAGACATCAATGATTTTATTCTATGAATATAAGTCCATATTCTGACTATTAATTAGTAGGTTAGCACATTAATCTATGATTTGAAGGGAGTTGTTGTAACTTGGTGGGCAACTCATCAAGATAATCAAGAAGAGTAGGATGACACCTATGAATTGATGATCAACATATTTCAACTCCCATAATTCATTTACACTAACTAGCCATTTTTTCATGAAGGATAATGCCTTGAGATTCAAGTACATAAATGTGTTGAAGTTCAGAATGTAGAATGTGTGGTACCTAAGTATTGGGTTCATATATTTCACTACACACTGGCTCCACTACCTGTATTATGGTGCATGCATCAGGAGTGTAGGAGAGAAACCAAACATTGGGCACAAGTATAGAGTGACTTCATACAAATTTTTATTTTTGAAGATGAAAATCCATTAGTCCATAATGCACTTCAGAAATTCAATTACTTTCTATGGCATGGGTGCATGGAAGATATGAACACCATAATAAAATCAACTACATATACAATTGTAGCTTTTAATATTAATTATGCACTCCAAAAGTATAAAGCTACTAGGATGGAAGAACACACCTTAATACAGTCATGTTACCAAATCCAAGATGAGGTAGATGATGATGAAGACTCTGATTCTAATGCAAATTTTGATTTGAATGATTTATTTGGACCTAAGTGGCCTACAAAGCCACTTAAGGTCATTGACACAATGCTAACTGAAGAAGATAAGATGTGCAACATCTAGATCCTAGAGAAGTAAGGGTAAAGAAATATCCATTATTTAGTAGATGATGAAAAATGTAATATATATCAATAGCCTCTCAAGAAACACATTGCTAAAATTGGAACAAATGAGGTTCAAAAGAAGGAAAGTATATGTTATTATTTGATGGAGACTGAGATTTCAAAATCTCTACAACTTTAGAGGGGCTATTAAGATGTATTCCCCACTAAGTTCTTAGAGGTACAAGGAGTTAAACCATCCCTTAGTGATATGAACATTAAATTAAAAGAGTGTGCATGTCTAATTAAGAAATGACCATACAAACTCAACCCCAATATGAAACACAAAGTAAAAGTAGAATTGGATAGGATGTAAGAGGCATGGATAATCTATCCAGTAGAAAAATTTGAATGGGTATGTTTAATGGTAGTAAAATCTAAGAAAATAGGAGAAATCTAGGTATGTAGAGACTACCACATTCTTAACGATGCCTATGTAAATGATCTATTCCCTATACCATTTATAAATTAAGTTTTGGAGTTTTTCATAGGCCATGAAGTATATTCCTTTATATATGGGTTCAATAGATACCATCAAATTCTAATCACAAAGAAGGATAGAGACAAAATGACTTTTGCAATAGAGTGGGGTTATTTTGCATACAAAGTTATGTCATTTGGGTTAAAGAACACACCTATAGTATTCTTGTGTGTAGTACTCATAACATTCAATGATTTCATCCATGATTTTTTTAATTTTATTTAGATGATTGGGAAGTCTTCTCCTTACTTAAAGAACATTTATCCAAGTTAAGTTTGATGTTAGAATGATGTTGAGCCATACACATTGATTTAAATTTTAAAAAATGCTTATTTTCACACCTTTTGGTGTTTTACTTGACCATGTTGTTTGTAGTGATGGAATTTTGGTGGATCAAGCTAAAATCACAATAATCTTGAGTATGCCACTAACTATTAACTCCACTAAATTTCACTCTTTTCTTGGACATGTAGGATATTACCAAAAATTCATCAAAGGCTATGCAATAATATCATATCCACTAGAAGCCTTATTATGCAATAATGCTAAGTTTATATAGATATCTAAATGTCAAGAAAATTTTATTGAGCTCAAACAATGAGTAGTCACTATGCTTATACTTGTTTTATTAGACTAGATTAATCCATTTCATGTACATGTAGATGCTTCAAGAATCACAATTGGTGTAGTACTTGTGTAGCCTAAAAAAGGTGTACTTGACCATCCCATTCACTTGGATAGCTAAAAATTGTCTGATGTAGAGAAAAATTACACAACCACAAAAGGGGAAGTATTGGCCATTATATTTTCACTACAAAAATTTAGGCATTATCTTTTAGCAACACCATTCAAAGTTTTCATAGACCATTAAGCCCTACGCTAATTGGTCAACAAACCAATGCTAGGAGGATGAATAACTTGTTGTGTGATGTTATTTCAAGAATTTGAATTCTGAATAAATTTAAAACTAGGTGGATAAAATGTGGGACCTGATCACTTCAGTCAAATTTCAAATGGTGAAGATCTAGAATAACTATAGGAAGACTCACCTAATGCATACCTCTTCTATGCCACTATAATTCCTAAAAATTTGGAAGCAATTTCTAACTTCCTTACGTAAGGGATATTATATATGCACTTTCAATAATGTGATGAAAATTATTTTATAACTAGAGTGATGCCCTATACTATCATTAATAGACTCTTATATCACTTGGGGAAGGATGAAGTCCTACACAGGGTTGTCCTCAAACATGAATGTCGTCAACTCCTAGAGGAAGCTCATCAAGGAATCATAGGAGGACATTTTTCAAGAGAATCTATAGTGAGAAATATTGTATAAAAAAAACTATGGTCACCAAAATTATTTAAAGATGCACATAGAGTTATGAAACATTTCAATTTCTACCAGCATATGGGGAAACCACTTCAAAAAGATGAGATGCCATTGTAACTTCTCCTAGTAGAGCAACTATTTAAACAATGGTGTATTTACTTCATAAGACCAATCAACCCTCTAAGAAAGCACAACAAGGCTAGGTATATTATTACTATGATAGACTATTTCACTAAATGGGTTGAAGCTATTGACACACCCAACTACAATGTGAAGGATGTAATAAAGTTTTTATAAGAAAACATCACTACTAGTTTCATATATTTGATCAAATTAGTAAATGATAAAGGAGGAAACTTCCTCAATAATATTATCAAATATTTTATGTAAGAGTTAATGATTATTCATCATAAAATCACCACCTATCATCCACATACAAATGGTTAAGCTTAAGCTTCCAATAAGGTACTAGGGAAAATGCTCATAAAAAATTATGATGCCAATCATGATGACTGGGAAAATTGAATTTATATGATCTTATGGGAAAATCACACAAATTATAAGAGAGATATAAGATTTACACCATTTTAGTTGGTGTATAGTTAGCAAGCAGTTATGCCAATAGAGTATCTAGTGCCTAGACTGTGCATTGTTATGGTTATGTACCTAAGAGAGTGGCAATCTCTTACCAATCAAATCTTAGACTTGAATAGAATGGATGAGTTTAGAATAAGAGTAGCATGGATGCATGATATACATAAGCAAAGTGAGAAAGCATGTCATGATCATAACTTGTGCCATAGGGGGAGTTTCATAAGGAGCAATTAGTTTTGTTGTATGATAGCTAGTTCAGAGCATTCCTAGATAAGTTACAAAAAATATGGAAAGGACCTTACATTACTCATGGTTTAATGTAAAAAGTAATGGTCATTGTAAGATATTTATAGGGAACCCTATTTCCAAGGTGAGTAAATGGATATAGCCTTAAGCCCTACTACCAATAACTATTGATCTATATCAGTAGCCAAGTGGGTACTAGGTAGCACCATACATATTAGGATTTTTGTTAAAGTTTTCTATGCATTTTTTTTATATTTTGTCTTTTGTACATTATCTCAACAAAATAATTTTTGAAGTACCAAGATCAAGCATTTCAAGCACCAGATGTGCACTATAAGCACCACATGTACCACCAAAAAAGTTAATGAGGGGTGACTAAAAAATACTAAGTCTAGGAAAGATGTTGGAAGGTCATATTAATAATACATCCTATATATAATTTTCATCCACCAAAAATAAATACAAGAGCTAAGGGTTGGTAGATATGATCTTCCATAAATTAGTAGCTAGTCAACATCAACAACTTATACCCCTTGTAAAATAACCTAATGGCATAATGATAGAACTCCACACATGCACCAATGACTAATAACTTTAAGATATAGATCAAAAAGTTATTTTCCACATCCACCAAACATTTAAGGTGAATGGATAGCTAGGTATGGCCTGGACATGGAAGCTAAGAGGCATGAAGTCTATAAAAGCTAAGTTTCAAATTCCATGGTCACATTTAATACTTAGCACATTCCTAAGAGCTGCAACTATCAAAAGAGATAAACTAATTCCATTTTAATACAACATTTAAAAGCAATAAAAAAATATTCTCACCACACCATAGACACAATGTCATTGATTCAACCTCTTTTAGAAGTACAAAAAGAATATATGGGCATTGATATGGAATTGTGATAGATGAAATATAGTGATCAAGAGCCCTTATAATATTTTCATGAATCTAAACAAAATATCTTCTATCCAAACCATATGGATGTTTTATAACCACTTTCCTTCATAGTTCTCCTTGATTTCAGAATAGAGATGTGGAGTGTTTGCTCTGAATGCCAACCTTTGGTGACATGGGAAAAATTGTTCATGTTTTATTGGGATGGTATAATGAGGGAGAAATATATTTGGGTCCAAATGACATTATCATCATTAACACATAGGCCATGGCCTAATCTTTTGGCACGCCCATGCATGGAGATTTCTCGTTGGCTTACACGAACAAAACACCTCCAATATTGCCATAGGTTCAAGATTAGTACATGAAACAAAACTAAGGGATTCTAATTGATGAGATTTCAAGTGAACATGTATGTATTTTGGTCTAATTCATCACTAGACACTTCTAGAAAATAACCAAGTTGGTTAAGAATATACTTAAAGGAGTTGCGAACATCACCCATAGGATCATCTACCAAGGTGAGAAATTTAATTGGCCTAAATATTTTGTTTAAAAATTCATTACCAACATTGAGAAGTGTCATACCACACCAAAGTAAAACTTCTAATATCAATTTTTGGTTCTCTTCCTTTATTTCACCTAGTGGAATTCACCTGAGGGGGAAGTGTAGCTAGATACGGACTACTAGATGGCATAACAATTTTGAAACCTCATATGGATGCAATAATGAGGATCCCTCACCATATGGGGAAGTTTAAATCATGGTGGGAGGAGTGCTTGGACCTCATCTCTATATACCATAGAGTTCTAGTAAATGTTTTTCAATATTTGAGATAGCATGGCACTATCACCCTCATGCCTAAAGGGGTATCCATCACCATATATGAGATACCACACTCACCATTAAAACCACTATCATTTTTCATTGAAATAGAGATGGTGCAGGCAGAGGTAGCTAGATAGAAAGAGCACATAACAAGGTGAGAAACTCCACTAAAATCTATACCATCAGGTATGAACATTCCTATGGTGTAAAATTTAGAACTAGCATCCATTTCACAATAATATAAGGGAAAACACAAAGCATACCTCATTTAGTTTCACCTCTACCAAAGCACACAACATGCAACACATCATAGAAAGATAATCCAAATGTGCCATAAATTATTGGTTCTTGTGATCTCATGGAAATCGAAATGGATGCACAAGAGGTCTACTAAGTCATGTTGGTAGACATGGTTGGGTACTATTATGAGAAATAATAATAAAAAGAGTTATTTTTCTAAAAGGAAATGTACATGGTACAAATTCATAAGCATGTGTCACCAAACTTGTGGGTATAACTTATAGCTTGCCTACCATCCATAATTGTGGACATAGTCAAAGAAGAGGAGGATAAAATTAAATGTTGAATGGACTTCTTACAGCCTTAATCTACCCCCACATATGTACCAAATGTTTTCTCACCCCTAGTAGAGAGTCCACTAGAGTTGTTAGTGTGAAAGCTCAAAACATGATGAGAGATGAGTCTCCCCTAATTTTTAAGAATGCACATTTTGATGGTATACTACTAAACAAGAACCATATCCTACCTCAAAAAAAATTTCACCACTACCATGGTGTAGGTTGGTCACCATAGTTAGGAGGAAGTAATAGATTTTAAACATAGATGTGAGACATGCAGACTCCCCACCATCATCATAGGCATAGGATATTAAAGATAGTGAAATAGAGAAGATCTTAGCTAAATAATAATAGGATGTAAGAGAATAATCCACTCACACTACTAGCATAAAATGAGAAAGGAAGAGAAGAAGATAAATAAGGAAGAAGAATAATAATAATAAACATAGCAACTTGAGGAAGTGGAGGCTTCCAAAAATGCCAAGGACATAGAGGCAGACTTGTAGAAGGCTCAACATATGGCTAAAAAATTCTAGGAAGTAATTGTAACACAATAACAAACATAATAAGATATGGAGAACAAAGAAAAAGAGGAGGATTAAAAATGATAAAAAGCAGTCTAAGGAAAATAATATGTAGAAGAAGCTACTAGGAATAAAGAGGAACACAATGAATTTATGTGACAACAATAAGCATAGGCACATGCACAAGCCTAGGCATATGCTCAAGCTATGTAGGAACAATAACATAGGAATAAATAATAAGAACAAAGGAATAAGGAAAACAAACAAATAAGAATAAGAAAATAAATGAAAGGAAGAAGATGGGAGGGAGAAGAAAGAGAAACAGGAAGTTAAAAAGAAGAAGAGGAAAGAAGAGGAAAAAAGGAGTAAGAAATAATAGAACAAGAAAAAAGGAGGAATAAAATAATAAAAATCAAGAAAAAGAAAGAGAAAAAGAAAAGGGAGTAACAATAATGGAAGTAGAAGTAGGAGGAAGAGGTGAATGAGAAGAAGGATAAAGATGAGGTATAGAGAGTTAAGCTAGTAGCAAAGGCCATAATATAGTAGCAAGTACCAGTCATAATGCAAACACAAGCTCAGATACCATAGCTTCCACTAGGATGTGTATGAATTTAAGATGACCTAGTAGTCACTACTCAGTGTACCACCTTCTCCCTTCCTCTATCTACCATGCTCCATCAGGATCCTATAGTGACAATAATCACATTGGACACTCTTCCAATTAGGTAGGAGGAATCTTTGGATATCTTTCATCTACCCTTGAGGAATAATTTAGGGGGAATTGTAACATTCCAATAATCTATAGCATAGAAGGTAGCCTCCTTAGAACAAGAGTGGGATGCAACCAAGATTAAGAATGTGGAGCTTTAAAATTGATTTCATGAAGTGGTGAAGGCAATTAAATATGCTTGCCTAGATTTATCTTCTTGATTCATAAGAGAACAAATCATGTTAGATCATCTTACATTAATGGCACTAGTAGTGGAGCTCATAAAAGACTAGTGCACAACACAAGAACTTTGTGCACTGGGAAATCTAGGTTATAGTTTGGAGAATGATACCAAAATTTTCATCACTCTATTAGAATATTAAAAAAGTGTATTGGATATCAAAACTCTCTAAGCTCATCTCCTGACATGTTGTCTTCTAGACTAAAAATAGTAGCTTGACAACTCCTTGTCTACCTATATCATAAACTTCAATGTAGCTACTGTAGCCCATATAATTATGCATTCCTTGACTACATCCTTTGATGATATTGTAATTTCTCTCTAAAAATCCTTTAATTCTATAGATAATGTGTAGGATTGACTTCTTAGTTAGCAATAAAACATGTGACATAGTGTATTTATAGGGTAATAGGTAGAAAGACACATAGAAAAGTTAGAGCAACTTAGTATAGAGATTTAATTTAAGGTTAGAAATATAAGGGATATTCTATATGCTGCATAAAATGAGGATTTGAAGGAACTCATTTAAATTTATGCACCAATGTGCATCTTGATTCATATGGTCTAGGAAGTCATACTAGATTAGGATGCATTCAATATTGACTTGGTCCCATTCTTTGATAAGGTAACTCTGATGCTCAGAGTTCCTATGTACATGACACCTTTTGCAATTAAAAAAATGATCACCTAATACATAGCTATATTTAAGTCAAAGAAAGTGTTGGGAGAATAAAATTGGATAAGTAAGACTATGCAAGATATTCTTTGAATATTTATGCATCATATATGTAATTTTTGGCTTATGTATTTTGTCCTATCCTCTTATATTTTGAAATGATATAAGGTGAATAGTATCCTTAATTTGGTGCCAATGTATAAAGTAGAATATTAATAGTTAGGAATTATATTGACTATAAATATATATATTTGTATGAAGTAGATGATGACCTTTTGTGAGGAATTTCTTGTTTTATCCTTTTTTATTTTATCATGTTTAATTCTAAGTTTTAATCTATCTTAAAATCACTATGAATTTTCTACACATCTAAAGAAATCTTTGTTTAATTTAGTTCTTGGTAGCACACATTCTTTGTCTTTGTTATGTTCCTATTGGCTATGACTTCACAACTATTTTTTGTGTAAACTCATAGAACTTATCTATCCTCATAGTTGACATGTTATAGTGAACTGGGAACCTCTACTAATAAGGAGTTTAATCACTTAAAAGTGACACTTGAGTTCTACTTGATACCACCTATCCCTAGCTTCGATATAGACCTATCTAAGGGCCTATTTTCACACTTATTTAGCCTTTATGAGGGCCACAATAATCCCTACTAATCTCTAAATAAATTTTAGACCCTCATTGTTACATCTTAGTCCCTCATTCCTTAGTTTCTACCAACTAGACATTAGTTCCATAATAAGGCTAGTAGCATCACATGGCACTAGTGTCTCAATATTGGCGTTACTACCCTTTCCCTCCTTTTTCTAAAAATGTATATATTTTCAAGTCTAAGACCTCTTAGGGCTAGCCTAAACCTATTTTAACACCTCCACAAGCACTAAAACAATACTTATACATTAATTTTAACCCTCTAACCACTATATGGAAATAAGATGGAAGTTACATATGCAAACTTAGAACATGTTGTGCACAATTAAGGTTATCAATCCCTATTCTACCCTACTTCTAAATACTACCATCTATAACATTCCTAAGCTCATATTACTTAAATTTCCAATCTTAAACAAATTAAAATCATTCATGTCAACCATCATACTATTTTCATTTGTATCATCATTTAGGTGGGGACAACTACATTGGGGTTGATCCCTCTTCAAAATATTGGTGTGTAGAAAACTCTCATCACAATAGGGTGTTGAGGATGTCTAGCCTTCCCCACTAATAAAAACACTTTTTTTATTATATAAACTATATGCCTTAAATATATGGAAGAGTATGGTTTGATCATTAAATCAATCAAAACAAGACATCTATAGGGTTTGAAAACTTGTATGCATGAATAGTCTTTATAGACCTAGACACAAGTACACCTAGAAACTCAGAATAGTCTTACACAAAGAAAAATACCAACAAAATAGGGATAATAACACCATATGACATTAGGTTAATACTATCTAGGATGGGTTTTGACACTTTGATCCTATTTGAAACAATCAAACTAGCCAAGTTCTCATTTACATTATTTATTACTATTTCTAGAAAAGTCAAAATTAGTTAATTCTATAAAAAAATAGTGGCTATATTTATTTCATTTTTCTACCCTGATTTACCATAGTTAACTCTTTAATAACATAGGATTTACATTCACTAAGTCCTAAAAAGTTAAAATATTGGTTATGGATGTGGCTATATATATATAGCTAAAATGGACCCTACCTCTATTTCCATAGCTATAAAGGTTACTATAATATATGCTATTATGACACAATAACTATGTCTCTTCCTCCTCTATATGCTACTATATCCCCTTATTGTCATCAATGACATTGTCTCATAGGTCACATATGGCATGGTTGTATGATGGGAACATATGTTGGTACTCTTATACCTCCTGTACCATGAATATCCCTTGTATGCCATGCCCAAAACACAATCACTACTATATGATTTATTATATGTGGTAACCCAAACTATCCTAGTAATTAAGGCACTATATGTATCTCTACCCACCAAGGAAAATGTCATGTGATCCTTATATAAATATGTGCTTGAAAGGTACTTGGCCATGAGGGTCAAGTATCTATTATGACTTGATATAGTTATTAAATAATCTATTCTTGTGTGATCATATATAATGTTGGGGAATGTGGTATAATACATAACATATTATCATGTATCCATCATCACATATATGATAAAGAGGAATCTACCACATGTAATAATCATGCATGTTGATGCATCAAAAATCTCTCATAAATCTAACTACTCAAGAATATAATGGTGTTCATTGTCATCTTCCACTATGATAGAATGCCTAAAAAATCATACAATATCTACACCTATATCATATATCTCAGATCATACATTATGACCTATTCCAACATGGAATATAATAATGTAACAATATATAGTTAGATATTCCCTCCTACTTATGATAGATCACATGAGTTGTCAAAAGTCTAATAATGTCCTTCTCGATATCTAGAATGGTTGACACATATACATCAAATGGGAAAATTTGAAATCCCACCTAAGTATCTCTCTTAAATCTAGGCCTCCATAAGGCTACAACTCATATATCTACATTTTTCTCTAGTGTATCACACACCATTTGCATGCCTATAATTAGAACATTCATACATGGATATCCTACAAGGTGATACCCACTTCCATGTTATCCCCATCCACCACCCACCTAAAAGTGTTGGTTAGGTGCTCCCATGTTCCTAATAACATGGAAATTAACTCCAAACTAAGTATAATTTTCTACATATCCATAATACCACCAAGACCCAATGTATTCAACTCTACTTAATCTACAATGGGAAATCTATCAAGTAGATTAGGTACCTAAACTACATTTACTAATCTCCAAATTCTCTGTCACCTCTAAAAAATATCAAACAACAAATCAAGCATTATCTCCTTATACCAAATAATAATCAAACATACTTTAAAAATTGAACATATAAGTAAATAGTATACTTAACTTCTTCATCAACTTATTTTATTTTTATAATTAATTTAGGCATGTATCTAACTACATCATCCATTTCCATTTTTTCAGACTACATCAGGCTCTCCTATTTTCTACTAAGTCTTCATAATACTAAATATTATTATATTTAACTGAACATAATTTGTTAGATGGTATGCAATCAACCACTTGACCAATTATGTTATAAACCTTATCAACTAGTTTAACCATCCATAAAAATAACATGGTCAACCACATTACACAATTTTAGACAAATTTATTCATTCCAATTATGTCATCCACATTACACATTATCAACCATATTTTTTCACTCCAATTATGTTTTCCAATTTTTATACCAAACTAGGCATCTTAAAAATAAATTGATCAACCACATTATACACTGTCATCGACCTTGTCTCATTGCAACTATGTTATCCATCTTTTATACTAAGTAAACCATCCTAAAATTAATGTAGTTATCCATATTATACACTATCAACCACCTTCAACTTTTTAAACCACTCTAATTTATAACTAGTTTGGACAATTGACATATAGTCAACTACCTACCCAATTCAACTAGGTCAGCTATGTTAATCCTTTTCAATTTGTACAAAGATTTTTAACTAGCTTGTCATTAGTTCCCAAGACCTAATTTTTCACATTTTTATTTTTACCTAATATTCTTTGTAATTTTACTATGTTGCTAATTTTTCAATGGCAAATTTTGTTTCATGAATTTGCTATAATATCTAATTTTCCAAACCTATTTCATATTTATAATAAAATTCTAAAAATAGTATTAAAAATACACCATACATGGACTATCCTAATAGAAATTATGACACATCCTACATCTCATCCTCCTCCTTACATCTGAGATATCACTTGTCCCATCACTAATTCTAGTCTCACATAGTTGTGGTTTCTAAAGTTAGAAAATGTACAAATGAATAGTTAATTACCCTTTTATAGTAAAATATTGAAAAATTTAACCTTTTAGATATTTACTTATAAATTATATATTTTACTCATATCTTTGATTATATAAACCCTTTTGACAAACTAAATTAAGTTTTGGAATCTTGATAAATTAGAGAATTTATTAGTGTTAACCATATATTTTTCAAAAGTTTTGAGTTTTATCTTATTTTTTAGGTTTGTCTATTGTTCCGCACACTGGACACCTATTCCATCTACTTTTCACACAAATATTATTACACAAAAAAATGATAAGTGAAGGTAATTATTTACTTCCATTTATTTTCCTCTTTTTATTACAATTTTTATCTCAATTTTGTGCATTTATATGTTCTTTCTAAAACCACCATCCCATGTTTCACTTTCATGAAATTTGATGAGCTTCTAGTGGGGATTATGTATACACATAATATTGTTAAACTTTATCCTTTACAAATGCTTTATCTCTTGTAGGAACCTATCAAGTTTTAATATCTGAGTGTATGCCATAAAAATTTCACCATGGAATGGGTGGGAAAACCATTGGTGCTTCAAAAAAATGTTGATTAATTATATCATACCTAAACCCACTATAAACACAACTTATCTAACTCCATAAGAAAACAAACCCCATTTATCCATTTCCTTAAGAAATTATCCTTTCAAATATCTATAAACTAAGTAAACACACTTTTTTCCTACTAAGTTAGCTTGGTTAACCCTGTTATGAAAGTTAAAGTGCACATTATGGAACTAAGTTGTCTTGGCCAACATAGTTTGAGGCATACTTATAAGTTTTTATTAAAATTTGGTCCTATTATTAACCCAATGTTTTGTAGATAGTATGAACAAATTACATTGTAAATAAAGTATTTCACACAAAATATTAAATTGTATTATTTCAAGATAATATTTATAAATAGGGTAAAATATTATAAAGATTTTATAGGTGGTTATAGGATGTAAGTGATTCCCATGAACCAACCAATAATATTAAATTAAATTACTGACAAAACATTATTAACCTACAAGATAAATTATTTTGGATCATATGGCCCAACAAAGTCCCCATTGATATAGAGGGGTATAGAAGATGAAATAATATGAGAAATGAATTTGAATTCATCAAATAAACTCTAAAATAATAGTAATTATCACACTATACATCTTAGTACTAACCAAAATTTATGTTTTTCCATATAGAATCTCACCCTATGAGTTATGGCATAAAAGGTTGATGAACACAATCAAGGCCTAATCATCCCCTATGATCATCATACTGTACTATAGTAGAACATGATTAAGGCATGTCTAATTACATTGATCCACATAAGTCTCCACCCACAATCCCATCAAAGTGACCAATGCATACTTTGTATGGCACATCTTCTTGATTCTCAATAATGTTGATGACCTTTTCTCAACACTACTAGTATTATTAAACTCTATGAACTTGTACTATTGCCAATGACTGATCGAAGACCAACTAATGAAATATATTCTTCCCCTATTAGGTGATAGGTGATAAGCTATGAAACAAGAGAAACAAAACCAAACTAACACTATCTACTCCATGTCATGAATTTCATGTATAGAAAGCTAAAATAGAATTGAAAGCAAGAATAAAGTACTGCTACAAAAATTTCCATTTAATAATTGAACCCAAACTCCAAGGGAATGGTTAAAAAGAGAAAGGTAAAAGTCCCCCAACCTCCAAAAAATCCTCAAGCCTCCAATTCATCAATTAAACTTTATCAATTATAAAGATCCTATTAGACCTATAAAGGACAAAATGGTTGCTAAGAGCACAAGAATGAGGTAGAGATGTAAAAAGTGTCATTTTAAAGGTGTTAGTTTCCATTGAAAATGCACCTTTATACATCATTTGTTAATACATTTATTGTAAAAATCATCAAAAGGTCAAATATACACCATTGTAAAATTTATTTTTCTTTAAAAGGATTTTGAAAATAGAATATTCTGTTCAAATAAAATATTCCTCTTGAAAAAGACACATTCACAAAATAAAAATAAAAAATTCTCCAAAATATGAGGTTAGAACCCAGGAAATTTTTTGTTTATTAATAATTACCAAAAGTAATATGTCCACCTTTCTTGTAATAGATCTAAGCATATAAAGGCAATAAATTCTAGATAACCATTATTTTTCAAATTATATATATATATATATATATATATATATATATATATATATATATATATATATATATATATATATATAAAAGAATGGTAAAAAGTTTCATCAAATGTTTTTATAGTTATTTTTTTGGGTGGAGCCCATGGTGATTTTAGGGCTTTAAAAAAACCAACTAATTTAGCACAATTTAAAAAAACAAACCAAAACTTTTATATTCTTTTCTCTTCATATTCCATGATACATTGTATATGTTTACAATTCATATTATCTAAAGGAGGGTTTTTGTTTGAAATGCTTCTAATCTATGTGTTATGGATATGCTACAGGTGGAAAGTCTCAACCAAAAAAATAAATTTGGCATAATTATCTTGAAAAAATCTTACATCAAATCACTGTATGGTCTTCATTATCAAAATAAATGGAATTATAGTTTTAAAATCATTTTGACTAAATTTAAAGGTGTTTTGAGTAGATTATAAGGTGTGGCATCATCATACAAGTATATACTTGACTATATACCTTTTAAAATAAATTTCTTAATCCATTATTCCATCATTGTAAAACATAATAACTAAATTAATTTTATTGAAAAAACTTTAAACAAGTTTAATCGAGGTGAATTGGATCAAAACAATACTGATGATTGTATCTTATGGAAGGTGTTGAAATCATAATCTTTGATAGTCTATCCATTTCCTTTATTTATGTATCATCCCAAAATATAGACCACTAAAATATGTATTTGAGATAAACCAAAAATAAAATAAATTGATGAATTTATTCATGAAAAATCATACTAATTTTCCTAAAGGATGTGTGTTGTCTATGGAGGACACTTTAATTTTTGTATGAATCCTTCAATTTTCCATAATCAAGGATTTTTCTCCTTAAAATCATGGCATATATTTCTCATTCTAGGCTATGATACCATTGTTGGCCAAGATTTTTCTAAATAATATGAATAAATTACATTTTAAGGAAAGCATTTCACACAAAATATTAAATTATATTATTTTTTAGATAATATTTACAAATAGGGTAAAAGTTTATAAATATTTTATGAGTGGTTATAGGATTTATCCAATTTACATGAACCAACAAATCATATTAAATTAAATTACTAACAAAACATTATTATCCTATAAATTATACTATTTTGGATCATACGACCCAACACCTATTGGCTGACTTTGTGGGCTGAAATTATAGAAGGGTTAAGACCTTGACATTGTTATATATACCATTTATAATTTATTCCAATATTGAGGAGCATTAATTTTTTAATTATTACATCTTGCAATTATGATACATCTACTTTTGAATGAGTCATTGCTTGTCTAATGGGAAGTTTTAGTTGCAAATTAAAATTCATTTAGCCTAGAGATTTTTATATGCTGGGATCCTTATAAATCCACAAAAACCTTCTTAAAATCACCATTGGCCAAAGGAGAGATATTTACTTGAAATATTCATCTAAAGGTAAGTATCTCTAACTTTTTTTATTCCATTTGATATATAGATATTGCAAAAAGTAATTAGTTTTGAATGTATAACTCCTTGATTATGTTACCTCTATACTTAAACTTAGTATAACTATAGGCCTTATTTACTTTCCATCTTCCACCTTAGGTGATCTAGGCTCCCATTATCCTACCATAATCCCTTGTTATTTTGTTTGTGTTAAACCATCATCCTTTATGTTATAATCTTTGATGAGCACTATATTAGTTTTATTTTATGTATTATAAGGGCTAGATAGGGTTATTTGATATTATTATTTGACTAGAGGATTTGTAAAACCTCTCTTTTAGTATTTTGTGATAATATATACATTGATAATAT